>JARHVA010003409.1:735000-1040000 GCA_037957365.1 Torreya grandis | reverse complement strand
TCAACCATCTTGATATAGTTTTGTCTCAATTTTTTCAACTTATCAAACTTTTCCAAATCAACATATTTTTTAGTCTTTAAAACTACATCACCTAGGTCTGATAAAATTTAGTGCGACATTTTAACTACATCACTCAAGTTTGATACAATTAAATATGATTTACAATGCATCTATTAGGTATGATATAGTTCATTTGTATCTAGCTTCTTCTAACACTTCAATTTGTTTCTAAATTATATCAACCAACCCAATATAGTCTATTTTAATAGTTTATTAGATCATCCTAACTAATACAATATATTTTTAGCTTCATTTTTTGGCTATATCAATCTAGCCAAGGCTATCAATTTATTATGACTAGTTTTCCTTCATCATATTTTACAGCCCTCCATCATCATTGATCCACCTTTAGACATAATTAAGTATTTGAACAAATTACCCTTATAAAATATTCCATTATCCATCAAATAACCTATATGTAAAAAAAAAAAATTAGCTAGTCAACCTCAAGTCATCATGACTTAAAAAAATCATCCTACACATGTTTTCATAGCTAAGGATCCTAATGATTATTTTATCTCTAGTAATACCATATATTATCCATATGGTCATCTCCTTCATGGTGTTGATGATCTTATTACTAGGGTTAAAATACCAATGTGGATCCTAATTATGATTGAACTAATTATGATCATAATGATATCCCTTTCAACACTTCTAGCATTAATGAATACCAACATGATGATTTTCCTTGAACATATCATTATTTCCATAGAATGATAGTAAATATTACCATTGATGATCCATCTTATGATTTTCCCACACTTACTAACAAATCAAACCACTCTTGACCCTTCCTTTAGAATACCTTCTAAGGTTGAGTCATCAAATCTCTACTCACTTTCATCCATTTTTTTACAATTCATCATGTTTTGAATAATACCTAATATAAATACCCACCACATAGTGAATTATAGGTGATTATAATCCTTGAGATTGCATAAATTATTATAACTATCCTAATTCATTTCTACCAAAATCACTTTTATTAGACTGTATCAACCAAACTGATATAATTTTATTTTAACCACTTTTAGTCAACTACATCAACCACCAATAATAATGTACTAATACCATTCTTTTAAATTTAGACAACTAATCAGCCATGTCATAGAATGTTCCAATAGTGTTCTTTCATCCATATTCAAATGCATCATCCATGACACATAATGTGGCAATATAGTTCAATCTATTTCATTAAACTACATCAACATGTTTGATACAATCCCCTTCAGCCATATCTCAATTGATTATTTTGTTTCATCTCATTATGTTGACTAGGTTGACATAGTTCAATTCATTTCAATATCTTCATTAGACTATATCAACCTATCTAATATAGTCCAATTTAGTGAAGTTTTTGCATACTGTGTTGACCTCAAAAATATCATTCATTTGGCTCATGTTTCATCAAACTATATCGACCTAGCTGATACCACTCAACATAGTTTCATATCACCACCCAATTATACTAGCATTACCTTAAATGCCATATTTCATACTATATCACAAAATTACATAGATTTTCACATCATTCTTAGCCATGTCAATATTAAGGTTAGCTAAAATTCATATATATATCATGGTTTGGGGCATCTCATGATGTTTATCCTCTTATTTTCACACATGTTGGGGCATAAAATAAATCTCTAGGATAAAATTAATCCTCTTCATGAATTCAAGACTCCATAAGACAAAATTTACTTCAATACAAGATCATAAACAATAAATCCTTTAAGTATATACCTAGGGTCAAAGCGCGAGCAATAGAAATACAAAAAATGAATGTATCTCCATTGGAATGTGTATACACAAGATTTTAAACTTTATCGATTATTGATGTTATATTTCTTGTAGGAATCCATCAAGTTTTAACCTCTCTAAGTGCATGCCTTAAAGGGTGTACCACAAAAAGGGTGGGTGGGCCTTTAGTGATTTTAAATATTTTTATTCCCTATACATCTACCCAAAACCAATAAAAATCCCTCATGTATTTTTCCCTAAGCTTTGACACCTCCTTTACACTCTTCTCCAAATAATTAACTACCTCAAAGATCCCCTACCCAAGCCAAAAACCATTTTTACACCTTATAAAATGAAATCAATTGGGTCATATTAGCTATGTGAATTGAGTAAGTTATGGGACTAAGTTAGCCCAATAAATTTAGTTTAGGATCTAACTGCTCTATTTCCTAACTAACTAAGTTGATTGGGATGATTGCATCAACATAAATTCTAAAAGGTTTTAGGGTCAAATTAAGTTATATATACACATTTTTCACCCCATATACAATAGAGAAAATCATTCATTTATGATTATTTATATACTTATCCTTAATTCTACTTGAGGAGTCAATGTTTAGGGTTTCAAACTTCTTGGATAAGAATCGTATCTTGTGGAATTGTCTTGGATGCATAGGAGAAGTCTTCTAGCCTAAAAATGACCTAACTTTTTGATCCATATGAACCACAAAAACATATTTAAAATCACCATTATCCAAGGGAGAGAATGAGAATCAATGGGTTCGTATTCAAGGTAAGTATTCCTAACTCATATTCTTATTTTATTAGTAGATATATTTTCATGTATAATGGCTAATGAATGTATTATCTCTCTTTGCTTAGGATCACCTCTATATTGACTCAAGTAATGTTATTTTTTGCATGTTTATTGTTTATAATTATCCCCCATTTATACCATAATATTTGGTGGTCAATATATTATATTTAATTTACTTTGTTATTGTACTGAAATACCAAGACTTAGCTAGGGTTATTGTGTAGTGTTGCTTGACTAGAGGATTTGGAACCCTATCTATCCATATCATATGATAATATTTCCATTAGGTAGGTTTAGTGAATCCATATTGGTCATGACCCAAATTATCATTATATTGATATAATTATGGTTAGATGATTTATCTTCTTTGAGATAGGATTAATTTGTAGATCAGCTTCACCTTTCATTGCATACATTCTGG
This sequence comes from Torreya grandis, assembly GCA_037957365.1. Classification (NCBI taxonomy): domain Eukaryota; kingdom Viridiplantae; phylum Streptophyta; class Pinopsida; order Cupressales; family Taxaceae; genus Torreya; species Torreya grandis. Next base: position 1,036,959 of record JARHVA010003409.1, on the reverse strand, counting down.
TGAACCCAACATGAACTAACCCATGTAGGTTTTTAACCTTAATTTTCATATTATTGGATCAACTTTGTCAACTCAGTAAAATGGTTTTTACATAGGTCTAAAGAATTATTTAATCCAGTTGACTTACATAAGAATGTGCACTCTTTGTATTAGCATTTACATTTCAATATTACTTTTTATTATTTTCCAATTATATTTTTTATTGCAAAACTTGTATTAGCCAGCATTGATACAAGGTTTATGTTGCATGTTACATCTAGATCAACTTGATCAACTTAGTTACCTATGTGTTTAGATTATTTATCTATAAAAATTACTACTAAGTCATCCAAATTTATAACATTCCAAAAAAATTATACCTATAGAACACAGTCAACTCAGTCCATTACATGCTACTATTTTTGTCTTCCTTCAGAGCATAGTCAACTCATTCTACTCAGTCTCTTATAGGCTACTTTGTTTGTCTTCCTATAGAACATAGTAAAATTGGTCTCTTATATATCTACTCTATTTTTCTTCCTACATAACATATTCAACTTAGTCTCTTATAGATTTATTATGTTTGCCTTCCCATATAACACAGTTGAACTATATGACTCTACTTCTTGTCAACTATTGTGTTTATCTACTTACAGAACACAGTTGATTCATTTGACCTAGTATAATAACCACTTTGTTCTATTTTTTAGTAAGTTTAAATCTTCTTAATTTCATCATGTAACATTTTTATGATAATGTCATACATAAAAATCAAACTAATATGATGAGCTTTACCAATCCTAACAAACATACTAAGCCAATTTTTTTAGTAACTAACACAAATCAAAGTAATATTCATGTCACCACTAAAAATACCAAATACAAGACTCCTCCCTATATTTCATCACTTAATCCATGTAAGATGAAAGGAATATTGAATACATGGTTGAAATTATTCTTTTTAGCAATGAAAATCCTCAACATAGAGGTAACGATGCTTTAGTTATATATAACATCATGACAGAACCTCTTTTTAAAGATACCCATTCATCTTCACCTAGATTTTTCACAAGATTTAGGTCAATTCAATTAACAATTTCCTCCACTCCTTTACCATCTATAATATATACTTCTAGCACTATGATGTCATCCTTCATGTCTTATTTCACCTCCATGCCAAGTATATCTACTAATATGGTTGGTGTATATTTTAATGCACCTAACCCAAACATCTACATTAATACCCAATTTCCTTTACTTCATAATGAATCTACTATATCTAGTACTTCTCATGATACTATTGCTTCCCATGTCACTACCACTTCTCATGCCACTACTTCATCTCATGCAACCAGTTCCTCCTAATTTATTAACACCTCACATCACATTAATGTTTCAAAATTGATTTTAATAATCAAAATAGTGATTAAAAGAATAAAATACTATTACAAAATCTCAAAAAATGATTACTTTTTAAACTAATAATGCAAACCAAAAGATACAAATGAAAAACCACTTATCTAATTTCAAAAATCAACCTCAACATACTCAGTGGGGAGAACCAAATTTTAATTCCCTCCACATCTCCTTAGGGGCACACATGATAACCTAATACCCCAACCCCCACTTATTAATAAAATTATTAAACATCTACAAAATTAACCCCTTGTACCTCAAATTATAAATATTGACATATAAGGTATAATTCCCACCATCACTTATAATGGATCAACAAATCCTACCTTGCACTAAAAAACTTTTGAAACCCTATACAAAGATCAAGTTAAACTTAATAAATTCACTATGACCAAAATATTAGCTAAAAATCTCTCTATATATGCTCTAGATTGGTATAATCAACTTAAAACCCACTCTATTACTAGTTTAGATATGCATTTGTTCAATAATTCCAAACTAATGATATTCCAAAATATAATTTAGCCTATTTTATAAGTTGTAAACAAACAAAATATGAAATGGCCAACTTTTTATTAAATTATGGAAATCTTTGTCTAATAAAGATGAGCATAATATGGTGGATGAGAACCTCTTCCACTTATTCACTAATTCTCTTCATCCTATATTACAATACCATGTTAGGACTCTTTACCCAAAATATTTAGAATAAGTGATTGATCAAGCTCAATGACAAGATTTCCTTATACATCAATTTGAACCTTTACACCCTCTAATGGGAACTCACATACTTGTAAAAGCTAAAAACCAACATGTAACAAATGATAGTGCTATGAATACTTATGATACCATACACACCATCCAAGCTCTTTCTCCAAACACTAAAATAGAGCATGTTCCTTCAATTCCACCTAATAACAACTCTCATAATAGTTCTTTATTGACTTAACAACATAACACGGATGCACACAAACTTCCTTCCTTAGTATAAATTCAAATGCATCTTCCACAATGATCACCATGAGACCTTGACCCTACATATCTTGTGAAACATTGGTATGATCCTAACAAATTTTGTTGGTTCCATGCAAGTTGGGTTCATTATCATAACACTTTTCACTAATTATGAAATATTTCTATAAACTTTCTCCTTGGACCAAAATTTCACCATGAATCACTTATATGCAAATGTCAATAAGCCTATTAAAAATCGCTTAAGGATCATGAAACCAAAACTAAAAATTAAGCCTTAAATCAAGTAAATGTTCATCTAGCTATCTATAAATATCCTCTTCCTAATCATCAAGATAACACCAACCAACCTACCCCTACCACCAATAACATCAAAATTACCATAGATCATAACACCAATGATGATAATGTGGTCAACATGAATAATATGAGGAGAGTAGTTTCTTATATTTAACCATATCCAACCTTTAACATAATAATTCTCTGATGTTTTACATTGTTGAAGAAATTTACCCATCACACCTCATAGAATTGGGGCATGCAAAACAAATGAACACACAAATATCACCTCCAACAATGAAAATTTACCATATTTATCATATAATCAATATAATTTATACCCTTCTTCCAACTAAGATACCTCAAGTAGATATCCCTCAAACTTCACATCAAATTTCTCCCATTTAAACATAAGAAACACTTAACAAAAAAACCACATAACCTGAGATAGATCAACCCAATCCAACCAAACCTAAACTAAATATCCCTTATCAACACAAATTTCACTATGCATCCAACACTACTTCAATGACTTTATTACAACATTATGCATATTTATCCACTAATCCTATAATTGGTTATAATGAATGGGATCCTATAGCATAACTTTCCCATCTTCCATATCAAATTCCTTTATTAGAACTTATTCAAATTTCCACTCATCATAATAGTCAACTAATGCAATTACTATTTGAAATGAACATCCCTCATCCTCCACCCATAGGGAAATAAGCTACATTATCTGGATTTAAAAAATAACATTCTCCAATAATGTGAAGAGATTTCTATCCACATTGATGAAAGGGTATAAACTTCTCTTTCACTCAAATTTCATATCTCTTCCATGATTCCTGATGAGATATTACTTAGAGTGAATAACCCTCACATATTTATTAGTATGCAAATAGGAGACATCTAAGTCAAACATGTTTTAATTGATGAAGGATAAGGAACTTATGTTACTTCCCTTGATTTTATCAAAACACTTAGATATTATGAATGTAATCTTAAATCCACACAATGTACATGTCAAGGATATGATATAAGAAAAATGCTTCCTCTAGGTTGTGATTGGATTCCCATCACCATTTTTACCATTATTATTTTATTGTAGAAAATTTAGAACCAAACACTCATTTAATTATCTAAGTCAATTATAGATTCATTAAAACTAGGTACAAATATGGGGTTGTCTTTATACACTTAAAATTTAACACTCGACTACATTGACATAAATTCATAAAAGGCATAGGTCTTATGTGCTTACCCAAAGAATATTAGAGAAAGAACTGGGGCCCACATTAGGCTAGTTGTGCCATGGCACACATCATGGCATATAGGACTTGGTCAATTCATTAAAGGCTTAAGTATATCCATAAGTGCAAGCCTTTCATGGACTATACTGAGTGGTTTATAGGCACAAGCCTATTTGGGGTGGTTTTATAGTCTTAAGGGTGATAGCCTCTATTTTACCAAGATTAACATCATTTAGGTGCTTTGAAGGGTTAAGGCATTGATTTTGCTTCAATTATTCATACTTAGTCTAACACTTCATGTGAGAATCTCAATGTTTGGTGTGGGATATATATATATATATATATATATATATATATATATATATATATATATATATACTTAGTAATTATACAAGGTATATTGAGGTCATCATTTAACATAGGGATGCCATTTACACTCTGGACCAAAATCTTGTAAACAACATTAATAACATACATGAATTAGAATTACAAAATTATAACTATTATATTAATTGTGCTTTCAACTAGTTAATATTAAGGACACATCAACCAAAAAGAGCATAATTAATCATAACATTCATCACCGTTAATCAAAATTTAAACAATATAGAGTTAATAGTACTTAAAACAAAGTAACCACTTCATTCAAGTTACTTAATGGCCTAAAGGCTCATAGGTAAGCTTGGGAATTTAAAAATAGAGCCTTAATGGCATCTATGTTATTCGTAATACTAATGGCAGTATTCATAATGGATGTAGAACCAATTCTCTATAGATTCACTACATTAATTTACATCTTTTGTGCTTATTGGTTTGAGTTCTTTTTATAGCTCTTCAAATATGCCTCTACTAGGGTAGAGTGCACACAGTGGGTGATAAGATAAATCCTAAGTAATCATTCCTATCAGATGAATCAAATTTCACCCTTCACACACTGATCACCAAGTATTCTCTAACCTATAATATGCCTCAAGATTCTTGGAAATGGTTATCTACCTGCTAGCTGGTGCAAGGTGTGTATTAAATACTCTAGTTGGCACCAAGATGCCAAAATATAAATAATCATGCCTAGTTATTTCCTCATGAAAATTTTTCTATCATTATGGCATGAATCCCATACTTACAAAAATAGGGGCCCAACATTACCCCATACAAAATTTCTAGTCCACCCTCAGACTAGGCTGTCAAAGTCTTTAGTGTACAAAACTTGGGTGTGCTCTCTTTAAGCTTGATGCTAAAGTCCTCAAAGCCCTTGATAGTGAGATTGAACTCATTATTGGTGCTATATATTTTAGTCTAAATTTTGCTAAGTGTAAGCACATCATTCTTGTCTAGTTCCTTCCTGAAGGCCTCTAGGCTTGACTTAGCTTTTATCATACCCCCATCTAAGATTTTTCCTTAATCATAGGCCTTAGTATTAAAGGACTCAAAGAGTGATTACAAGGTATACTATTGTTCCTTTATTTTGGTGCTTAGTGCATTAACCTTCCCCATTATTTGTGCACATTTTGACTTGCTCACAAAATACACTTGCATCATCAGCTTCTATTTTTATTCTTTTGCCTACTTGAGGTACACGTATATGACTAATGCCTGGTTGGAAAATATCAAATTTATGGAATAAATGGAATTTATTCCCTATTATATCTTTGAAAATAGGTCCTCCACCTATTATATATTAACATCAACCTCCTTCTGTAGCATGGTGTAGGGATATCCTTCTTATTCTTCTTGCTTCGACTCTAGTTTCATCCTTGAAAGCATCTTGTCCACTATCACACATACTTTATCAACCTTAAAGAGGTTTAAAGTATCCACACTAACAAAAATGGATGGTTAAATCATGTCTATACACTTACATAGCTACTGCATCTTGAATTTCATAGCTTACACTTCATCTTCAACATTTTGTAAAGTTTCTTCTATTTATTTTCCTTACCATCATTAATGATAATTTTACACACAAATTTAGTGGCCATTCAAATAAGTGAATTCCTATAATTAATGGAGTTCATGGTGTAAGGTTTTATGATGAGGTAATCATGCCCTTCTTCTAGTTATTTTGCACCTAATATGGCCTTTTGAGGAACCTTAAACTAAGGCTCATCTATGTAGTGATCAAATGCAATTGTAAATTGTTTGCATGTCCTGGATGTGGTGGCATTGAGGGGAATGAAGTAAAACATATATAAGTATTTATCCATCCACCCATTATACACATTTTCTCTAATGCTTAATTCTATGTCATCCTTTTTGACGATGGCCAATTCTATTTGTTCTTCCTCCTCTTCACTATTACCACCAATTTATTTAGTGATTTCCTCTAAAGACTCATCTTGTACTTTTCCCCTCTATTTACTTCCTTTTCTTGGGGTTTCTCAATGCTAACCTCAAATTTTATTCCCTCAACACTAGTGTTACCATATTTCTATTCCTACTGGGGTTCCTCTTCAGTCTCCTTTTATTTTTCCAAGGTGCCAGTACCACCTTTCTTTTCTTTACGTAACCCTTCACTACTTAGGCATGTATGTTGTGTAGTTTAATTTAATTTTCTAATGGGGGTGTTGGGAACCTTATTTGATTTCTCAAAGGCTGGTCCCACACTATCAAGAACCTTTTTCATATTTTTATCTCTCTTAGCCTTCTCTTCCTTAGCTTTCTCTTCTTTGGCCTCAACCTTCTCAATATCCACCTGAATTAGGCCCATTTCCTTGAAATCCCTCAGATTTTTCTTAGTTACTAGTGCCATCTTAATTTCTTATTCATTGTGGCCCATATTCTTCCCCAACCTTCTCTTCTCCTCATATGTTCGTGGAGGATATGTGGAGGGTTCTTATTTGGATAAGGAGCTTTTCATCTTCTCTACTTCTTTAAGCATAGTGGTTGTACCACCTTCGAGGGCCTTATAAACATATTAATTTATAGGTTCCTCCTCTTCTTTGACTTACATGATGTATTTCTTTATTCCTTCTTCTTCCTCTATCTCTTCCTCCTTTCCATACAAGAGGGCTTCTTATTCCTCCATTTCCACCGTAGTTATTATAGGGAGCATAATGGGTCCCTTAAACTTATTTTTTTTAACTTCTTGTTGGAGGAATTAGTCTCTATCATGAAGGTTACATTATTTTTTGGAGATAAAGGTGATTCTTATTCACCAAAGGTGACCGTCAACTTGATGCACTCTTAGATTTCTTCAAGTGTCTCTCCCTACTTATTCTAGGGAGACTTCTACTAAATATTTAGTGTTGGCTTTCCTTCATCATCGATCAAGAGTGTGTGATCATCATATTTTATATGGTTGGTTCCCTTAGTCCATGGATTCATCATATATAATAGATAGAAGATTCACTCAATTATGATTTCCCTCTAGAGGGGATGGAGGTCCATTTGATTAGACTCATCCTTCTCATATTTTATGGCATTTTCTCCTAGGTGCACATACTGGTACCTTAATATTATCCTTATTGGTCCATAACCTTCACCAAGATATCTAGTTACTTCACATTAAGAATCCTCCTTAGCACCACTATGAAATATTTAGCAAAAAATACATAAAGTAGTTTCAACTATCCAGATAGGTTCTCATCTATGAGCACCAATCACACTACACAAAAATGTTACATGATGGTAAATGTCACTATTCCTAACATGTGTTGTGGAAGATCTTATGGTATGTTCCATTCAATCTCGAATGCCTCTATGTATCGATCACACCACCCCTATACTCTTTTCTTGTACTTTTAGGAAAAACTAGGTTGGTAGGTGATTTCTTGGTACTTTAGCACTAGGGAGTCCTTATGTGGTGGTAACACCAATCTATTATCATATTTTCCATCAGTCATGATAATATCCTCTATCACAAATAAAATCATCATGGACCCCCATCAAAAGGTTTCACACACTATGTGGCATTCTAGCATGTTATTCACTATTTTCTCAGCAATAAATTTTACAATATTGAACTTGACCCCTTGCACCATGTGGTGGGTGATACATAATTGCATCTTGATTATGTCAGTCCACCATCCACTAGGTCATAGATTAGAGTTCGTGAGGCATGTTGTTTCCCTCATTTCAATATCCTATATGTCTTTGATTGAGAATGTGAACTCTACCTTGTAGTAACCTAAGAGTTTTATAACCCTCTCTACCTCCACATCATCCTCCATCATTTAAGAGTTATCCATACCTATGTTTGGGATCCCTATGATCTTGTTGATGAGATACACTAATATCTACATGTGCCTTATTTTTAATTAAAATCAATCACCATGGATGCATGAGAGGAGGAATTATACTAATTCTTCTAGCTTACCAAAAACTAGTAGCTCATACAACTACGTCATATCAGTGGTTTCTATCTTGTCTCAAATGGAGACATCAAATAGTATCATTCCTACATTCATATTCATTCCTATGTCAACCACCCATTCCTAGATGAGATCCTATGTGTTACTCTATGTGTAATGGTTATACTCCTTCAACCTGCACATGTGTGTAAAGGATACCCATGTCTCCCCCATTATGACCTTAAGGGGAGACTAAATGTCCCTACACGTAATATTTGTGCCTACCTCAGGTTCAATCACAGTGATTTTAACACATTCTAATAGCTATGAATTTTTATTAATAATGGTTGTTTCTTCTACTATGCATGCCTTCTTGGCATCCTTCTAGACTTGTATCAGAATTGAACTTAACCTCGTATTGCCTATTTTGAATTAACTACTATTAAAGCATAGTCAGTTGAATTCTCAAATCACTTAAACTTTATTCATGCTTCTTCAAAATTATAGGGCCTACAACTACAACTTTGGCTCTTGATCTTCATTAATCGTTAATGACAACCTTAGTGACACTTAGAATTTTTATTGCTTGGTTTTCTTAGAATACTCTCTCGACACAGTTCATTTCCAATATCAATGAGAATGAAATCTCACTCTCTTTTTAACCATTCTCATTTGGTGGTTGTGGGTGACATTAAATTTCACTTTGGTATCATTTTCTCATTTGTCTTTGGTTTGGCTTCTATGTTTGGCTCTGTATTTGGGTTCAAATTCACACAAGGTTTGTAATATATTCTAGTATGTCATTCACTTCTTTCTACCTAAATTTTAGCTACCTTATTAATGGATAATGAGTAATGGAATAGTGGTGTATGGATTTCTTGAAATATACTAAAATTATAAAATTTAGAAAAAATCACTACTACATTCACATTTATTGTGGGTCTTTATGCCTCCACCATCACAGTAATTAAATTCTCTTAATGGCTTATTAGATAAAGTGACAGGGAATTCAAATGGTCACTTCCCACCAACTATTGGGTAATTTCTAACTATCTTGATTATCTTCCTCTTTCACTTAATTTGCCTTGGTATAACCTTCACCCTCCTTATGGAAACCTGGGCATAGTGCTTCATATACACATGATTTAGCCTCCTCGATTTCATATCTTCTTCGAAATGTACTTCCTTTCAAATGTGCTTCCATTTTTCAGTCAATTTATCTACACTTTTTGTCTCTTATATTAGCCTACCCTACCCCATAAAAATTATTTCATTGGTCCTCTAGTGCTTTATTCTCTAGGTTTCTTGTGCACTAGCATCTTGTGAACCTCTATTTTATCAACATGGTACTCATATCTTTCTATATTTAGCAAAATTTAAGTACCCAAAAACTTAAGTTTCTAGCCTCAAGCACTTAGAAAGTAACTATGCTTGACTCACCTAATTTGAGTCATATGTGTAGGTGCTAAAATAGTTATTTTGTGGGCCTAAAAGTACCTTGCTTATTACCCTAACACAAACAACACAAATATTGCCAAGGATTTGACTTGAACCAAATTTTATTATGGTCATCATAACACAACCAATTTATGACTGAGAATTTGGTGTCTAATGGTGTAAGTGACATTATATTGTCTCTAAGGCTTTAATTAGTTACTATTGAAATACCTAGGGAGTATTTCACTCATAAACATGTGAAATTTGCATACAATAGTCTTTAATATAGTATGGATGACATAAGGGCCCATCCACCTAATTTATAGCTTGCGTGGGTGCTTGAGGTACTTAGAGTCATATAGCAAGACTAATTATCATTTAGTTAGTACCTTGTACATTATATGTTTATCATGCCATAGCTTCTAGCATGCCTTCTCTACCTGCTAAAGCCTTATTACTTGGGTTTGTGTCTCATCCAAGTGCTCTAGGTCTTTCATGTGTACATTTAAAGACTCTTGATCATCTAATCAACTAATAAACATGATACATAATGAAGGTAATAAAAACTTGATGGGTAGAATGGCCTCTATGCCAAACACAATTTGGAATGGTGTAACCTTGTTTAGGTACTTATATGTAGTATGATAGGCCCATAACACTACTGACACATAGTCATCCCAATCCTTATGACCAACATTGCATATATTTGTGAAGCACATTCCTAATATCTTATTGAATGCCTCAGTGGTGATATTAAATTAGGGATTATAAGGTGTTGTCTTGTGGTACACCACCATGTATTCAATTAGGAGGATTTAAATGCTCTCATTAATCAAGTGTGTGCCACAGTTACTAGTTAAAATTAGTGGTTACTCATAACAACTATTGATGTCTTCCCAGATAACCTTACTATGGTGGAGGATGTATAGTTCTTATTTGGTGCTACTTTGGTCCATTTGGTGAATTAATATATGGTCACCTAAATGTATCATGTTATTGTACACTTCACAGTGGGATTAATAGGCCCAACAAATTTAATGGCCCATTTTTCAAATGACATCTGGGCAAGAATGGGAATGAGAGGCATCTCATCTTAGTGGTTAGGTTTCCATATGTGCTAGTATATGTCACATGCCTTGGCATAATATTTCATGTCTTAGAATATGGTAGGCCTCCACAAACCTAATTATAGTACCTTTCACACCATTGTATCTCCAACACAATGGCCTCCAACAATCCCTTTTTACACCTTTTGTAATGTTGAGTCTTGTTTATGCTCTAGGACACATTAGTGTAAGACCTCATCATGGCTTGACTTATATAGTTCCCCACTAATAAGATAAAAAAGGGGTGGCATAAACTTCAACCTATTTATTCTCTTTGGTTGTCATAGTCTAGGGCATATACCTAGATGTCATAAATGTGATGATCTTCACCAAGTATTTAGGGATGTAATATACTCTATAAAGTTATACATCTAGTATATCATCCTTAATAAGCACTATTGCATCACCAAATTTGATGTGAGACAAATGGTTTGGTCGTGAGTTATGTTTTCCAAGATTTGATACAACTAAGAACTGGAATTATTAAAACATAACTATCTATCTATATATGCACCCATAGAGAATGGGCTTATTCATTAGGTACATAAGCACCTCATGATCAGTGAAGAAGATGAATAAGGTCATCAAAAAATATTGCCTAAATTTTTTCAAGGTGTAAACCATGGTAAGTGCCTCGTGTTTTGTTGTGGCGTAATTCTATTTTGACTTGGTCAATTTTCTACTTGCAAAAGAAATGAGATGGTCCATTTTGCCTTTGCTAGGTTGTGCTAGAATGGTACCATTTTTAGAACTAGATGTATTAACATGGTTTTATAATGGATTCATCTATTAAAGAAATTATAGTATCAGTGTGCCTATTATTTTGAGATATAGTGTCTCAAATGCATCTTTTTATGCTACATTCCAATAAAATGTGTCATACTTGTGCAAGATCTCTTTTAATGGTATCATAATCTTTTCATAGTTATTTATGAACTTTATATAGTGTTTATATTGTCCAAGAAAGGCATGAACCCTTCTACATTTATGGGGTCTAAGGTAAAGGATGATGGTGATCTTCACTAAATCAGTGATTAGACCATCCTTGTAGATAATGTGCCTGAGAAAAATGCTAAATGGTGTCGTGAAGATACACTTATTGAGGTTCAAAGATATCTAAAACTATTTTCACCTCTAAAACATCAGGCATAAGTTATCATAGTGATCCTTCACCAACCCATACACAGTCCAGTCATCTAAGTCCACTTGGAGGAACTTATGAATGAAGTCCTTAAAAGTAGTGATTACCACTTAGGAGAATATAGATGGTGCGTTGTTGAATCTAAAAGACATCACATTATATGAAAATCAACCCCATTCTATCACAAAGGTCATTTTGGGATTTTCCTCCTCAATCTAGAATTGATGTTATCCTAAGAACCCATTAGTGAAAGTGTATATTTCATATCCTACGATGCCATCTAATACTTTTTTGGTGAATAGAGTCAAAAATGGGTTAGTTATGCAACTGGTATTCAACAATATATAGTCAATGCAAACATATATGTTCACATCCTTCTTAATAAAAATAACCATAGGACTAACCCCTATGGCTAGCATACCATCAATCTTGATTTTGACCTTGGCATGAAGATTGGGGTTCATCTAGTAAGGTCACTTCTAAATAGGTCTCGTGCCATTGACTAGCTTGATGCTCATCTTTCTAAGGGATGGGTGTGTACCCTTTATGTCTCTATAGTTCCTAGGTAAAAAATTTTGGAATTCCTTTGAAAGGTCCATAATGCATGCCAAATCCATATCAGACTAATAAGTACCCAAAGTACTAATATTTGGTTCCCTTTCTAAGTTGACATCTACCTTTGTCATTTTTAGCAATGTTTGATAAGGCTCATTCTTCACCTGATGTGAATCCTTGACTTGCCTAATACCCTAATTTGTTTCTATGTAAAGGTTAGTAGGGTCTTCTTCCTCTAGAACACTATCTTTAACTTGGTGTACTAGCTTCCTTTTGCATATTAGGTTTATCCATTTATGCACCTTATATGTTTCATCATCCTCATCATTAGAGTCATTATTGAGGGTTTTATCATTAAATAATGTTAGGAGTGCCAAACCCTTTTCCATACACATATATTTTAGGCACTCCTCAAACATTATAGTATCCTCAAACAATAACCTTTGAACTATCTACACTGGCTCACTGAGTTTAATATTTTGTAAATAAAAGGAGAAGGTGTGGACAAACCACTCCTTAAATGCATCTTAGTTGGTTGTATCATGGCACATCTCATTGATAATGTACCAAAATCATGCCCATGTCTTTAAGGTTATATATAATGCATGCACCCACATATTACCTAGGGTATTATCACCATAGATATTCCATGTTTCTTCACATAAAAACACATGCACTATAGGGTCAGATTCACTAGAGTAGGTTGAGATGTCTAGGTCCTTATTTCTCTTCCCAAATCTAGTGTAAATGGATGCCTTCATATCTTGCCAAGTTGTCAAGCTAGGCCTTTTCGCTGCCCATCAATGACTAGTAGTGCTCTTCAATATACACACTAGGGCACCCATCCTATCTACTTCTTTTTGGATGCATGATTCAAGGTCTTGTACATAGTCTTCTACTAGATTCCTCCTTACATATCTTTTGAGTGTTAAAAATTTACCCTTACTAAGGTGAAACACTCTATTTCCCTTCTTCTTATCACAAGGGACCCATATTTTAGAAGAACAATCAATTTAGACCTATCTTGTCTTTATTTTTTTTGGCACCTTCACGTGTACCAAGTGACACCTTCAATCAATTATCTCATACACTTCCTCAAACCAAGAGTTAAAATTAATGTTGATGTTGATTTCCCATGTTTTCAAGAAAGCACTCCTTGATCATTGGGGTTTAGTGTCTTGTAACCTTGTGTTATGGTGTTATATATGTGGTTGATCTCATCTTTAAGGTCCACACTCTCAACATAGGGGCATCCTTGATCCTATGAAAGGGGTATAACTACCCTCTCCTTTCCATTATCGAATTCCATATAGTGCTTCTTGAAGTGAATATTTGCATTATTTACATAGCATCATGACCTTCTCAAGTGCATTGGGTAGTTGTATTATTCTACTAGCTTAATCACTTTAAAGTCAATGAAAAATTTAGCACCCATGATGTCTACAAATATGATCTTCAGAATTCCTATAGGGTATGCCTTGGTCTTATTAACTATGAAAAGTACATGAGGGGAAGGCCTCAAGGTTGGCTTACCCATTTTATCCTACGAATTCTTGATTAAGATATTTACCTTGGTTCTTATGTCCATAAGGACCTCATATACAAACCATCCATCAATAGTGGCATTCATAAGGAGTTATTGATCATACTCCTTATTTTGTGTATGCCATACTTATCACACCTTCTCCATTTGTGGTGTAGTGACTTAAAATAGATTTTGACCCAAATCCTCTAAGAGTAAGTTTTTCAATAGGGGTAACATTATTTCTATCTATAGGAGGTGTAAGATCTCTATTAATTATTCTATTTCCACCTCTTAGTTATCCTACTTCTTTTAGGAGGTATTAACCTTTACTTATATATCTTTCACAAATTGGAGCTCTCTTTGCAAGTTTTAAATTACACTCATGGCCTACTACAATACATCTTTCTAGTGCAATGGGTTTGGTTAAGGTGCACCTTTGTGTTCAAGCCATATTATAAATTTAGTGTAACACTTATCCCCATATTCTATGTGTAACTATGGTATTGGTACAATTGGTAGTTGAGTGGTGAATCCACTGTGAGTAGTTTCTTTCACTTTGACTATATTTCATGGTTTGATTGCACTTTTAGATTCTACTTCTTCATTTTTTACTCATACCTAATCATTCTAGCACCCTTTTCTATGCCAAGCTTGACTTGGGTAAACCTTTTGTATAGGTTAAGGCATTCCTCAACCTTATGAGACCATCAATAATATAAACATGTGGGATGTGTAAGGTATTTGCATCGATAGTGTTTTATGGAAGCACACTTATAACATGAGCGAGGTGGAAACCTTCCACCATTATGTCCTCCACCTTTCCCTCTAGTGCCTCATTGCATTTTAAAGTCTTCATTTCCTTAGTTAGCTTGCCCTCTAACTGCTATAGTGGTCTACCTTGTGCCTCTTTCCATTTTCTTGCACATCTCATCTATGACCCTATAATCAGCTATGGTATTGGTGTAGGCATTGCATAATTGACAATATATGGTTTTGTTGACCTATCTAGTGTGTTACAATAATGGGAAGTTATGATCATCATGCACATCTTGGTAGACTTCAAAGCTTAAAAATAATATATGCATATTCCTTTGAGGATAGTTATTCCTATTGTGGCCATCCATTTCATATTTGGTGTACCATAATCCACTTTGATCATCTTGAAATCAGCTATAAGTAATCTTTTGGAGTTGGGAGGACATGGATTCAATCTATGCCTCCATAAATGGGTTGATCTTAATATCAACAATTCCAACCACCTCTGCTCTGACCATAACTTCAAGTACTTTATGAGGGTCTGTAAATGTCTTCATGGAAATCACTCTTTAGAATGACACTAACAACCTTCCAATAAACCATTATGAATATTAGGATGGGTCAATGTCATAAAGTAGCTTCAAAAGGAGATTATTAAACCTTGTATCGTATAAGTGCATGCTTTTTGAGAGTCATTGGGTTATCTCTTTTAGCATGGTGATGCATTATTGTTTAAACTATGGAATGTCAAATTCCTTAAGGAATTCCTCCTTTATGGTGTAATAATCAACCATATCTTGGTTAGGGTCATATTTCCTATACCACATATGAGCATAGTCAATTAAAGTTTTCATGAAGTGGGTTGCCTTACGCTCTAACTCAGTTATTCATTGAGCATACCACTATAGTTCACACTTAAGCACATGCTATATGGCATTTTCCATGTCATGATAATTTGGCAAGTACATGGTCAAATTCATAATATATTTTCTATGGGGGAAGCTAGAATTTAGGGTGCTTGTCCCCATAGTGTCTATCTTGGTGCCATCCATCTAATGCCTCCAACCACTAGGTTAGATGATGGGACCATTATTACTACTGGCCCATTGATGTTAATGGCATTATACTACTTAAGTTTTGTGCTTAACCACTTATTTTAAGTTTTTACCCACTTTGCATCATTCACATCAACTATGATGGGATGTTTTCACTAGATTTATGTTGTGGTGAGATAGTGCCCAATGGTCTAGAGCTAGTTTCACTCACCTTCTTGTAAGGAATAATTTTTTCAATAATAAAATTACACTCCTATTTTTTAAATCATTTAAAATCTATATCAAAAATAGGGTCAATTATCACTCTTGTTCTATATTTAAGTGGGGGATCTAGCATATGATCATACACTACAGGTTCAAAGAGGTAGGTGCATTAGACACATATTTAATCACCAAGTCTTGTAAGAACCCAGTGGATTCCATGCCTATCAAATACTAAACTTGATCCATCACTTCATCATATCTCTTCTCCTCATGCTATTATATTTCAATAAATCCTTCCCCATGCCCTTCTCACTCATTATGGGTTATCTTGTCACTTCTAAGTTCTAGATATTTTATTAACCTATGTAATCTCTTATTATAGGTTTATCTTCTAAGCTCTAGAGTGTCAATATTCTCATCTCCTTTCATTATGATTTAGCTACACATCCCATTTTCCCCCTTTGTGCCACTCATATGCAAAATGACTTTGGCCTTCCATTGCCAAAGTTTCAAACCCATAATCCACCATTAGATTTTTGATCTTTGTGATAAATTCCTTCATAAACATGCCTCTAGTTTTGTGAAAAAATTGATACTATGCTTCCTTAGAGCATAAGTATGTTGAGATTGTAAACTCAAACATGTAATTATTCAATGCTCCTTTCCACCGTTTGTCTATTGATCTAGTCCAAGTGGCATATAGGGTCTCAAACCTCTCTATGCACTCTTTTTTTTCACTCATAGTATTATCCATAACTCCTCCTTATATGGGTTGTATATGTAGTTAATTACTAATACACATGCTCAAGTAATAGAAAAAGACCTCATATAGAGCATCATATGAGCTGTTCTAAACCTAATTTCTTAGTTTTTGTCCTCTAAAAGTTGGATGCTTTAGTGAAAAGTTATCTTACACCTATTTTAACTAATGTTCAATGTTTTATAGGAATATTTATATAATTATTATACCATAACATTGAAACAACAATATTCAATATGGATCCTACCAATAGAACCAAAATGTTGTATAAAAATCTGAGTCAAGCACTCATTCAATTGTCTAAGCTAGTTCTAGACTCATTACAACCAAACACAAACATGGGTTTATATTTCTACACTCATAATTTAACACTTGAATACACTAAAATCAATTCAAACAAGGCACAAGCCTTATGTGCTCACCCAAAGCACATTAGTGAAATAACTAGGGCCTATGTTGGGCCAATTGTGCCATGGTGTACATCATGGCTTATAAGACTTAGTCTATTCATAAAATTTTTAAGTATATCCATAGGTGTAATAATTTCATGGACTAAACTTAGTGGTCTATAGGCACAATCCTATTTTGGGGTGGTTTTATATTATTAATGGTGTTATCCTTTGTTTTACCAATATTATCATCATATAGGCACTTTGAAGGGTCAAGGGATTGCTCTTTCTTCAATTATTCATACTTAGTATAACACTTCATGTAATGATATCAATGCTTGGTGTGGGATCTATTTATACTTATTAATTATACAAGGTATGTTGATGTCATCATTTAACATAGGTATTCCATTAATTCTCTAAACCAAAATCTTGCAAACAACATTCTTAACATACATGAATTAGAATTACACCATTACAACTATTACATTCAACTAATCAATTTTAAGCAGAAATCAACCAAAAAAAGCATAATTCATCATAAATTTCATCACCATTAATCAATATTTAAACAATACAAAGTTCATAGTACTTAAAATAGAGTAACCACTTCATTCAAGCTACTTAATGGCCCGGAGGCTCACAAGCAAGCTTGGGAATATACAAATAGATCCTTAATTGAATCCATGTTATTCCAAATACTAATGGACATCTTCAAAATGCATGTAAAAATAATTATCCAAAGTTTCACTGCATTCATTCACATCTTTTGTGCTCACCGGTTCAAGATATTTTTAGAGCTCTTTAAGAATGCCTCTCTGCTAAGATGGAGTGTACACATCGAGTGCCAAGATGGACCCTAAAAAATCATTCCCACTAGTTTCATCACCTTGTACCCTTCAAATTATGGTCACCAAATATCATCGAACCTAGAATATGGCCCAAGATTCTTATAAATGGTTATCCACCTGCCATCTAGCACAAGGTGTGCACTAAATCCTTCTATTTTTATTAAGATGCCAAAATAGTAATCATCATGCCAAGTTGTTTCCTTATGCCAAGGTATCTATCATGCTAGAAAAAATCCCATACTTATTGAAATAGGGGCCCAACATGTTCATGTTAATTTTATGAGATTTAACTTTTAACTTTATTATAATATATTACATGGTTGACCTTGGACCCATCACATGAGAGCATTTTCCTAATCTGCATGCTAATGTGTTATATTTATCCACAATGGTACTATGCAGAATATTCAAGTTGGCATGAACCCTTGGAATTTTTAAAAATTCCAAGAATAATGTGTGTTAAAAATACTTAACCTTGATCCTTTACCTATAATCTCATTTTTTGAGTCACAACTTTTCAATTATCCCATCAATTGTACTTGAGGTTATCATGGTCATCCTGAATTAATAAGAAACATCCCTCCTAACCTCCCAAAATCATACAATGATGAACAAAATGAGATAATATTAAATATAAAAACTTTAAATCTCTCTCCTAACATCATTACTCAATTACCTCCTTCTCTTTGACCTCACTTTATTCAAAAACCTTTAGACTAACTACTGGTTACCCTAACTAAAACTACACATTCTATTCATCATGCTTCTTTGTCTGATTAAATAGTTGATGCATGTACTATTGACTTATATACACATTATTATGCTGATGAATTTTCTCTAGATGACCCATTCTTATCTATATTCATTCATGATAAAAAAGTAGAGGTTCTTATATATCATTTTTCTTTACTACAGTCTCTCAATTCTTTTTCTATCATTACTTCTCTTATAGTACTTGATATTATTTTTTCCTCTATTATTCATAGGCTATAGATTGATCACACAATTTTACACCTCTATTCATTGCTAAAAATCTCAGGAGTATTCTTATGGATCATGCCATGATAAGACCTTATCATTTTGATAGATACCATAATCCCTCCATTTTACTTCTTCCTCATATGTTAGCCACTCTAATTTGACTCGTTACACATCTAACCATACATACAAATGAAATTAGTCTAGATTCCTCTCTAACTTCTTCCTTATTTGGTGATGGTCTTCAACCATTACCTAAGATTGATCTTCTAACATCATAATGGGCATATGAGATCTATTGTGATATACATAGATTTTTTTGTCATTGGACCAAGGATTGTCATATACATCAATAGCAATAGGCTTCTTCATCTACCACCTCAGCGAGTATACCTTCATTATCTAATAATAGATGTATTTATTCTTTTCATATATGTAACCATTCCTATACTCATTATTTAAAATGCAATAAATACACTTATTCACTACATCCATCCATATCACAACCTAAAGACAAAACTATACCACCTCCTAAGCTAATTCCAAAGTATATACATAAGTATGGGGAAGTATATTGCCTTTGGAAATAGTGCACTACACACCATACTAATATATGTTGAGGAATTTAGCAACATATTTGATATCTTCCATGGCCTATGCCTTCACAGGCTCAACCTACTTCTCCAGTTCATCTACAGACAAAGGATTCTCCTTCCCTGCCACATATGTCTCCTCACATATTTCCAAATACTTGTTTTGTTCCTAAAATTTATCATCCCACACAAGAGATGCCTCATTAGCATTATCAATATTCTACCACATCTAATTTTTCTATAGAGATGATATGAAAGGAAGGTTTCTCATGCCTTTTTGTAAAGATTTATGAGACTATAATTAATGTCAAAATGTAGCTACATAAGGATGTATAAGCTATTATGAATGACATTTTTATTGATATTTATCAGTACTTGTGAACACATCATGGTGTTATATCACATTATTACATGATTTGGCCTTGATTTATGATTACTTATATATTAGATATGTTGATTTTCATTTTTCATTGGGTATCATTTATCTACATCTTTATTTTTATCTGATGGATTATTTTTATATAGAGTTTTACCAACTTATATTCATGGCTTATAATTATTTTCACGTGGATTTATCTTTCTCTCTTTATACCTTTATTATTATTTGTTATCTTCAATTCAAACAAAGATAGTTATTATGGTGAATTGGTTATTAAAGGCACAACCCCACAATATCCTATCTTTACCATATGATCATTTAATAAGCACAATCTTAATTGTATTAGTATATACATATATCTCTTTTGATCTCCATCTATCCTCTTTATTTTTCCCCTTAAATTAAGCACACATATGATTGATATTACATACTAGCTTATAAGAAATCTAAATTATTTAGTCAATCATCTCTCTAAATATCTTGCTTCATATAACCAAAACCTAAATCTTATAGTGTTTGTCACTTTTGTCATTCATTTTTGGTTATCGATAAAATACAAATCATTTCAAATAGAAGGAAATGATCAAAAGGCAAAAAAAAATCAAAAATTCAAAATGACATCAAAAGACATGATTCATATAATATATCCTATCCCTAATCAAATCTCAAAATCCATAGTTGGACTCATAACAAAGCCAATGTCCCTTGGGGTGTGGTAGGCCAGTAGATCAAGATAGTAGAATTAAAAATTCTCTATAATGTTACTAAGTTA
Source organism: Torreya grandis (assembly GCA_037957365.1). Lineage (NCBI taxonomy): Eukaryota > Viridiplantae > Streptophyta > Pinopsida > Cupressales > Taxaceae > Torreya > Torreya grandis. Next base: position 1,016,267 of record JARHVA010003409.1, on the reverse strand, counting down.
TCACACAAGTACCTAGTCTTTGCATACACTAATGGCTCCATAAGGGGTCCTAAGGAATGGTGAACATGTTGTGAGGTGGGTACATTTTTATTTTCCTATATATATAACCTTCATGACTTTATCTTAGTACTCCACATATTTACCTATAAATATTTGTGTCTATTGTGAACAAAATCTTTTGCATTTGAGGGTCACTAAACTATTAGTGCACTCATATATTTTTATTATGCATCAAGTCTACTAAGGTTTCATTAAAAACACATATGTCATGATTTTCCAACTCCATTCATTCACTACAAAAATCTCAATATTCCTCCTTGATGAATGTGCTTTGTTAATTGATCATGCTCCTAAAGTTATTCCATTTGTGAGTTGTAGTATAAGACCTTAGATAAGACTAGGAATTCTTCACAAATTTATCCTTATTCCCTAATAATCATATTCTTTATTCCACCCTAGTGGTATTCCCTTTTTGAGTTGAAATATAAGACCATGGATAGGACTAGACATTCCCCACAAAATATTCCTGCAACCTTCTATACCATTTGTCACACAAATAACTATCAAATTTGGTTTGTTAAGTTGATTTTTATTTTATTCCATTATTTTACAAAAAAAATTCACACTTCCTTGATTTATTATGATTTATCATTTTTATAACTTGGTGTAATTACTTTTCATGGACATGATTTAGGAATGGAGATGTTTCTCCAAAATAGGCAATGATAAACTTGGTATTAAAATTTTCTCAAGGTATAATGTCAAATTTTTTACATGAATGGTTAAGTGAATGGATAATTCTAAATGCCAAACTCAGTAAAAGAGCATCAAACAATTCTAATCTAGGTCAAAAGATGAAAAAGGTTGCTAGGTCTTTGGGAACAAGGCATAAAGTTAGGCTGAAAACAACTATGTCTAAAACAAAGAGGTTTGATGCTAGGATTTTTTGGAACATGACACAAAATATAGACTTTGAAAACATTATGTCTAAGATAAATGGGGTTTATTAGGACCTTTGTAAATATGACACAAGAGCTAGACTTAGAATATGCTAGGTCTAAAAGGCAAGATAATTAACTAACAAACTTCAAATACTTTGATTCAAACTAGGTATTTGGGTTCAAATATAAACTTGAACTTTATAAAAAGACTTTGGATTTTAGGCATATGGAATATATACCACTTCTCCAAATCAAGGCACAAAAATAGTCTTTAAAATTGAGTAAGAAAGTAGTCTAAGTTTCACAATCCAAAAGTGAAAGGTAAATATATAAGCCAATATTATGTAAGGCATAAGCATTAACCAATCAATGTTTGAATATGAAATTATCAAGACCAATTTTTAACTTGATTTAGAAGGCTTGGTTTCTTGAATGGATAACAAGCTAGAGCAAAATAAATGGCATAATGATACTATCCATAGACCAAAAAGGCACACATGGTTGTGAAATTATAATTTGGATACAAGGCAAAAAGTCTTTAAAATAATGTGAGAAACATAAGGAATCTATATTATTTGAAAAGTATGAAAAAATGGTTTGTTCCAAAAAATTAAGGCATAATACTTGGCATGAAATGGGTAGCATAATTATGCCCCTTTCAAACAAGTGACACACACAAAGTTTTTTGATAAATGACTAAGGTAAAGTGTGGAGTTAAATGAATAGCATAACACCTCTTTAAACAAAAGAGTGATGTGAAAACATGACTTGTTTTGGACTTGGTTTAGATAAACAAAGAATTTTTATTCAATGTAATGTAATTTAAAAGTAAAGACAACAAAAACACCTAAGTGTTAATCCTAAAAATTGACAAGGTGGCTTTGTATTATCAAATTCCATCTATATACCTACTCTTAAGAGGAAATTATGTTATTAATATAAAGATTAAAATTAACATAAAAAGTAGGGTTTTTAGGTCTCCAATTCTATCAAGAGTTCATACGGTGATATGTAACTTTGGGCTTCTCGCCCCACATTGACATTATATCCATGGTAAGTGGGGTTATCTAAAAACTATCAATTTTTGTACGTTGTACATGGTCCCATAAGTGTGGTTAACATTAGGGCACAACATGTCATTTGGATCTACATTAACCAAATTGTTATGAAAATTTATTATCCTTTTCACATCCACTACATCCATCAATTTTTTAATGTAGTGTGATGTCCAAGTTAAACATACATTTTGAGGCAGTCTCTTACTAATGGAGCTTATTTAACCACTCAAATAAGCATCTCAGTAAGTAAAACTCAATTTATATACCCCTACCATGGATTGGGGTTGAAGTGATGCTTAAATATTAATTCCTAGATAATAAATTCCCTATAGAACATGTGGAGAGGTAATGAACTCTTACCCATAGCCAAGATGCATGAAATAAAGATTGAGTGGGACTTTAGGGTCATTTTGAGGTCACCCAAATCACTCAAATTTTGGGGAGTGCCTTAGCAAATTTATTTGCATGCTTATGTAAAAAAAAAAAAATGAAATAAGTGAATCATTTTTTATCATCCAAGTTACCTAAATGGTACGGGGGATAACATACATGCTACACTTGGCTTGTCAAATAAACACACAAAACAATCATAAAAATGAAAACTCTTATGAGCATTTAAGTAGAGTGCGATTTCATTTTTATAGAACCAAACAAAATATAAAATGAATTTTATCCCCTTGGTGTTGTTTGAAAAAAATGAAAATGACTTTAGTAAAATATTTTTAGAAAACCAAATGTAAATGTGATTTGTAATCTTAGAGTGTCAAAAATATATTTTCTTGGTCTTTGGGTCCTACAAAAGATGTTAGGGGGTCCTTTTTCTTAGAACCTAAAATCAAGTGAATAAATGACTTTTGGAAATTATCTCTCTAATTTCAAATTTTCTTCACATAGTGCAAAATCATAGATACATAGAGTAATACAACTTTTCTTGTAAAACTGAAACTAGTTACCATAAAACCACAACTTCCTACAAAGAAAAGTATTAGTGAAAAACCATGACTATATAGAGTAATATCATAGATCTACAGTGATATATCATAGATCTATAATGAAATATCATGATTCTATAGTGAAATATCTTTTATTTCCTAAAAAATAAAGGGTTAATGCAAAATCATGACTAAATAGAGAAATATCACATATCTACAGTGAATGACCATGATTATCAATATCATGAGTCTACAAGGAAAAATCATGATTATAAAAATAATAAAATAACTCATGTGACAACATCACTACTTATCAAAGAAATATCAATACTTATCATGAAAAAATAAAACTATAAATTCATGATATTGTAGCATAATATCATAATTCCTTAGTGTAATACCATGACTGTAGAGAAAAAATCACAATTATACAGAGCAAAAATGAGATTTCCTATAGAACATCCATAAGCTTTCACTTTCCAATTTTTTGGTTATAAAGTTAGGATTTTGACATAAAAATTATTTAGATTAGGTCCTAAAATTATATGAGAATAAATTTTTTGGGGTGCAGGTCCCATCAGGCATGACATCATATGAACAAGGAATTCATAGAGGGGAGATTAGTGTAGTGTTAGTCAAGAAAATAAACACACTAAACACTAACACCTCTAGCCTAGACACTAGGGAGAGAATATGTAACAATCATATAATGAAAACGTAACTATAAAATAAAATAAATCATCCTTTTACCTTCCTTGTAGCTCCAAAATGGCTTGTTGAAGTGGCTTGCTCGACTATATGCATCAAAAAATATTTGTTAATGAAGCTTCATTTTCTCCAATTCTCCTTGACACCTTGGTTTGGATGGTTAGCTTAACTTGGATTATGAATTTATAATGTCAAAATTACTACAAGATATTCTTGGAGGTATTTTGGAATAATAGCATTGCACTAGTGAAGCCTTTTGATCAATAGGTAGGGCCTTGTATTTATAGACTCCAAAGTCAACACTCACCCAAGGTGAGTTGAGGCTGAGTTTAAACATAGAATGAGTTAAAACTATCCCTAGGTGAGTTTAAGTTAAATCCAATTGAGTTATAAAGGTTTCATTTAATTATTATTTTCAATTAATAGGCATGGCTCTCTAATTAGATATTTTTAGATATTTGGGAGAGATTGACAACTCATAAAGGCAATGATGAAGAGGCTTGATATTTTGAATTTTTGAAATTGAATATTTAAATATTCATTAATTTTAAATAGATTATTTATCTAATAATTTAATTTTGTTTAATTATTTGATTCATTTTTATTAACATTTTAGTTCTTTTAAGAATTGTTCAAGTGCCCCACTTAATGGGTCCATAGGCCGAACTACCAATTATTAGGTCACAAGGTGTTAGAGGATAAATCCAGGACAGGTTATTATTTTTTACAGTATAATATCCAAAATAAGTATGCTTCAACATAATTCTAAGAATTTATGAATGATATATGGATTAAATTGTGACGTTTAGCGATTCCTTGGCTTAATTTGTAATGTTTGGTAGAAATTAGTTTGAAGTCTAGTCAGAAGCTAGTTGTGGCTAGAATGGGGTGTATACATCACTTACCAACCATTAACCTAAGTAAAACATAAATTATCTTCATATACACTTGAATTTTATTTAGGTTTTCAACTATCCTACTTCCTTATCAACTTGTAGATGGAGATGAACCGTGTCTACAGGGTTAGATTGAGTTTTGTCTAGTCATATTGCTCTGTAACTTATTTAGGTATCACTATCCCCAAATGTTTTGATATATTTTTCCATCCACATCACCTAACTCCATTCTCACTATATGTGCATTGATTTTTCTTCTTAGGTTTGAAACTAGCCTACTCTTTTTAGCAGACTTGTAGGTATCCATTGAGGTGTTCTGATTGTATTTGAGGGTTTTAGGACATCAAAGCCAATATTTGAAATTTTTAATGAATTTATTATATTATTAAGAGTTTATACCCCCTTTAATTTCCCAAAACTATATCTCTCCAAGAATACACTTTTTTCTTTCTTGTTTAGACCTAGTTTTAGGTGACCCTCTTTGTGAGGTTAAAGTGTCAGGTCCTGCATATTGGATTTCTTGAACTAGGTCATAGAAATTAAAATTATCTAAACATCATTGTAAGTTTATTTTCACTACACCACAAGTTTCATTTTAACTTTTCATATCATTCTCAACTTATTCCTTCTTATCCTCATATGTAGACATGTGTATGAGCGTTAAGGCTTGTAGACCTAGTTAACTCAACTAGTTATGTGCCTTCATTTATATGTGTTATTTATCATAATTGCATGAGTTGTGTATCCATATCAACTTTATTCATATGATTATTGGTTTATATCCAAATTAAGGACCTACAATTTTAGACTTGTAAGTCTACCTTTTGCCTAGATGACTACCAAGGATAACTTATTAAGTATTGAAAGTTAGAGATTGTATCAAATCTTTACCAATTTCCATTACTATATTAGTATTCTATATACCTCTGACTAAACTTTTTATCACTTCAAACTCATCCATTCAAATATACAAATTGTGCATATAATCATCTCAGGTATAATGTTTTACATTGAAAGTGAGGGTCTCTTCATTAATTTATGATTTTGATGATATAATTGGAGTATATAAAGGTAATAAAAGTGTTTATGAATATATTACACATGTATCCATTACTAAAATACTTTAAAAATGAAACTTATTCTTTATGAATGTTCACCTACAAGTCTGTAGACCTGTAGGTGAATGAAACTTATCTAAAGCCCTTATTGGAGGGTACATTGAGATTCATACTCATTAATTGATTTTATAGATTATTTATTAGTAATTTTATCATTTTTTATCATTTATATTCATTACCAATTAGGCAAATATTGCATTCAATCCTATAGCAGACCATTTGTGATAGAGGCCATGCTTTAAAAAGTCAAGACATTTGGAGATTGTATAAAAGGATCACATTAAAATGGGGAAGTACATGAATCCTATTAAGGTAATATTTACTCCATGAAATCTAAGTCACTTGAAACTTATAAAGGTGACAAACATATCTAACAAACTAAAATAAAATTGCAGTAGGATGATATGCTCATACACTTGAGACACCTTTATCCTTTCAATAAAACACCACATGAATTTTAATTTATTAATGAAAATAACATTAAATGTCTCATTTTATCCTTTTAAATAAATCTACAAAACCATTCTCCCCCATAAAATTTTGGCATGAGGAAACAAGTGCAAAACCAAACCCTACTTGAATGGACAAGGCATAATGCCCTACTATCACTCTTAGAAATTATTCATAAAAGAGGGGATATGAACCTAAAAAATAATTCAATTAAATTTAAAATCATTAGGATGCCTAAAAATGGCAAGATTTTTATCTCCCAACTTTCTCTCTCCTAATCATACCATACATTTAATTTTTACCTTTCTTAGATTTTGAAGGTGATGATGGAGGAAAGAGAGTGTTTAATGAATCTATTGGACCTTAAAATTGATTTAAATTTGTAATATTACCTGTGAAATCCCAAGGTTCACCTATACAACATTTTATTCTAAAAATAAGTTCACAAGTCCATATAAGAGTGAAAATTACCTCTTCAGCATTGAAAATCAAGATTATGACCTCTATCTAACTTGATGACATATTTGGAAGTTATGTAACTAGTAAAAAGACCTTGGAAAGAGTTCTTGTATGGATTTTCACTTTGGTGGGATTTGGAATACATGAAAAGTTATCAAAAATCACCTCTTTCTTCATTTTCTTGTACCTTAAAGGTTAATAAAAGAACCTTAAAATTTAAAAATCATCATGAAATGTTTAAATAAGATTATTAAGAAGTAAAATTATGTTTAACGACACCTAAGGACCTATGACACCACTTGACCAAGTTTCAACACTCCATGACATGATTGTCTAGTATAATGCAAAGATAAACTATTACCTTGATTTCTCCAAATAAATGTTAAACAATGATAATAAGGTTTTATGAATACTTTTTTAAGGTTATTAAGGCATTTAAAATATTTGAAAAAAGTTTAAAAGATATGAAAATAATTTTTTTACCTGTAAGGGTTGATATTTTGACCTTGGGGGTTAAAATTATTCAATATTACCCTTTTGAGGTGAGGTAACTACAAGGTACTATTTTCCCATTATTTTAAAATGGGGGCATAGTAATGTAGATATTCTTGGGAAGCATGTTCTCCACACTTTTCATAGTTCTTAGATATTAGTGAGGGCATGCCATATGGACATGGTTTTCACACACTCATAGTCTCCATATTATAGTAGGGGCATGCTTTAGAAGCATGTTCTCCATACTCATTTAGTATTTGGTACACTAGTTTTCTAATTAAATGGGGGCATGCCATATGAACATGGATTATACACATTCATATTTTTTGGATTCAGTGGGGTCATGATTTGGAAGCATGTTCTCCACATTCACTTAGTATGGTACTTATATCAATTCATAGATTTAATGGGAGAATGCTTTGGAAACATGTTCTCCACACCTATTGAGTATTAAACATCTCTAGTTTATAGTGGGGGAATGTTTAGAAACATTTCATCCACATTAGTACTTATACTATTTTCATATTTATCCATATATAATGGGGGCATGATTTGGAAGCATATTCTCCACACTTACACAATTATCTGAATTGGCCAAAACACATTATTATGTGATTCAAATTCATAGTTGTGGTTGAATCATATACTATACAGAGCTTCAACATGAGACATATCTAAAGTGTATATGTTATGCAACATGTGCCCAATATTTTAAAATTCAAATCAATTTCAGATTCAAAAAGCATTGCATGTATTGACACCCCACATACTTTTATGGACTTGATTGAACCAATCTACTATAGTAGTTGGTTCACCTTTTGGTATGGTTGAGGTGATTAAATCACTAAATATTTCCATTTTTTAGGTTGGACTTGATCATCTAACCTCACGATTTTATAAGTATCATTGGGTTACACAGTTGAGCTAATTTCAACTGCTAAGTGCTAGATCACTTTTGTTCCTAAGTTAGGGGCATGCACCTTCAATGTCTCTCTATATCTATCTCTTTGGATACATAAACTTTAAATATTTATCTACATTTATCCTAATATTAATTTCAAATCCTTTTAATGATACATATTTTTTGAAAATAACTTTCCAATAGGTAAGGTAGTTACATTGACACACAGGTGTAGTCCTAAACCTTACTCTTTCAATTTTAATCTATTTCAAGTACTTTGAACCAAGATTATATGTAATGATTTTACATTGTAACATGATCTTGGTTGCAATTCAATCACCAACAAATCACTCAAATTTAACTCAAGAAAATAACTCAAATTCAACTCAAGCAAAGACAAGGTGTGCATACACAACCAAGTACTTATTCTTTTCCTTTAAGCTATCAATTTAATTACTATATTAAATTATAGGGTAAATGTAGATGATATTTTATTATTACATAGCACCTCAATATTGAATAATTATAAAACTCAAACCTTTGTTATTCTTCTTAATTCTACATATGACCTATTTTTGAAAGCCTCATATTTACTCTATCTTGTACCCCTTGGCCAATATCTTAGTTTAATTAGCCATATATTGATGACACAAACATCTTATTTTGATTAGAATGCTTAAAATTTACTTATCTTACACCTCTATAATTTTTGAACCTATACCTACTCTCTTACTCCTTAGACACTAATATCTAGGATAAACAATAATGTCAACATTACTGTCCAACTTGATGCAAGTGTCAAGTGTGATAAAGTCACAAATTTTCAAATGAAACATAATAAAATGGTTGGTTTAAGTGATTTAATTCAATTTATCTCCTTTTAGTATTACCATAAATATAATATTATCCCCCATTCATTCCTCACCTAGTAATTAGAACAAAAAATATTTCAAGAAGCACTCCAGTTATCAAAATCTTTCCTATTCTTCCCAATTCTAATATAAGTCAAAGTAACAAGCCAACCATAGGTTTAAAGTACTAAATGAGTAGTCATATGGTATTATTTTCTAAGTTACAAGATAGGTCACTATTGTACTTACTTTATAGACATTGTATGATTCATACACAAGCCAACACATAAGGGAGAATTACATGAGTTTGAGGCCCTTTTCTAGAGTATTAGCTATGTAGGTAGTTCACTTTGACGGTGGTGTCATTGTGGGTTAACTTGATACCATGTTAAAACTAACCCATTTTCCCCCAAGGTCACATTAAATATGAAAAGTTAGGGTTTTTCCATCTCACAAAGAGTGACACTCCATGACCAAGATTTGAATGTACTACAGAAAAATCAAAGCCAAACCTAGATGCATCGTAGTGGTTGCATATTATTATTTCCATATAGGACACTAGTGTTGGACTCAGACAATATCATTGATGCAACATCTATAGCTAATGCAACTATCTAGAGAGCTAGAGGTACTAGATCTAGAATCTAAAAACTATTCAAAAATTATCTTCCTTCATGTTTTTAGTCGATTCCAAATCTATATATACATTAACATCAGATCCATTTAAGTACCTTTTTATAGGTCATTTCTATATCTAGCATAGTTGTACATTCCATTTATTACTTATCTTAATTTAATAAATTTAGTATATGATACATCTAAGTTTAGCACATTAATTAGCCTATTATATATTTGATGTTCACACTTGTTCCATATCATTTTTATATAATTAACCCTATCTGGCCAAGTAGGATCCACATCCAAATTAGGGTTAAACAAATTCCAATAATGGCTAGTTTTAAATTTTCAATCCATCCCTTGGTCCAATGCTAACATTTTATATGTAGGTTATGGAGGGAATTTAACCAAAAATTCTTCTATATATACACACCAAACCTAAGGCTATTCATATCTACCCCTCACCTGGTCATCACTTAAAACCTAATTGTAAATTGAGAAAGCTATTTGAACATACATGAGGAACTATCTAAAATTAATAAAATTTGAAAAATCATTAAAGGATCAATCCATGAGCCAAGTCTAAACACCTAATATAATTTCAAATTTTCATCTTATCAAGTTTTGAAAGATAGAGATGTATTACATTATATTATATCATTATAGAGTGCACATACACATAGTTTGGATATTTATGCTGGTTTTGAGACCTCTTTGGATCATTGAAACATAATAAATGTTCAAACACTTATTAACACATGGTTGGGGTTATCCAACCCATATTTATAATCCCTTTTCTTAGTCAAGCTATACACACTAAAACATAGTATTAGACACTTGGTAGTGTTGGTCTTGACCTACCTTCACCTTACATGAAATATGTGTACACATATGTCTCTTGTTCACCCTTACCTTCTATCAACATGTTTTATAAGGGTTTGACATTCCTAATTTTTTATTAGTCACCAATGGGATTTTCATAGCTCGTGCCTAACTTGTTTGTTATCATACTTGAATTATCTCTAGATAATTAGATTAATATTCCTACCTTTTTTACTTATACTCAAGAACCTACATAATTATATAAATTTCAAACTATTATATCCTTATCCCTATGTTAATAAGTAGTCATTTTTCAAATTCAAATTATCTTTATGAGTTGGCATACATTTCATTTTTTGGTGGTGTGAAAAATTACACAAAGAGTCCAATATAAATATGCAATAGGTCTAAGCCTACTTTACCATTTTTCACTATCTATCATCTTGTATCACTCATTAAAGATACATATATAAAAAAATTTATATTTATATGGAATACTTTAAACTTACAAATTTATAAATCATTCACAAGCAACATACCATATCTAAGTTTAAAGCACCTAGGCCAAGCTAAGTATTCAAATTATTAAGTATCAAAAGCTATATTGCATGTTGAATTCATGAAAGGAACACTATTGCACACATACATCTAATGGGGAAAACTAAGTATAGTTTAGTTCAATATTTGGATTATTGGATATATATGCAATGTTCAACCATTCATTAGAGATTGGTTGAAGTTAAGTTAATCCACTTATTTATCCCATTTTTATATGTTTATCTAGTTCCCTAAGTGGAGTTAGGATTTCAAAGTGAATGAAATATATTTAATGGATTTGTTCACATATTGACCTCCTGATATCATACAGGGAGACATAAGGCACAATGACCTATGACAATATAGTGAGTCACACCTTCACAAGATGAATCTATAAATAACAAATTCTTTCATTATATGATATCATCAAAAATTTGATGAACTCATCTAGATAGATCTATACCCTTTTTTCCTATTTTGAGTGAATTATAATCAATTTTATAGTCATTTCTATTACCTCCATTAGTCTCGGACCTATAAGAACAATAACACACCAAGTAACTAAATCCATTATATTTTTACATAATTAGTATGTGTAATTTTGCAATCAATTTTTGCTTTTACACTTAGATCAATGCTTTATTTTAATACATCAAAATTTTTGAATATTCCTAATTTTAATATTATTTAGACTATTAAGTGAAAAATAAGGTAAAACATTATGGTGAACCAACATTTTATCTCAAACATAGTAGAGCCATAGGTTTCCCTTAGGGTCCATTATTATTTATAGGTTTTGTAATTTTATCACAAGGTTCCATATCTAATTTCTAATTTCTCCATATATTAAGGCAATAAAATATTATTCATCTTGGCCCTAACCTTCAACATGTTTTCATGATTTTTTTATATGCCATATAAAAAGGTTAGTTCCCTTGTTCATATAAGGTGAAGTGTTATATTAAGTTTTGTATTTATTAAGCATAATCAAATTATTTTTGTCCCATATAAAATGGATAAAATAAATGAGATGAATATTGATTATTTGCCTTCTTATTTTGATGGAAATGTTGCTAACAAATAAATACAATCATAAGATCATATTGTTAATAATGAAATTCTTGATCTAGAGAATGATAATTAGGATAATTATGAATACTAATATTTAATAATTCTAATTATATTAATAGGGTAGATCATGTACAAGTTCAAACATTATCTAATTTTTTAAATTTAATTCTTCAATAACCTCATGATATGGATAATATTTTAAAGTTAACCTGAAAATCTCAAAGCACACACAAATCTAAGGTTTTCACATCTAATGAATAATAACATGAGCCCTTGATTGATAATAATATACCTTATAGATGTATTAATTCCACCATAGGTGTTTAAACTATTACTATTATTACTATCCCTATGTCTTTACATTTGGATATGATATTGACTAATAGTGTGGGGGTAACATAAGGTTTCCCCCAGATTTTGATGGCTATCCATACATAACCATACTATGTGCATCCTAAATTTTTTACTCATGTGCCATCACACCCAGTCTTACTATATAGTCCCTCTTGTATATTTTTATAAATCTGTAGGTTAAGGTGTTGTAGTTAGAAAACATACTTTGAGAGAGATTAATTAAATAGATTCTCATGATTTTATTCATAATCCATTAGCCTTATATATTTAAGATTATATTTAACCTGTATGCTTTGTAGCTCCTATATTACATTATATTATGGTACAAATATTATCAAGATAAAAACCTATGATCCTTTTGGACATCATATTTGGATTATCCCTCCAATGATACTTTTTTAACTAAGCTATTTTTATGAAGTCTTAATGACTATGTTTTGTGATGGTTATATGACCTCCCATATCAATCAATTAAGGAATTAAATCCTTTGGACAATTATTTTACAACACATTTTTCAACGTATATTAATGAGAAATTTTCTTATGATTAAATTGTAAAAATTAAGCAAGGATCCAATTAACCAATCAATGAAAATTTGCTTCAATATAAAACCATGATTTCTAAGATGAAAAATACTATGGTAGAAAATGAATTATAATATATATTCAAAAAACATTTTTTTTCCCTCTCCATGAATCTATTATGCTTAGGATATTGAAATTGTTTGATGAGTTATTCCATACAGTTAGGGATTGTGAAGTTAACCTCAAATGTTTGAATACAATAAAATGTGTGCCTAATGCTACAGCTAATTAAACTAAAAAGTTTTAAATTAAACCAAGTTACAAGGTCAAACTAAATGATACAAAAATAAGAGTTAATACAATACCATATCCTAATAATTGTCTTGTCTTATCCAAACAATAAAGGAGGAAAATTTCACAATCCCCTAAACCTTATTATAAGCTTTTGTATAAGGTATGTAAGTGCAGCCTTATATCTCCCCCTCCAATAAATGAGGTTGATATTGGTAAACCTCTACCTAAGGAACATTAAAATATTACATAATATGACTCTAATATATGTGAGGGACATTATAAAAATAAATGATTTAGGGTAAGACATAAAATTCAAGATCTCATCAATGAAAACCTTGGATCTCCATGTATCTATGGCCTTCCAAAAATTCATAAATAAGGGATTCCCTTATGTCCCATTCTCAATACGATTGGATCACCCTCTTACAACCTTGTTAAATTTCTCTTAGATAAATTATAGACATTTGTTGGTGGCACAGACTCTTTTATCAAAGATTCTACCCACTTGGTTTTAGAAATGAGGAATTTTAAGGTTCATCGATAAGACACATTATTTATATTTGATGTGGTCTCACTCTTCACCAAGATCCCTATGAATTATGCAATAAACATCATTAAAAGCATTATTGGTGATGAATTAGATTCTTTGATAAAAAGATGTCTAAAATCAACCTTTTATAGCTTTAGAGGCAACATTTAAGAGTAGATCGAAGGTATTTCTATGGGGTCTATAATCTCACCTGTAGTCAAAAATATATACATGGAAATTTTTGAAAAATTATCACTTGATCATGCTCCCTTAAAGCCTAAATGGTGGAAACATTTTGTAGATGATACTAATGCCAATTGGTTGCATGGGAGAGATATATTAATGAGTTTTCTTGAGCTTCTTAATAATATATCAAATCACAATAAATTCATTGTGGAGGTCAAATAAGCTAATAGAATACCTTTTTTAGACATTCACATTAGCAAGGAAGAAGATGGCTCCTTAGCCCACTAGGTTTATAGAAAGAAAATGAATACAAATATATGTACATGTTAATTCTCATCATCACCCTATGCCAAATATTGGTATTATTAATACATTGGTAACACGTGCTATGAGAATCTCATAGTCATATTATCTTGAACATGAACTTGAACATCTATCTTCAACCTTTATAGAGAATGGTTAAAATATTAAATAGGTAAGAGATATGATCCGTAAAGTCAAAAATGGTCCTTGATTTAGACAAGAGGATGAGAATATTGGTTTGGTTACTCTCCCTTATATCAAAGGTAAAATTGATTCTCTAGCTAAAATTCTCAAGAAAAAAAACATTAAGGTATCTTTCTCTCCTCTCATCACAATTGGGAATATGTGGGACAAGACTAAGGATGTTTCAAAATCCTATTTGTCACAAATAAATTTATTCTATTCCTTTCAACTATGTAAAGGTTTATGTAAATGAATATGTTCATTCTATTCAAGTTAGACTTAAAGAGCATTATGCTGACCTCACTCATAATTGGTTCTAAAAATCTACCATTATAAAACATTCACATAACACGGGCCATCATATATGCATGGATGAAGCTAAATTTATTACTAAATAATATTATTAATTAAGAAGAAGGGTGTGTAAGGATATTGAAATTGATAAAATTACATTTAATTTAAATAAGGATGATGGTTGGAGACTAAACATGAAGTGGAGACTTATTACCAATTTTTTAAAGAATAAATATAATATATTCCATCCTCCTTAGTCGACCTCCTATTATGACCTATGGACTTGTATTTATTTCTCATATTTATTATCCTTTTATCCTCATGATGATAAGCCTAGCATGAGTCCTGAAACATTGAGGCTAAATTTTATCTTTAATGTAGCCCTCCCCCCCCTTTTCAACATTATTGAGCTTAGTACACTTATGAATGATTTATGAACACAACCAAATGGGAATGAAATTTTTTAAAAAAATTATGATTTATTTACAAATCATGTGGTAATATAAACTAAGGATAATTTTTATTTCCATATGATGTACAACATCATACTCCTTGTTCAACAAATTATCATCCATTATATGGTATTATTCCTACACTTACAAGCATATACGTATAAGTGCCCTAAAATTAAATTTGATAAAAGTAACATTATGGATGATGATCCTAATTATACACCATTATTTATATCAAATTAAATTTATTTTAAACCTAAATAAATGGTCATGTTATACAATGGTTAAAGTGAAAACATTTATGTAATGAAACATCTTCTTAATCTTGGAAATACATGTGAATATTTGATCAATCAAATAATGATTATTAAAGGATTTAATGGTAATAATAAAATACCTCTTGTTGTATTATGATACTATTTAAGGTAGTCCCTATATAAATTTATAATTTAATCTTTGTCTTGATATGTAAATGTGTATTTTACATATTTTAGGATGCCTTTGGATATGTAAGCTCCACGTAATACCATACTCATTACATATATGTGTTAAGTATATATATGGAAGTAAGGTGGTAATAATTTTAGGTATTCTATATTAGTATCCTTCTCATCTAGATCCATTTCTTGCTCCATCCCCAAAACCATGTATTCAGTTTCTCAACCTATTTAGGTTCATTTTATGCAGTTGGTTACTTCACTTATTCTGATTCATCCTATGCTAAAAGTTTAGATAAAGGTATTTAAATTTACTATACAACTAGTGTTTCAATGCTCATTACTTTAGATAATTATTTAGGAATCACATTAGCCATTACATATGCCACATCCTAAGTGAGTGTTATATAAAAATCATTATGTTCCACAATGAACATAAACACATGTTCATCCTACTATACAATGGTCTCCACTAGATATTATGCTCCATAGAGTTACTTATCATACCCAATATCCTATTACTAATGACGATGGAGATGGTTAAATTAAAAAATAAGATCATTTCTCAAATTTATATGCAAATACATAGACATTAAGCACTCATGATAGGTGACCATTCCTATGTTTGATACATGAACTAAATATGACTATCCCCTTGATTGGATAGATGGTTAGCATTTTTACATAAGAATATATATATATATATATATATATATATATATATATATATATATATATATATATATATATATATATATATATATATATAATATTCCAAAAATACAAAATCAAGACCTAAGCATGACATTTTTTCTACTTTTACATTATTCATTTATGTTATTTATCACATGTTTTTTATATTACATATACTTTTCATTAGCACATGTATTTCATAGTATATATGAGTGATATTTTGGACATACATGTTACATGTGATACATGGATGCATAGATGCGGCACATTCTTATATGTATGAACCATGTAAATGTTGAGGGCATCTCATTCCTTAGATTATTGTTGACCAAATTTGACCCCAAGTCAAATTTGGGTCAACCCATACTATTTTAAACTTTTTTATAAGTTTTAACATGTCTTATATGGGTTTATTTATTGATCTATATGTTTACTTATCCCTAGCCTAACCTTGGTTCAAGTCTATCCCCTTTTACTAGTCAAGTCCATGAAAGTCAACCCTAGTCAAACAAGGTTATACCTAGTCAAAGGCATGAATTATGTTTTTTTAGTCCTAATATGGTTTTTAATATGATTTAGGATCTTTCTAAGTCATTTTATTTCTCTTATCATGTTCAATATGTTAAAAATGCCTTTTGGGACCACCCTTTAGCTAAAAAAGAGGACTTGCATGGATGGCTAAAGAGACCAACTTGTCATCAGTCTATGGTTGATGTGGGAGAGGTTAGAGGATGTTATAATAAGTAATATGATAGGCCAAGAATTAGTTATACTAAGAAAATGGTAGTTTCCCTTTATTTTAGGGCCTCTTAGGTACTTGTACAAAATGGGTCATCTCACTTGCAGATGAAAACATTAGTTATATGTCTCTTCATTTTCTCGTAGGTCATCTCCACATTTGGTTTACATATATTGCATAAAAATTTTCCAACTCATTTATCTTCATTTTCCATTAACAAGCCAAAGAGGAGTAGTTTTAAACACTTTTTATGGGTCATACAGGTGGAGTCAGGAAAAATGCTTCTATAGGTGGATGGTACTCTGAGTGCACTTCACATATATAACAAGAAGTCTCATATTGGTGGCTCCTCCTTCATGAACAATCACTTACACTCCAAAAAAAAATTTATGGAATCCATGAAGTGTGTATGAGTTTGGTAGTGTCATATCTGACCTCCCCATCACTTTCCTTCATTTATTGAGTTGTTATTTGCCTTCATGAGAAACACTAATGCTAGGGAACTTCATTAATGGTGTTGAGGCTAGTTTGTTTGTCTTAGTTCATTATGCAAATTCTAAGTGTATGAATGAAAGAAACTCTTAGTGTATCAGTTCCTAGTTTAGGTTTGCTTTATGTATCTTTCTCTCCCTTTTCACCCATAATAGGTAGTTTTAGTAGAATAAACACATCAAGTCATATCTAGGGAGTTAGACCTTAAAATCTAGATGTTTACTTTCACTATAGGTGCCCCACACACTTTGAAGTATTCCCATGTTGGCTAAATCTTGAAGAAGATTGAACAACCTCTTCTAGGGTGCAAGATTTGGAGATAATAGTTACATTGTTACAAGTTGCATCTTTCTATGACCTTTCTATTAATGATGTTAAGCTACATTGATGTCTTACATGTATTTACCTTGATTGTATTATTTATAGTGATATGTTTCATAGATATGATACTTTTATATAGAGTAACATTGACATAGATAAATATTTTAGACTAGTTTGACTTATTCTATGCCTCATTGATTATATCACATTTTTTTGTCTAATAATTGATTATGATTTGTTGGTATCTTTCCTTAGTATATGGAACTATTTGGTTGTGTCATTATATACCTATTTATTTTTCCCTTACCCTCTCTTATTTATTTTAATTGATTTAGATTTCATTGTATGAATATTTTTTGGGCCCTTTCCTTCTTTTACATATTTTGTTCATTATAATTTTCATTCTATGACTTTTATTCATATGGATCTTACCTTGTGTGATATTTTATTATTCATTCAATGTGGCTCTTACCTTGTGTGACATTTGATTGTCCATTATGTGTGTCTCTTTCTTTGTGTGACATTACTTATTATTACGTGTTTTTTTTTATGCATCATGACCATGATAATAATGTGATACTGAGTGGATGAAACTAGGATTGTCTGTTAAGTTTGTGGTGCATGATCCATATCACATACCTTCATTTTTGTGTGTGATGTTATGATATATATCACACACCTTTCATATGTGTGTTTATTATTTAGTACTCATATAAGTGATGGTTACTATTGTGTGGTTAAATTATTTATTTATCTTAACATCACACTTGTATGCCTTAAAATATATATTTCATATATGATTTGATGATATATTCATACTATGATGAAATATTATTTATGTGTTATCATGTGTTTTTAATTGATTACATTTATTTACATAACATGATGTAGTTGAATCCTTTATTTTGAGATGATTAATTCATAATTTACATTCATCACCTTAGAATATGGGTATATTAATGTGATTATCATAGATATTCAAGCCTCCATTTATAGATAACTTAGATTTTTTGATAAAACACATAATTTAAAAGAGTACAAATTGGTTCTTATTATCATTTGTTTTCAAATTATGGGACATATTTATAGACTAAGATAAATTTTGAAGGCTTATACAGTGCGTATGAACACATTATATAGGAACACCATCTATAAAATTTTATATTTTATACTAAGTAGGATATATATGTATAACATCTTGAATCATGTTGAAATCATTTGGATCAAATTTGGGGCATGACCACTATTCATTGATCCACTATTTTAGTTTTGTTATGTTAGCACTAATTGGGTCAGATTGTGGGGCATGAATATTATATTTTTAAGAGAATTATATTAATGTGAAATTGATGGTATTGAAGGTAAAATATTGAATATATATGCATATTTTTAGCAATTAGTTCACTCTACATGATCCTAATATATGCATTGTCTTTCATGTTGAGGCTTAAGATCAATTAAATGAGTAGTGAGCTTGAGGTTGAGTGTTTCTAAATTACCTATAACTACTCAATCTTCATGAGTGATTAGTAATTTATTTTCCTAAACCTTATCCATTTCATTAGTAAATTTCTCCATTGGGGCACAATCACCCTATATCCAATTCTTTATCTAGAAGACCAGATCTTCAGTGTTTCATTAGGAATCCTAAATCTCCAATGCTTCATTAGGAAGCCCAATTATCTAATGATTTATTATAAATCATCATCTCTAAAATATCACATGGAAACATGGTTCACCCATTTATAGGTTTATTCCTTCCTTGCCCTTTAAATTTTAAAATTTAATTTAATTTTATGTTTAATTTCACATATGGGTATTGATTTTTGCATATTCATTACATGTTTACATGGATCAAGGATCACACTCAAATTCTTATCCCAAAGATAAATTTTGGTTTCACACTTAGTTACATCTCTTTATCCTTTTAATTTAGCATTATTTTTTAATTTCAATACTTGAATAAAAGGGGGGAATTTTAGACACTAAAATATGATATTAGACACTTAGTAATGTTAGTATTAACCTACCTTCACCTTACATGAATTTTTCATACACATATGGCTCTTTCACACCCTTCCCTTATATCCACATGTTTTTAATGGATTGAGACTTCCAAATTTTATGTTAGTCACCTAAATTAATTCCTTATTTTTTACCTAACTTATTATTTATCATACTAAAATTTTATCCAAATCATCAAGTAATTATTCCTTCCTTTCAGACATTTTTTAGACTCAAACACATAAATATTTTTTAAAATTTCCAACTTTGATAGAACCTCTCCCTATGCTAAATAATTGTCATTTTTAGAAACCCAAATTAACTTCATGTGTAGGCCCATATATTTTGCATATATGTGGCATAATATATTACCCAAAGAGTCTTATATAAATACACAATAAGTCTAAGGATATTTTCCCATCAATAAATACATAGAATCATATAGGAATCATCAAAGATATATCTACACACATTTTTAAATTAATAGGGATTACTCTAAAATCCCTAATTTAAAAATATATCACAAGGATTAGGCCTTATATAAGTTTGAAGCAATAATTTTCAAGTGTTGAAAGCTAGATTATAGATTGTAATCATAAAAGGAGAATTAATTCACACATACACCTAACAAGGATAACTACGTGTGGTTTAACTTACATAATCATAGTAATGGATACATAGGAATCACTCAACCATTAATTGGGGAATGGTGGAGGTAAGCTAAAACCACCACTTTTCCCTATTTTTTCAAGTTATAATAGTGTCAAAAGTGAAGATAGGGTTTCAAAGAGAAGGAGATAGATTTTATAGAGCTGTATACATAAATAACACCTGATATCCCTTAGGAAGACATATTTAAATCAAGCATGATGACCTCACAAGAAGAATCTAGAAACAACATATGTTTGCATCAGTTGATAGCATATAGATGTTAGCGTATTCATCTAGATAGATATAAATACTCATGTTATTGATATGAGTGACCTACAATCCACTTTATATCCATTTATACTACCAACATTCAATCTTGAACTTGCATATAACACTAACACACTAAGTATTAAATCCCTTCTATTGTTTCCATAGATAATAAGTGACATTATTCAATCATATTTAATTTTACATTCAAATCAAATTTTTAGTGTAATACATCAATAGTATGAATATTAATAAGTCTTATATTTATTAGGTTATTAAATTAAAAATAAGTTAAAACATAAGAAAATGTCAAAAGTGGAGCTAGGGATTCAAGGAAAAGGAGGAAAAATATGAATCTTTGCATAGGACTAAGGGTAGGAAATGAACTAGAAAACATATTAATAGGCAAGAACACTCATTTGAGGTATAATATACCATCAAAAAACTATAGAGATAATTCTAGTAGATAGTAGACACATCTAGTTGTCATATGTGTTTGAACCTTACTAATAGTGTCTTAATATATTTTGATATTCTATTTGTTGAGCCAATGATCATAGATCCATTTCAGACCACATCAGATAGTTATGAATAGGTAGTGAATAAAACATAATAATAAATCAACTAAGTGCCTTATCCTTTTATCATCTCTATAAATAGTAAGTTTAATCATTCATTTATCAACATCCAAATTTATGTAGTTTATGTTATATCTTATTCAATATTAAAGTAAATATTTTTGGATAATTTAATTATTTTAATTTATTTTGGATTTGGTGAATAAAAAGATATATAAAACTATGATTATTTATATTTCATAAGATATAACATACACTACATACATCTAAATGCTAACAAATGAATTATTGCACTTAATATTTATAGAAATGAAAAAATTATAAGGCACTTAGTTGTTTTTTGTTTTTAACTTCTCATTGTATGTGCACATTCACTTGAAACAAACTGAAATAAATGGGTGATCACTTAGATTAGGAAATAGTTTACAAAAATCTTTCACGACACTATTAGAAAGGCCTGGACATCATCAATTATTGGATATGTAATTTATTAGTCTATTCTAACACATATTTATATACCTAACTCTCAAGATATTTTATGAATAATTTTTTGCCCTTAGGCCCAAGTGTACATTCATTTTTTTCCTCCTTCACCTTAGAATACTTACTCCACTTTCAACACTTACTTAACCTATAAAAAGGTACTAGAAATATGGGTTGGATATCACCAGCCACACCTAAATGAATGTTTTTCCATTTTTTATGTTGTAATACTCTAAAAAGGGCTCAAACCACACCTATTTCCTTGACATATGTGTATGTGTGCTCAATAGTGATCCACTATAATGAAATGTAACTATTTGGATTTTAAAACATAACAATATACAACATTTACCTTGATTTAGGTGCTCATACTTGGCTTATGGACTATTCCTTTGAGGGGTTTTTAGATTTGTATGATTTTTTATAGTGCCTCAAGGATGTGAAATTAAATATCTCAATGTGTAATAGTTTTACCAATTGTGACCAAATTAGAGTTAGATAGGAATAACCTTAGGCTTGATCTATATAAATAAAAGAATATTTGGTTAATTTCTATCCATAATTAGCATGAAAAATGTGTGTATTGACCCAAGGGATGGATTTGAATTTGTAAAATATTCATTTGAGAAAATTTTGATACTTCCAATGAAGGTGGATAATGTTGATATGATAATGTCTGACTATTGGAAACACTATCTAAGAATATTGAAACAATAATTAGGAATACAACAATAATATGTCTATGATAGTAGAGCAACATATCATAAAATAGGGATGCCTCTATGTTAATGACAAAAAATTGGGTTAGTGGAGTCCATACATAGATGAATGGATAGGGAAAATGGTGTGAAAAAATCACATGTTTATGCAAAAGTCATGTATGTTAGAGATAGTTCAGAACTAATGTTGTCATGGGTATAATACTAAATTTATGTGTATAAAAATTCCCCTCTTTTATTTTAGTATTTAAGATGCTAGATTAAAAGGATTATAGAAATAAAATTGACAATAGTGGTCAATCACATTTCATGTTAACATGTATGCCAACAAAATACATATTGCACCATGTAACACATACAATGAAACATGTAGAAATCAATGCCCAGTCATGATATAAAATCTAAAGTAATCTAGGTAATTTAATTTTTGAAATTGAAAAGGCAAGGAATGAATACACATGTGGGTATGTGAATCAATATACCATTTTTAGTCATTGGAGAATGGGATGATTATGGGCTAAGGATATGTTATTATTAAAATCATTAGTTGAAAAGATAAATTCCTTAACCCTCTCTGAATATTATGAATTGTTGGCAGTTAAGCATCACAAAAACCTCAATTACATCACTCAAAATATTATATTAATTATTTTTGTGGAACATTGTATCAAGTTTTTATGTAGATATGCAATTTATGAATGTACCATTGTAGACATATTTTATATTGAGATTTATTTTGTAGTACAATCATTCCCAAACATAAAAATAGAAAAGTGTATGCATGAACAACATACATTCCCTAGAATCATATCCATTTATACCCCAATGTGATTTAGAATGCCATAATCTATATGCCACATTTCCAATCTAATAACTTGCTTAGTTTTGTAGACACCTAAATCTGGTCACCAATAACCTCTAATTAGGGTTTTGGCCAATTTCCACCCAAAATGCACAATTTGGCCTAAAAACATTAAAATGCATTAAAAGATATGAAAATGACATATTGAAGTGCCAATTTTGGTTAGGGTATCTCTAAATGGGGAAATTTAATTTATGGGCTAGCTAACTTTGATCAAATCATTTCGAGTCAAAATGCTAATTTTGCACCTAGGTGCTTTGGATTGTTCTTTCCTATCAAATATTTTACACAAGACATGTGACTTCATTATTTTTTGGTGGTAACATCCTAAATGGAAATATGGTTCCAACACATTTGAAATTAACTTCGAATTCCAATCCATTCAAATTTTAGACCAATAACAAGGTATTCTGATCAATTTGAATAATTTGTGCACAAAGTGCTTAAACATGTTTATGAGCTAATTAACCCAAATCAAGGCCTAATTAATAATTCCATGGAAACTTCTTGATTTTTTTTTGGAAATGAATATGGGATATCTACATCATCAGGTGACCTCATTTCTTAGGAAGACATCCCTAGGCCATAAATGCCACAAATATCAAGATTCATGCCCTTCATGTCTCATCAATGCCTTCCATGATGCCCTCCATGCTTCTTAATTTACCCTTCTTCCAATGCCATGATGAGGATAATTAAAAACTTAATTACAAAAATTTAATTAATCCTCAACCACACATCTCAATCTTGAGATGGATGGTTTAGGTTGATTCTAGATATTCTCAAAAATCTATAAATAGAGAGGCCATGAACATCATTTCTAATCTATTTTGGTGAAAAGTTATAATACAAAAATATCTTTAAGAAGCCATTTAAATTAGTGTTACCATGACAAATTAATTCCAATCCAAGCCAAGCCAGAATCCAAAGGTGCCAAGGAGAGATGGAGGTAGACAAGCTTCCATTGCCAAGGACTTCATGAGCACAAGTTGAGTAAGCCGCTACAACAAGCATTTTGGAGCATCCAAGGAAGGTAAAAGAGATTTTATTTCACATTTTAGTTGTGTGTTTTATTCATGTTTGATTAACTAAACTCTCCTTAGTGTCTAGGCCTAGAGATGTTATGTTAGTTCGTGTGTTTCTTTCATTTTGTTTTCATTTTGAAACTAACACTATACTAACCATCCTCTCTTAAGTAAAATTTATAGATTCAAATATGGAACACTTTGTGGGACTAGATGAATTACACACATGAATAATATAATTTTTTATCTTTAAAATATTCATTTGGACCATTAAAACTCTTTCAAATTGAATTTCTAACTTTATTTTGACATTTTTGTTTGCCACAAGTTTACACAGTAACTGATATTGGCTAATAATACTAACATTGGTTGGATAGCTTAATCAATGTCAATTAGTAAAAATAACATTGATTGGACACTTTCCATTGATCACATTGGTATAATTGATGTTAGTTAAATAACTGTCATCAGTTAGAAAATGTAACTGTTGTCGATTATATAACCGATGTCGGTCACTATATTTTTCTTAAAACACAAACCTGAGAGCTCTTTTTTAAGAATTCATTATTTCAAACCTAAAAGAGATTAAAGGCTAGAGGACATGCTAACATTTTTATTGTAGGACCAATATTGGCATTTAATAAAAACATGTTTAGATCACCTTTTACATGCTTAAAAATTAATTAGGAACCTTGTTTTGGTATTTAACAAAAAAAATAGATTTTTATGGTCAATCTTTTCAAAGTTTGCAACTAAGACCAAGGGGTGAAATGAACACCACCTCATTTTCCATTTGGGCTTAAAAATGAACTCACCTTTTCAAATATTTTTGTATTTACTTAGTCGTTTAGATTAAATTTTTGTTTATAAAAAAGAGGGATGTTACGTGTATGTTCTTCCATTCATCCCTTTTAAGAAACCCTTGGAATCAAAATTACCATTCATATTGTAAGTATCCTAGTCCAAGTATTAGAAATAAATTCATCTAAATCACTCCCCAAAAACTCATCAAAGTTTGGGTGACCTTGAAAATGACCCTAAAGTCTTTCTACTTTCATGCTTTCTTTATTTTTTATGAAAAATTGGCTTGTGAGGGGGACTTCATCACATTCTATGAGTTATTTAGGTAAGCTTTGACCCAAGGATTCACCTCCTAACATTGAATTCATTTGGCTCCTAATTAGAGTTACACACAGGATGTAGTGGCACTTTGGACATTGCACTACATTGAGCAAATAGTATGATGTAGTGGTTGCAAAAAGGAATAGGCCTTTTTTCAACAAGCCAAGTGATATGGACCCAAAAGAAATGATTTTTATTTTTCATTGTTTGGCATGAAAGTCATTGTGTAATTGATTCCCATAGAATGTTTGTAAACTTGTTAGATCTTAGATAAATCCCCACTTGTTGTGGAAATATTGTTGGTGCAAGGTGTGCCTCAAGGTCCATGTCATAGTACTATCATTTGAGAGAAGGGGGGGTGTAAAAACCTGACTATATAATGTGCATTTACTTTTGGATGAATAATTAAAATCCTCTCAAATGGCATATATTGATGGATTACAACAATAACAAACAACTTTGTCAGTTTAGGATATAAGAGTGATTAATTAGTTAGTCTTTTCCTAGATTAAAGTCTTGTTTGAAGTCAAAACTTGGTGTAAACAAACAATTCAAACCAAACACATGGTCCTCATTTTCCTTTGAAAAAAGAGGCATTATGCTACCCATGTGAGATCATAAATTTGCCTTGTTCAAAATTCATCAAAAGCTTGGGAGTCATATCATCCTCTTTGACATAGTTATGCTTCCCAATTGAGTTTAGTCCTTTACCAAAGTTATTTAAGTCCTTGACTTATAATCTAAATTCAAAATTTCACCTTTATAAGTTAATAGGGTTGATGTGTTAAGTGGGTACACCATTTATACTAAACTTGAGGGAAATTACGTTCAAATTCCAATTTGGGTTGAAGGTCGTTCAAGACTCCTAATCATTATCATCACTTGATAGACTTGAGCCATTTTGTGCTAAAAAATTACACTTTCAGTCTATGTACCACAACATTTTGAGTCAATAAAAATAGTGTTATGCTATCAAAATTATGGGAAATTATCTTTGCCTTAGAGATTTTTTTTCAAACAAACTTTGTTCTCACACCTTTTGGGTAGTGTAGAAACATTATGCTACCCAAAACATTTCAAATATTATTTCATAGACCCTCTTGCATAGAATTCAAATTTGTTCCTACATTTTTAGACTAATTTGAGTGTACTTTTGTGATAATTTATCTAAAGCACAGTTATACCATTCACTTTTGTCTAGCTTATTTATCAAAGGAACCAAGTTTTATACCATTATTTATGAGAAAATAAACTATCTCGAAAGTGCCTTTTTTTCATACCTTATACCTAGTTGATCAAGTTCATGTCCAAGAATCAAATGCCTAGGGTTTGTTATAAGTGTTTCAAATCCATTAGATTAAAGCTATCATCTATTTAAAATTCTATCTTTTGACATCATTTGGCCAAGAGTCCTAGCACATGCCTTGTTTGAGCTTAGATTTTGATGCCGCATTTGGCCAAAAGACCTAACAACTTTTAAATTTCTAGATTAGACTGATTTGAAACACTTTGACCTTAGAGTTTGGCATTTTGATTTTTGGTCCATTTACTTTCTTATCTTTATGTGAATAGTGAAACATTAGATAATTCATGCTATCTTGTTTCGTCATAAATATTTACATAAACCTTTTGATCCTTTTGATGAATCTAGACCAAGTTGGAACATCATTTGTTTTAGACATTATATTTTTAGATTTTTAAAACTCTTTGACCTTTTATCACAAAGAATTGACTATGGACCCTAACATGTATTCCTACACTTGTAGTGGACTCATGTATAATCTAGGGATTAGTAATGCATTTGTGTAGGAATAAATGGTGCAAGACCCCGATGTAGATAATATTTCTTATGAGATAGATTCTTATCCCTCTTATAATACTCAATAAAGGGAAAAAAATCCAATATCCATTGACTAAATATTTGGTTAACACACCATCTTATTTAGAACAAGACCAAGAACAAACCACACAATACCTAGTCACAATACCCACAGTGGATGATCTAGTTCTTCAACAATCATATTCTACCAATATGGCCTCTATGTATGATCCATTTTTGTTTGAGTGACATTTATTAGAGAAAAAGGATGAGATTTTGGTTAGAGATATAGAGGTAGGGGCCAAGTTTCCAATAGACTTCCCCCATGAAAATTTACCAAGTCTAATAAGATTGCCCCACAATGTCATTTATGATCAACAGGCTTCTTGTAGCAATCCTATGGATCTAGTCCAAACAATGTATCAAGACCCTAATATATATAATCAAGGTAAAAACATCAAGGAATATCACTTTAACCAAATGTAGATAGCATATCAAACCTACCTAAATCTAGCACATAATTTCAATCAGATGAACATGGTGAGTAAGCCTCTTATTGACCTAGTTCCTTCAATAGGAGTGTTGATAGAGTTTAAATAGACAAGAGAATCTGAGTTCTAAACCATTCATACAAACCACTTTGATAGATAACTTGATGCATATGATTATTATTAAAGAAGTGTCTTCAGCCTCTATATAAAATAGTGAGCCAAACATAGTGGACAATGAGCAAACAACATCTAATCCTGATCAAAGTGGTACTAATGAATAAACAACTAGCCAACAACATGTGCCTATAGTTAATCTAATGAGTAGATCATCATACCAAATAATAGGAGTTTCTACACCCCAACCTCAACTGGTTGCTTCCTCTAGTATAAAACTTATGAGATTAGGTAATCAAAAAATGGCTAATTTCATGCCTTAATGACATAATGTGATGAACCTTACTCCTAAATAAGTAACAAGTAGTATTCCACAATAGTAGGCATAATCTAGTATATCAAAACAATAGAGGACAAATACATTACCACCTCAATTAGGGGAAATAAATGTTCCACCTCACTAGGTAATGATGAACATACCTCTTCTGTCATAGACTAATATGCCAATTCAAAACTAAGCAATGACTAGTTAATAATGTGCAAATATTGGTCAGTTACAGATGCTAAATATACAACCTATTTTTAATTCTTCATAAGGATTCATGCAACAAGGAAGTTCCTATTTTTTTCAAGTACCTACTAGACAACCATTGGTTTAATATGTGTCACTAATTCAGAGATAGGGTCTTGGTCCACAAGTTCCCACTCAACAACAAGGTTTGATTAGTCAGAAACATGTCCCTTTTCAAGAACATTAGGCATAATATAGTTATATACCTCCATCCCAACCAAAAAATCCTCCAAGTTAAACATTTATCACCAACCCAAACTAGAATATCATGCCACCAAATGTATAATTTCAAGTACATCCTAATCCATGTATGCATATTCTTGGTCCATTCCCCAACCAAACCAATATACCTGAATAGGTATCTCCATCATACCCTAGTCAAAGTGTCTCACTTGTGACCTCCCAACCATCTACCCAAACCAATATCCTCCCTCAAACTAATGTTCCTTCTAGTTTCCTATCCCAAGAATTACAATAGAAGAAGGATGTAATTATTGTCATTCAAGCTAAGAAATAATTAAAAAGTTTAAATTGGATGATGTATGTTCTTATCCATTCAACATAAAGTATTTGTAGATACTATTTCCTCTAGGATAAAAACCACCAAAATTTGATAAATACAAAGGGAAAGGTGACCCTAATGTCCATTTAACTAAATTCTTTATCACATGTCAACTAGTGGCATATAATGACATATACCTTTTACTATTATTTTTAAGGATCTTGGCTAGACAAGCCTTGGAGTGGTTTTTAAAGTTGCCCAAAAATTTAGTGACTAATTTTGATGATCTTTCTGATAAGTTTGTGTAGCGCTTTTCCTATAATCTCAATCATCAAATTTCATTAGTGGACTTAATGCAAGCAAAGAAAAAACTTGGTGAGAGTTTTACAAGTTATTTATAGTGATGGATAGCCCTTGCAAATTGTTTCAACCATATTTTACCAAATAATTTTTTATCCATTGCGTTTATTAAAAAATTTCATAGTGAGATACCTTATCATCTAAAATTATAATGTGCACATACTTTTAATGAGATCATTGATAAAGGTTTGTTGATCGAGCGAGCACTCATCAGTAAAAAAGTCATCAATATTAATTCAAATAATCAAAATCATGGTAGTTATCAGGTAAATGACCAAAATCAACATCCGATTCAAGTGCAAGCATCACAACCGTCACAAGCTAATAACCAAGAAAGACCGAAACAATTCAACCGTAATAGGAATGTTGTGGGAAATGGAGTAACTAGATCCTGTCATGTCCAAATGGTGAAAATGTCATTTTCACCACATTTTTATCTTAATCTTACCTATAAACCTCTCCAAAAAATGCCACAAGAATAACAACCAATACCTACACAAAAAATACAATAAACTTTACCATTACAAACCCCTCCTCCTAGGAGAATCGTGCCTACATGTCATGTCTTTAGTGACTTGGGAGAACCTATTAAGTCTATATTTCACAAGCTTGATGTCACTAATATAATTATTTAGCCTATACCAAAGCATTATCCATAAGGCATTCCTTATCTTTATTTATACCCTAAAAATGAATTATGTGACTATCATCAGGTCAATAGGCATAATCTCTGAAGATGTGTCCAAATCAAGCATTTAATTGAGAATATGTTTGATAATGGGGAGATAACATTAGATAATGGTGCTTCCACTTCTAATAAAACTCTTGGGATTTATTAAAACCCCTTTCCCCAGCATAACAATCAATAATAACAAAATAATTAGCAACAACAATTATAATGGCCAATGTAGCAGCAAAATCAATAGTATCAAAATCAAAGGCTAAACTAGTAGAATCAAAAAAATCAATAGCAAAACCCATAATGTCTGAACAATGGACAAAATTAAGGTTAGAAAGGTAATAACCAATAAACCTTCCATGCAGTTTAACATGACTACAATAGGGTTGTAGGTCATATTGTAGGGGGTAGCATTAATACCATCTCCATTAATCCTAGACCAAGCAATATTTATCCAAATTCCATAGATAATCCTTCTTTGATTTGGGAGTACATACAGGCAAACTAAAAAATTAGGACTTCCCCCTTTAGACCTTATATCAAAAACTCATCATTTCCATGTGACCACACACGAGTGCATCGACAATCTAGACTTGTCTTGTTTGGTCCCACACCATTCCCAACATTTGTTAGCAATAATGGTCTAATATATAATCCTGATTATGTAATCATAACTCAGAGGTCAAATATTACTATCCCAAGCCTACAACCACCTGCCACTTTTCCTATCAATTAACCAACCATTTATTCTTTGAGTAAACCACTCACTACTAACTAACATAAGAAGTTTGATATTGTCAAACAATTGCAGAAGACATTAGCATAAATTTTAATTTTAGATTTGTTGTGAACATAAATAATTGACAATAACATCTTGAATGAGTTTTTGACCTAATTTACTATTGCTAGTGATATATCCCCTAACAAATTTCAAGCTTTGGTTAGACACTTATCTCTAGCCCAACAAGTCACATTCAACCAAAGTGATATGTCTTCTCTTGGCTTGCTCTATAATAACCCATTATACATAGAAGTTTATATAAATTTACATAAATTGAAATGTGTCCTTATAGATAATGGATCAAGACTCAACATAGTCTCTCTAAAGCTCATCAAGATTCTTGGGTACATAATAGTAGATCTTCCACCAAAAATGATAACCATCAAAGCCTATGATAATTAGGAAAGAGAATCATAAGGGACCATTAGCTTGCCAATTATCAATGGGCCTTTAAAACATGATACACTTTGCCATGTTCTTGATCTTGAGTTGTCATACAATATGCTTCTAGGTAGGCCTTAGTTACATCAGATTCATGTATTTCTATCAATGCTATCCAATGTATCAATTTTTCTCACTCATGGATGGAAGTGAATATTCTAGGAGATTTACACCCATATAAACACTACAAACATCTTGAGGCCAAATTTATCAAGGCTAAAATTATCATTATGGCATGAATCCAAGTTCCAAATAGGATAAAGGAAAGGTTATACTTATTGATCCTTCATCAGATAATTATATAGATCCTAATACCTTATATTCCCTTTCCCACATGCCACCTCTTAAAGCTTCTAATCATTTCACCATTTTAGATAATGGACTAGGAGAGTATGTGACCCATGATAAATTTCATATTGCTAATCTTCCTTAGAATTTGAAAACCTTTGGGTGACCTAAAGTCACTCCACATATGTATTGGATACAATAAAACAAAGGTAAGGGACCTATCACATTTATACCAGCATCTGGCCTAGAACTTGACCCTCTTGAAGGGGATGGATCATGGTTATACAATGACAACTAAGATGATTGTTATAAAATTAAAAAGTATCATATTCCCAATAGAATCATGGAGCATCACAATTATGAAGTAAGAGGCCTCAGACCAAATCAGTAAGGAACCATCAAGCCAATTTCCATGACTAAGTATTAAATACCTTATGGACTTGGATTTAAATCACTTGGGGGTGACCCCACCTATCTTATTCAAAATCCATCACTAGCGACTAATGAGGATGACATCGATAGTGAAGCAAAGTCTCATCATAACCCCACCTTTGATGACCTAGTTGAAACCAACATGTTTGATATCAATACCATTTATACCCTTACCCTAGTCATTCATCACAATCCATTACCATTATATTATCCCCAATTGATAGATTGAGACCAATAAGAATCTAGTCTATTGATTGATGAGTTCCAAAATTATGAGGCATTATATGAATTCTTAGGTCTTAGAGAAAACATTTGGTTGGGAGATCACAAGTCAAGATTCTTAATTACATTAGATCCTATAGCCTATTTTAGAGAGTGAGTGAACACCCTTAGCCAAAAACAAATAAGTAAAACATTGAGGTCCCAAAGTGAAAACCTATTTGAGGTGCTTTTTGAGTAGGGAAAAAGTAAAAATAAAGGCTAGTCTAGTGGTAAAAACCTATTTTAGGCACTATTAGAGGGGGGTGTTCATTCTTCTTTGAATTTAGATCGGAGACCACCAATGATGAACTTACATGTGGATCTAAGTTCAACTTTGAGAAATAATAAATATTTGATCAAATTATTCAAGAATTTTTGACTATTTTATCACATGGCTAGATCTCCCATTAGGGGAATTGGATTCATCATGCCTAGGAGAAGTTGAAGATCAAGTCCAAACAGAGTACCTTGACATAATTCAGTAGTTCTAGTCATTGCCTACTATCCTAGAAGATGGTTCGACCCTTCTAGTCAAATATACAATAGAGGTAAATATTAGGGATCCATAAAACCTAAAATGGATAAAATTAGGTGCATCCCTCACTAAGGAGGAACATGATATCTTTACATCTCTATTGAGAATTTGTAGATATCTTTGCATGGGCCTATTCTGACATGCCAAATTTAGACCTTGCCTTGGTTCTGCACCACCTTATGGTTAATCCTAATGCCAAATTGGTAAAACAAAAGTTATGTAAGATTCATCCTCACATTATTTTATTGGTAAATAAAGAGTTGGAAAAACTCTTAGGAGCAGGATGTATCTGATCCATTAGCTACTCAGAATGGATCTCTAATGTGGTACATGTTAGTAAAAAGCTTGAAGGGATTAAAATTTGTACTAATTTTCAAGACATTAACAAAGCTTATCATAAATATGATTTTCCATTACCTAATATCAACATGATCATCGAATCCATGACAGGTTATGAAATGCTTTCACTCATGGATGGCTTTTTAGGATACAACCAGATCAGAATAGCACCAGAGGATCAACATAAAATAGTGTTCACCACTCCATGGGGAATATTTTGTTATTAGGTAAGGCCATTTAGCCTTAAGAATGATAGATATATATATATCAAAGAGACATGACTATCATATTCCATGATATGATGCATGATATTGTTGAATATTATGTTGATGACATATTAGGAAAATCCAAAACCAGGGTCGACCATCCAGAAGTGTTACATAAGATATTTGAAAGATTATGGGAGTAAAAAGTTAAACTCAATCCAAATAAATGTTTTTTTGGTGTAACTTCAAGTAAATTACTTATCTTCATCATGTATCATAGGGTTAATTAAAGCTAACCCAACTAAAGTCCATGCTATAATCGAGATGCCACCACCAACCAATTTAAAGCAACTCTGTAGTTTGTAGGATAAGATTCAGTTAATCTAATGCTTCATCTCTCAATTAGCATACACATGTCATCCATTTACACACCTTTTAAATAAGGTATTTTCATTTCACTAGGATGATTACTTCTAAATATATTTTTAAAAACTCAAAGACCATCTTGTTAATCTACCTATTTTATTACCTCCTATGCTAAGAAAGCCATTCTTTTTATACCTATTAGCTACCAACCATGCTTTGGGGGGCACTCTTGGATCAATCTAATGAAAATGGAAAAGATCATGTCATATACTAACTAAGCCATACCTTGGTTACATATGAACATAACTATGCACCTATTGAAAAATCTTGTCTACTCATGGTCTTCATAGCTCAAAAATTGTGCCATTACATGTTGAATAATAAGACCATGGTCATTTAAAAAGTAGATATTCTCAAATATATACTATCTAAAATAGATTTTCAAGGTAGAATGGCTAAATGGATCATGTTTCTCAGTGATTTTGACATAGAGTATGTCAATCATAAGGTAATTAAGGGAAAAGTTCTTGCAAATCAACTTGATGAAGCACCTCTCATAGACACACAACCACTCACATTTCAATTCCCTAATGAATCCATAATGACCATACCATCATTGACACATCCCTTGAGGATCAGACCTAGAAGATGTATTTTGATGGTTCATTTATTGTACATGGATTGGGGGTAGGTGGATTTTTTATTACACCACAGGGGGATCTAATCCCTAAATCATTCATAATCAAATTTCCTTGTATAAACAACATGATTGAGTATGAAGCACTTATTGAAATACTTTAACAAGTAGTGCATTGAAATATATCTCATCTCCAAGTTTATGTTGATTCTTAATTAATCATTAATTAGGTCACAAATCATTTTTAGACCAAAGATGATAAGTTGGTTCCATATAAACCCATGGTCGGCACTCTTAAGAAACAAATTACCAATATTTAGTTTGAGCACATACCAAGGGCTAGTAATAAAACTGTAGATGCCATGGTTACTATTGGCTCTTTGATTTGACAAATAGATAAAGCTAGAGAGTATTAGTTGCTCATCAAGAATTTGTTAGCACCAACTCATGAACCTTGAACTGTTGCCATGATTTGTGATATTGTTGGTCCTAATTCGATCTAGCAATAAAACCTATACAACTACCTTCATGACCCATTTATACCACCTAACCTATCTAAAAAACAAATGAAATCCTTCATTCATCATTCCACTTATTATACTCTACTTGGATCCACCCTTTATGATCATAGTATTTATGGCACTCTACTTTGTTGTTTAACTTTGGTAGAGTCTACACTAGCGTTAAGAGAAGTTCATGAAGGAGTATGTGGAGCTCATTCTAGTGGGGCAGTCCTATCCAAAAAGCTCTTGCATACTAGTTATTATTTTCCCATAATGGATGTAGATGCTGATGCATATGTAAATAACTGTGACAAATGTCAATGGCATGCTAATTTGATTCATGCCCTATCCAAAACTCTAAAACTGATGTTGACACCATGGCTATTTTCTACATGGGGACTTGATCTCATTGGGAAGATCAACCCCACTTCATCTGATGTCCATAAACGTATCCTTACCACCATTGAGTATTTCACTAAGTGGGTTGAAGTTATACCTCTCACTTATGTGACTAGAAAGTAAATTTCCAAATTCATCTTCAACCATCTCATTTGCCACTACAGTATCCTATCTAACATTATATTTGACAATGGAGGATCATTCAAGAATAAGGATGTAGATAAGCTATGTACCTAATATAATATCACACAATATTTTTCTACAACATATTACCCTCAAGGTAATGGCCAAGATAAATCATCAAACAAAACCATTGTCAATATTCTCAAAAGGATTATCAATGATGTTGATTGTGATTGACACTTACAGATCTTTCTTGCCCTTTGGGCATACCATACCAATCATCGTACCCCCATAGGAGTCACTACATACTCACTTGTTTATGGTACTAAATCCATCCTTCCCATTGAGGTCGAATTGCCTTCACTACACATCTCTTTCAAACATGTCCTGGATGATCATGACTATCAAGTAGCTCACCTGCAAGAGCTAGACCTACATGATGAAAAATGTGTAGATGCACTAAAAAATATTCAAGCATATCATAATTGACTTAAAGGCCACTATAATTATCATGTTAAGTATCAAACATTTGAACTTGGTGATCTTGTTCTTAAATAAAACCAAAATAATACCATGGCTGAGAAGAAGCATAAAAGAAAACTCAAACCAAACTAGAAATAGTCTTTCATCATTACTGCAAATTATGGATCAGAAGCATTTAGGGTTGCCACACTAGATGGAGATAAAATTCCTAAGATGATGAATGTTATTCATCTCAAGCAGTACAATGCTTGAGTGCTAAGGTGTATTTTCTATAAATACCATTTTAGTTATGCTATTTTATCACTATTCTTCTTTGTACAAATATCATTCTTAATCATTCTATTAGCTATATCCATTTTACCATTCCATTCTATCGACCTAATGTGTTATAAAGCCTAACTTGTTTAACCTTAGGTTTTTTTGCCATTTGTTATGAATTTTCAACATCAAGGTAATTGATTAGTATCATCAGTCAATTCAAGTACTTCAAACAAATATCATATTTTAGGATAGTATAAAAAAAGTTTCAGCAGTTTCATCCTTTGTTTATTAGTCCTTTCTTACCACCGATATTGCTACTAATTATAACCACCTTTGGGAAAATTATTCCCATTGATCTATGTTGTTGTGTCCTAGTTATAACTACCTATGGGAAAGCTATGGGAAACATTAAGCCTTGACATACCAACTTGCCACTACCTATGTCATACTATGCCTTTTTACCAACTGTTCTTATTTTGTTTGAATTGACTGCTACACTAATCAAATTATTCCACTGTAAGGGAATAACTATAGTGACTTAAGGTCCTACTCTGGGACTATGTAGGTAGCACTTGATACTTGTTAAGGTTAGGCCAGGCACCCTCTAGCCACGCTCTCATCATTTTGTGAGAAACCTAAGTTTGAATGCTCTCACTATTTTATGAGCAACCTTTGTTTAAATGCCCTCACCATTTTGTGAGTAACCTAAGTTTGAATGATCTCACCATTTTTTGAGTAACCTAAGTTGAATTCTCTCACCATTTTGTGAGCAACCTTAATTTAAACACTCTCACCATTTTTTGAGCAACCTAAGTTTGAATACTCTCACCATTTTACAAGCAACCTTCATTTAAATGCTCTCACCCTCTTGCAAGCTCGAACCATTTAGTGTCTCATTATTCTTGATTGAATTGAGACACTAAAAAATAATTCTAAAAACATTTGAAAAATCATTATAAAAAAAACATTGACCGCTTCTTTGCCTTAAGGATTCAGGGAACCCTTACTAAGTTACAAGAAAATCACTTGTCGTGTAGTTTCCCCATCTTCTTTTCTCACATCCATTCTATTTATTTTTATTAGTTATCAAATTCTTCCAATTCTTGGGAGATCTAAATTTGGCCTAAAGTTTTTTATTGGATATTACATCCATGGAACTATGTAGGTAGCATCAACTTGCCTAGTGCATATGGAGACAACTCAACCACCCCCTTCATTTTATTTTATTCCCCCATTTTGTTCATTTGTTAAGTAATCACCTATTTTCTAAGGGTAATGTTCATATGATTTCTATTGCATTATTTGTTTGTTTATCTCTACTTATTTCTTTTTTTGTCTACCCATTTATTTTATTTCAGCATTATTTCCTTGATTTGATTTATGTGTGTTCATTGGGTGATTCCTTACCCAAAATTATACTTTAATCCATCCATATTCATATGTTTACATTGTCATCATGGTGTCTATCATTGGTGCATTGTTTTATATTTAAGTATTAGACTATGGGAGTTAGTCCTTATGCATATTTCAACCAAGTCCTCATGATATTATACCATGATGCCTATCGACACGTGCTACAACAAACCTCAGCTTTAAGAATTTTATTTAGAAATGGTGGCATCTCTTTGACATTGACATCTCAATTTAATCCCAAATAGATTAATTAATCATAAAATAATTTCAATCTTTATTAGTTCAGACAAGCATCTCCCTATTAGTAGGTTGTTCTAATTCATTATTATCCAATTAATCATGTTTGCCATAATCAAGGTTTAATGATTATAACTACCTCTAGGCAAATCATTGCACACCGTCCCACCTTTATTTCTTAATGATTATAACCACCTTTGAGAAAATCATTATGTTATCACCACTATACTTTTTTTGCTTATATAGGGGCATCTTATTATCTTTCTTGTCTATCCTAACTAAGAAAATCCATCTTCTCAATGATTATAACCATCTTTGGGAAAATCATTGTGTTATCATACCAAATTACCACTATCAAGGTACAATGCTTCTAACTACCTTTGGGAAAACTAGTGTACACCATCCCACTTGCATTCTCAATGATTTTAACTACATTTTGAATATCATTGTGTTTTCACCTCATCATCTTTCTTTTCTTTGGTCCCCTCATTTCACTTCTTTCTTTTCGAGGGACCATTTATCAACCTACTTATGATAATCATTCTCTCAAAGGGGCATCATATAGTTATTTTATCATCATTATAGTTATAGGCATACATGACCTTTTCATCCTTTGAGAATATGTTATTGTGCCTATAGCTTAAAATGCCTTCCCAAATAGGGGAAAATTGTAGACACCTAAATCTTGCCACTAATAACCTCTATTTAGGATTTTGGATAATTTCCACCCAAAATGCATAATTTGACCTAAAAACACTAAAATGCATTAAAATATTTGAAACTAAAATATTCAAGTGCCAATTTTGGCTAGGGTATCCCTAAATGGGGTAATGTAATTTATGATCCAGATAACTTTGATCAGATCATTCTGAGTCAAAATGCTAATTTTTCACCTAGGTGCTTTTGAGTGTTCTTTCCTATCAAATATTTTACATGAGACACATGCCT
This sequence comes from Torreya grandis, assembly GCA_037957365.1. NCBI lineage: Eukaryota > Viridiplantae > Streptophyta > Pinopsida > Cupressales > Taxaceae > Torreya > Torreya grandis. Next base: position 977,708 of record JARHVA010003409.1, on the reverse strand, counting down.
TCATTATTTTTTGCTGGTAACATCCTAAATGAGAATACAGTTTCAACACATTTGACATTGACTTCCAATTCTAGTCCAATCAAATTTTAGACAATAACAAGGCATTTTGATCAATTTGAGTAATTTATACACAAAGTCCTTAAACATGCTTAAGAGCTAATTAACCCAAATCAAGGTATAATTAATAATTCCATGGAAACTTGTTGAAAAAATTTATTTTGGAAATGAATATGTAATATCTGCATCATCAGGTGACCTCATTTCTTGGGAAGACATCCCTAGGCCATAAATGCCATAAATATCAGGATTCATGCCCTCCATGCCTCATCAATGACTTCCATGATGCCCTACATGCTTATTAATTTCCCATTATTCTAATTTCATGATGAGGATAATTAAAAAAATTAATTCCAAAAATCAAATTAATCCTCAACCACACATCTCAATCTTGAGATGGACGATTTATGTTGATTCTTGACATTCTCAAAAATCTATAAATAGAGAGGCCATGAACATAATTTTTAAGATATTTTGGTGGAAAGTTATAATGCACAAATATCTTCAATAATCCATTAAAATTAGTGTTAGCATTCCAAATTGATTTCAAACCAAGCTAAGCCACAAGCCAAAGGTGCCAAGGAGAGATGGAGGTAGACAAGCTTCCATTGCCAAGGACTTCATGAGCACAAGCCGAGCAAGCCACTACAAAAAGAATTTTGGAGCATCCAAGGAAGCTAAAATAAATTTTATTTTTCATTTTAGTTTGTGTGTTTTATTCATGTTTTATTAACTAATCTCTCCCTAGTGTCTATGCCTAGAAATGTTATGCTAGTTAGTGTGTTTCTTTCATTTTGAAACTAACACTATACTAACCATCCTCTCTTGAGTCAAATTCCTAGATTCACAAGTTTAACCCATGTAACTTGATAAATATACTTAATATAACACATGTAATATGTCTCATTATGTCATTAAATCTATCAACTGTATCTCAAGATAACATAAAATTCCCTATATGTGCCTCATATTTATCAATATATGAATCTATAATGTGACATATCTAAATCATGTAATGTGACCATAAATATGAATTATGTATTTTTCAAGGACTAGATATCTATGAAAAACCCATTGTATGCCCTCATTTTGAGGTGAAGGATATACCTTGTGAATCACTCATCTCAAAATAAAAGAGTTGTATGTATCATGTTATATATAATTTGTCTTATTTAAATCATGTAATATGACCCAAAATTTTAATTTTCTATTATCAAAGCCTATGTCTCTATGACAAGCCCACTATATGCCCTAGTTTTAAGGTGAAGGATATAGTTTTTGAATCACTCATCTAAAAAAAAGAGTTATACGTATCATGTTATATTGAAAATATGTAGGCATATATGCTAAATAATTAGATTATGTCATGAAATAAATATTTAATCATTCACACACACATGAAACATATAACCAAAGGCATTAGAGTATCATGTCAAGTATATATAGCAATTAGGCATGCTTTAATAATAAACATAGTTAAAATCACTTAGTATAAAGCCACACAAAAGATGCATGATATAAATCATGTAATCACATACAAGTATAAGAGTGTGTGATAACAATCATAACACCAAAATATCCTTTAAAAACATGGATATGCACATATATGAATACAATTCCATGATCATGATGCACATGAACTCTAAAGACATGTATCAACTCTGACCCAACATGAGCAACATTTATGTGATAGAATACATGATCTTCAACACAACTGGTGCATGATATGATAATACACAAGAAATACACTCATATAATCATGCAAGCTAACACATAATGTAACACATAAATGGTAACACAATGTAATAGTCATCAATAATTACTCATAATAATACCATGCAATGTAACACATAATTTTCATCCATTGTAATAATCATCAACATGCATAGAATAATCAATGCCACTCTACAAAAATAATCCATGTCATCATCAAAATATATAAAACTAAAATATCTAAAGATAATATTACATCAATAATAACTCATAATAATACCATGCAATGTAACACATAATTTTCATCCATTGTAAAAATCATCAACATGCATAGAATAATCAATGCCACTCCACAAAAATAATCAATGTCATAATCAAAATATATAAAAGTAAAATATCTAAAGATAATATCACCATAAAGAGTATACATAAGATAAGATAATGTATAATTAGTTTAAATATTTCAATATAATCAATGGAATGGTTATAATAATTTATAACTCATAGAATTTACCAAGTTCCCCATAGTGTAGGTATGCCCTAACTGTAGAAAGGAATCCATCGGGTGTAAGGAATGTCCTAATTTTTTATGTTTATGTACCATATATTACATGTATATTATTCATCCCACTCATGCATACTATGAAAATCATGTGTGTAGATAATGGATATTGAATCTACCATGTATAGGATTTAAAAAATAATCAATCATGTAACTGTAAAATCATTTCATACGTACGTCCTAAATTTTTACTTTTCAATATATATATATATATATATATATATATATATATATATATATATATATATATATATATATATATATATATATATATATATATATATATATATATATATATATATATATATATATATATATATATATATTTGAAACCTTCTTAGGATAACCAATGATACCATTCATGATATGCCCACATGTAGGTCTTGGATTGATGGAAGTTAATTCAACATGTTATGGGTGAGTAGTAACATATTTATGTGTATTTTAATATGAGAAGTGATAATGTCTTATAATATATCCATAACTATCAACATAGTTAACATGACCTTGTGTACAAAGTGTAAATGTAGGAACCATAGTAGCTTCTATATTATTATGTCTTTTAAAAACATAAGATATTATTTATTAGGGAACACATAGAGTATCATATATAACCAAATAAGGACATAATGGTGTAGATGAAACATTATATTAATTATGAATAGAACTATTATCTAAAAGACATTGAAGGACTAGTCTTCAAGGAAAATCAATTACTTGTCTACAAACTTCATATGTAGAATGAACTATTTATGTTGTATAATAGGATGTAGGAGAAATTTTGAGGGAAATGTCTCTAGAAAAATAATATAATCATGTGGAATACCTAGAATTCTAACCCATCAATAAATTGAATATACTTCACACATTGATGTTCCAAATATGGTACTGCAGATTATTGTATATCTATGGATGTCCTAGGAACAAGAAAAAATCCCTCATATTAGGTAGAACTAAGAATAACATATAAAATTTTACAAACCCTACCATAAGTGGTAACACAGTTCTCCCATGAGACTTTTTTCTATTTTCATTTAATCCTTTAACTATATTTGTTATACTAATCAAGTGTTCTTGTACATATCTAAAATTAATAAGCAATGTCATTTTACAAGAATTTTCACTTGACCCATTATCCATGAAATCAATGCATATAAGATGTAAGTTAATGTAATCATGAACAAAAAAGGTGAATTAATATAATTATCATGAATAATCTCATAATCATTGAGTGTGATAATAGGTATATGTACTTGTTTATCCTTAAGTGTATTATAGACACTAAATCTAAATTATATAGTACCTAAGTCTTATACACTTGGAAAATACCTATCATGGATATACACATCAGTCCTTAGACCTTATTACCATCAAATGTCTCAAATAAAATATCTATTTGTGCTAAATTATTTATCTCTTATTTTGACTAGTGCTATTATATTGACCTAGGCTTTCTATCCTATTCACAGTGTTGTAAACCTATTTATCTTCTATCTCTACAAGTTATGGGCATGCACTTGTTTTCTATCTTATCAAACACTAGTGTCCTAGTTAGAATCCTACATCGATGCAACTATATTGTGCCAACACAAGTGGATAGTGCCCTATAGTCAAATTTTCAAATGAAATGTATACCTATGGTCAACCTAAATGGTTTAATCTGAAATATTTATAAAATGGATTGATACACACACACACACACACACACACACACACACACACACACAAGTTCAACCCTCATTCATTCATCACCTTGAATAGGCTTAACAAATCACAAAATAACTTACCAAAAACACTCAATCAAGCATTCAAGTGAGAAAATATTCAATATTCTTTTATATTTCCATAGTAGTCATAGGGATAACACATCTATAGGTTTAAGTACTAAAGGAGCATCCCTAAGTCCTATTTTCAAAGTTATAAGCTAGGTCACTATTGTATTTGATTTATACATATTTCACTCTTGTGAACACATTATCTAACACATTAGGGGATAAATACATCAGTCTAAAGCCCTATTAGGAGTAATGGATATGTAGGTATCATCTATTGATAGAGGTATATTTGGGGTTAACTTGACACCATGAGCCCACTAAGCTAATTTTTTCATAGTCACTATGAAGATGAAGAACTAGGGCTTGTTATTTGACAAGAAGTGATAGCTAATGATCTAGATCTAAATACTATAGAGGGAAGGTGACATAGAACCCATAATATTCTAGGTGGTTACATATAGATACAATATATATTCTATATTTGATACCTACATATAAATGAGACATAAGCATAAATGCAACCATATAAAGTGGATGCAAGTGTCTAATGTTATAGGGTGTAAATTTATAAAATATGATGACTGATCCAAAGAAATGTAATAATCTATTTAAATATTGTTCTATATCATATCTAAATGCATAAATATGACAAGGTAAGTATTCTTGTTGTCATTTCATTTTTATATCAATCAATAATTATACTTACTATTTTAAACATATCTCAGTATTTCATTTTAGAATATTATTTATCTGAGCTTTATTTAGATTTAAAAACATATCTATATGAATATAAACAAGTAATTTTATCTAAGTTTTCTATTAATTATGTCATGCCCAAAATTTTATGTCTTAAAACCCATGTAATTTTTTTGTTAATATAATTCAATGACGTTTATTTACTTACTATAGTTGCTTAATGTTTAACGACTACAATTCAATCAATGCACAACTAAACTATGATAGACATAATTATTATATTTTTTAAAAAATATATTTGATTCTCACTGTAAGGCCTCTCTAAGAGTATAATACAAGTGTAATAGGTTAAGATCAATGTGATATGATAACCAATTAGTGATACCCTGATTAATAAAGAGGGATAAGTCAATGTAATTAAAAATTACTTAATTATAATTTATTGATTTAAAGGATCACAAGTTTATTCACATAGAACCTAATAAATACACTCAAGGAAAATGAATAAAGATAGAACAACAATCACCTAACACAAGGTTATAAAATTAAGGCTCACTAAGGGAAAATCTTGACTAAAACTAATCAACTCTACTCTCAAGGTACGTAAGATAGAAAATACAACCAAATTTAAAGTAAAAAGGTTGAAAACAACCACATGATGATCAAACTCAAATATTTTTTTACCTAATAAAACATATTAAGTTAACCTAGACAATAATGTGTAAGCCTAACATGAAGGATAAATACAACAACCCTAACATATCCTAAGAACGCAGACCTGATGCCCCCATCGTAACTTGGGTAACCTACATATCCACTCCATAAAATTAGGGTCTAATGTTGTTTTCCTTTCAATTATTATGTCCTCCTCCATAAGGAATCATCATTGAGGCTAGGTTTACACTCTAGGCCAAAAAGGGATCTAATACATCACTCAAGTGAGTTACTAAGCTCTCATCATCTACCTAAAAGAATGACACATCAAATAGTCATTAATCACAAAATACAAATGTCAAAAGGTGTGTGTGATTACCAAATAAATCTTATATGATGACACAAAAAATATTTAAGCATGACAAGGAACATATATTCTCTTTTTCTAGTGAGATCAACATCTCAACAATCTATGACTTACATTGCTCAGAAAACTATATCTCCTAAATGTGTGTATAATGGTGTCTAAGGTTAATATGGGAGATAACAAGATCAAATCTAAATAATAAATAAGGTTCACTATCCCACAATAACTAATCAACTAATAAAAACACATGGCTAGAACCAATAAGAACCACTCGCATGAGGAAGAGTGCTATAAGATTTATGTTAAATCAAGCACTTTAAGGGTTATATTTTTAAGAATGTGTTCTAAAAACACATTAAAATTAGTTTTCAATTATTCACACCAGGAAAGCATCCTAAGGGTTATTACTCTAAGCATGTTATCCAATAACATACTCAAGTTAGTTGATAATACTGATCTAAAGGGGCATCATAAGGGCTAGTTTCTAAGCCTGTGCCCACAACCTAAGCTACCTAAATATTGGTGGTGATCCCATCACACATTAAATTAGGGTTGGTTATAGTTCACCCTTTCCTAAATGAGTGTTATTTATTATATGAATGTACATGACATTTAGCGACATCACACAACTAAGCTCAACATTATTGCCCCTTGTGGGTAACAATGTGGACATTAGTTGGCCCAAGCACATCTAGGCACTACTAAGGATTACAAGGACATCCAAACATATGAAAAGTATGTGAATAAATAAATATAAGTGTATACTCCCACCAAATTCAAGTAGGCCCCATAAGGGTAAGACTCATAATAAGGGTATACTCCCACCAAATTCAAGTAGGGCCCATCCTAGGTCTACCCAATGGTAACTAAAGCTAGATATATACACATGCATTTGTGGGCCAAAATATGAACCTAGGTAACAAGCATATAAATTTAAAAAAATAGTGTATGGTAATCATGGCCTAAATCATAAATACCAAATGGCACTAAAATAACCATCATAATAAAAAAAAACTTATAAATGAGATAAAACACACTAATTTTTACACTAATAACTAGGCACAAAAGTACCTTTGGTTTAAATCTGGCAGAAGAGGATAAAATTTTATTTTCATGGAAACCAATCTTTTAAGAAATAAATATTATGTTTAAGGAAACAAAATATTTTTATTGGGAGAAAGATAATAATTTAGTATACCATTCCAAAGTGAATTTAACTACTTGGAAAAATTGCCTCAAATTTTTCAATAAACTAGCTACAAAATCACCCTGGGAAAAATAGTAAATGCAACAATAAAATTTATTTTATTCTTTTAATGTTACTTTAAAACTACAAGATCTTATTTGAAAATTATGGATTAAAAAAATATCATTCCTGGGTATTTTAACTACGTTGATTATAAATTGACTTCAGGGCTAGAAATAAAAGTAAGTTTTGTTTTCGTAAAGTGTCTCTGGAAATAGACCCCAAAGACCAATACAAAAGAGGTTAAAAATTATTTAATGATTGATGGTGAATTTCACAACCTAATAAATCATATTCAAATGTTGGTTTTATTAAATTAGTATTTTGGATATATGTTTTCCTATAATTATGAAATAAGTTTAACTAAGTTAAGGGAAGATTAGAGTAACTTACTTGCTTCACTTTTTGAATTAATTCTATTAAAAATAAATTATTTATTATTTAAAATTGAAGAATTAGTTTTTTATAAAAAACCCTATTAATAACAATTATTAATCAACTAAAAATGGGTTAACTCAATTATGATAGTTTCAAATTTTAAATTTCAATAATTTTATATTAGTAATTAACTAACTTTACTCACCCATTTTTAATGATGTGGACTTTAAAGATCTAGGAACTCCTAGATATGGAGAGGGAAGTGGTGTAATAATAAATTAGGATTAGAAAAATATGGTTGAGGAACAACTACAACTAGAAGAGGTCTATTCCTAATCAAGAAGAAAATGAAGAGGAGGGTAATGATTTGGCTTCAACATAAGGTTTGGTGGGGAAGGAAAATGATTTGCCTCTAACATAAGGTGTGGTGGAGAAGGTTTATTTTAATCAGGATTTACAGGTGTTGGGGAAGGAAGGAGAAATTGTAAGACCCTGTGTAAAGGGGTTCCTAGATCTTTCAATACTAAACCTATTTTTTTGTATTCAGGTGAAGGCAAATAAATAGATTTACTTGATTATTGATTGGTTAAATCGATAGATAATATCTATTTATATTGAAGGATTGGGGCCATTGAGATGTGCCCTTCACTCTAATAATGTAAATGAGGTTGTTGTCTAGGATCCAATCACTATTAAGTCTTACTTCTCTTATCCCTAAACAACTTGGAGTGATCAGATCAGGGATAACTTTAGATGGAAATCTCTTGAGTGATTTATTAACTTAGGCTTAGATTATTAGGTGCTCAGTCTTCATTTTAACAATCTTAAATCTAGACATAAGGATGGTGGGATCAGACATTTATATTATAGAAGTACATTCTCATCCTGTATTACCCAAAGGTATGAAAATAATGATTTGATTTATTGTTACCTGGTTTATGACCACCTATGCAAGGGTGGAATGAAAAAAGAATATATTATTTGGTAGGGTCGTAGGCACTCATTTAAGATGGATTCTATGAGGACTATTATGGATGGGGATAATGAACATTTCTTGAGAAGAATTCATAACCTTATTAAAATAATACTTTTTGTTTGGAGGTTGGTACATATTTGTCATCTAAGAAATGGCTAGCCATTCTTGGCACCAAATGTGATCTTGTTGATGGTAGTAACTATTTGATTTTGAATTCAGCCCCTCATGATAGAGTGAAAACATGGTCTTCCTATGGGTATTTTTTGGACCATAGTTTCATTAGTTACCTCAGTGATATTTAAACCTAGTTCCTTGGGTAATGGATGATTTGGAATGATCATGTGACACTAGTTGATTAATTGACCATGTGGATAGATGACTGGACTTACAAGTTCATGACCATTTTAGCCATTATGTCTAGAGAGAGGGTTAACTATTTTACTGGTTCATTGAAAAAGGGTTTGTTTAGTTTGATGATTTTGAACCATGAAGCAATAATTTTGGGGATCTCAATTTCAATCATGAGGCTTGATGGACGCACCCTGTAACTTTTCCAATTTAAACCCAGCAACCTTTTTGACATGTTGGTACCTTTTTACCACTACTAGTGGATTTTGAATTGGTTTGACCATTGTTTGATGGTGGAATGATTTCAACTGAGGTGAAATTTAATTTTAGGATGTTGTACTTTCTACTTCTAGGTGGATTACCTTGTTGTAAAATTTTATTACTCTAACATGTATTGACCATTGAGGGATCTTTGGGGGGCTTAGGGTGCCACAAGGATCCACAAATGGTTTTTTTCTTATTATTGGTTTTTGGGTCAGTCTTCTTTTTTGTATCTTTTGGGTTCTTCTTCATTCTATCTCTTATTTATTTTGGGATCATGGTCGAGTCAGGTTACTTTTTTTGGAATTTCTCTTGGGATCTAGGCCCTCCTGTGCTCAATTATTGGTTCAATTATTGTTGTTTCCTTTGTATTTTTTGTTCCGCTATTTAATCAACTTTTGGGTTAGTTTTGTGGTAAGTTTTGAGGAGTTAAAACTATAAATTGACTTCAAAGGAGAGATGTAAGTATAATTAATCAACTTTTGGGTTAGTTTCATGGTAAGTTTTGAGGAGTTAAAACTATAAAGTAACTTCAAAGGAGAGATGTAAGTATAATTTAATTTTTTAAGGTTATATATATATATATATATATATATATATATATATATATATATATATATATATATATATATATATATATAGGTTTCCCTTCTTGTCCAACTAGTGGTGGGTCCAAACCACACCATTGGATTAAGAGGATTTCCACCACTAGATATAGTGTTAAAAAAGATTTACCTTAATTTATTTAGGACCACAATAAAAATTCAATACTTCTAAGTTTACCTTCATTTCTTTTATTTTTATTGTTGGTGGAGGGTTTGGAAGGAGTTTAAGGACAAAGATACAATGGATTAATTTCATTCAAGTGTATATACATAGTTTATATACAAATTTTATTATTTTATTATGAAATACACTTATATTTGTATATGAAACCCTAAAGAGAATTAATTATTCATCTCGTCATTTCATTATTTTGTTTCACTCACACACACACACAATCTAATTATTTAGTATCCCATGCCCCTTCCAAAATATAAAGGGATATGGGTGTGTGTTAGCTAGCTCAACCCCCTCCATTTTCCTTCAAAGGAAATGGGGTGAGGGGTCGACACATCCACCACCCCTCCCTTAAAACAACTTTTTATTTTATTTTATTTTAGATTTTTTATCTTTTTTATATGTATTTATTTATTTTAAAATATTTATCTTTATAATAAATAAATACCATTTTTTAATAAAAATAAAAATTAGACACACACACACATTTTTATATATTTTATTAAATACCCAATTTTAAATATTTAATATGGGAATTAAGATAACAACATACACACACACACACACACACACACACACATATATATACATATATATATACATATATATATATATACATATATATATACATATATATATATATACATATATATATATATACATATATATATATATATATATATACATATATATATATATATATACATATATATATATATATATATATATATTTATTTATTTATTTATGATAGGTTTTTATCTTGAATATATATATATATACACACACACATACATACATACATACATATACATATATATATATATATATATATATATATATATATATATATATATATATATATATATATATATATATATATATATTCAAGATTAAAAATTGTCATAAATTATTCTTAGAGGTAAAGTTTCCAAAATAACAACCCTTCAATTTATTTTACAACCTACCAATTTAAAATGAGTCATTTTAATTTCCAAAATTAAAAATTTCAATCACAATAAGACTATTGGGAGGGAGATGATAAGATACATAGATATACAATTTCAAACATAAATTATTACTTTTTACCCTCAACCCCATTTCACAAAGGAAGATCAAAAAGAGAGAGATAATTCATTTCAAAAATTCAAGGAGGATGTTGGAAGAGAGTAGAGGAGAGAGACAATGAGATGTATCCTTCCTTCAACAAACATGATATAAATCTACAATGAACAAAATTCTATTTATAATTATAATATATTCAAGTTAATAATTTTATTTACTTTTATAACTAATTTTATAAATACATATACATATTTTAAGGCAAAGGAGGGAAATAAAGTAAGGTGTAAGGGAGAGAGAAGGGAGAACCATTTTCTACAACAAATAATATACAACTCAAATAAATAATTTCTATTTCTAATATTGATCTCATCTAAATGCAAGGAAATTAAGAGAGATAAATATTTAATATTCTCAACATGGGATTATACAATCATGAAAGAAACATTTATATTTCAAAATGGAGGATCAAATAAGGGATAAATTTTCTACTTCCACAAACATCTTATTTTCATATTCAATTTTCTTCAAAATTAAAATAAGGTATTAGAAAAGAATATAGGAGAGAGATAGATATGGAAAATTTTATTAATTTAACAATCATTTTAAAACACAAAAGAGATAATGAAAATAACCTACCTTTACTCTTCTTGCTTCCTAAGCTCTTCCAAGATCCTTACTTCTCTAATACAATTCTCCTTCTACCAAAATATACCCAAAGAATAGCCAAACAATGTCTAAGGATTTTCCATAAAAGAGAGTAAAAATATACTTCCCCCAAAATAGCCACCAACCCATTAAATTAAGAGAGAGTTACATGGGTCCTTTTATGTCATTAAGGACCCATATATTTCTTCCACAAGATGTACATTCTTGCAATCATGGTATTACACATAATAAATTATCATACATGCCCACATGGGTTCCTTACCTCTAATTAATTTTAAATTGCACTACTTATACAACACTCTACCAAGTGGGTCATGTTTACCACCTAGGCTAAGACCCTAATGTGTAGTATTTTTATAAGGCCTAAGGGATGTAGATCATATCCCCTCTAGGAGGTCTAAGACCATACTTAAAGTGATAAAGGAAATTTTAATAATTAAAATTTTATATGATAATTATGTGGAGTTTATATTTAAATATAATATTTCTTAAACCTTTAATAATCATTAATATATTAATATATAAGGAGGGAACTATAATTCAAATTCTTAAAAACCACACAAATGCATTTCCTAATGTCTTAATTGTTAAGGGAAGGAGGTCCTTCATGTGATATATTACAAAATGCATATTATAAATTTATTTATCACCCTTTTATCTATTCATTTGTATATTCTTAACCTTATATTATATTTTTATCTCAATTTCGGGTTAAACATTTGGTGAACTTGACCTCTGTGTATTTGCATAAAACACACTAAATTTGGCTTAGGGTCTCTTTTTTTTATGGTAATATTTATCAAATTATGAATTATTCATTTATAAGTAATGTAAAATGTTATTCAAAAACCTTGTTTTCAAATGGAAGATAAAGAAGTAACAGTTACTTATCTTAATTTAAAAAAGGGATTAATATATGAATTTTTGTATGTTATAAGAGATTAAATCAGAAAGCATGATAAGGTTAAATATTACTCACTTAGTGATGGTGAATCCTTAGGTGGTACTAAAACTAATTCTATATTAATAACCCTCCCATTAGGTACATCACCTCTTCACACTTCTAATGGGGGTACATGATATGTGTTCACACCTTTGTTCCCTGAAAATAATATTGCTACATCTTACATGGGAAACATAAATACTTCAACCCAATTATAATTTTTGATTCCTACATCCACTCAAATAATGGGTACACTTTCATTGGTAAATTCCCAAATTTATAACCTCAAAGACCAAAAATTACATGCTCTTGTCTAAAAAATATTTTTTTTCAAACAAAGATTAAAAATATGGAACAAAATTATATAAAATCACCTTATGTTAATAATTCACAAGAGGTGTTACATAACCCTCTTAAATGAGAGATATATTTATACCCCTTACCAACTAGTTTTGTTACACCTAAATTCACATTCTATGATTGGAAAGGGTGATCCTAAATAGAATATCCAATATTTCTATGAGGCATGTCTTAATTATGCCTCTAATGATAAAATTTTAATCAAATTATTTCCAATGAGCTTAAAATACTATGCTCTAAGATGGTTCTATTATTTACCAATACAATCCATAAATGTATTCAAACCTATTATAGATAATTTTTTGGCACACTTCTCTATCAATATCACTAAAAAGGTTTCCTGTGCCCAAATTATAAGGAATGGATAAACATATCACTGCATATGTCTTAAGGTATAAGACAATGCTAGATAAAATGACTAATCCAATGGAAGATAAAGAGCTTCAAGACATATTTATGGAAAGTTTTCTTACCCCATTAAATGAGTCCATTATTTTCAAAAAATTAAATTTTTTTGATGACTTATGTGATATTTGTCATGATCATGAAATGAAACCTATCTCATTAAATAATATTAAGTATATAGCAAACACAATGAATACATCCAATACCAAATTTACTATCAAACCAAGTTACAAGATAACACCTCTTGAACCTAAAAAGGAAATAAATACCATGGTTAATGTGTTGTAACTACAACATAATTGGCTTGTCTCATCTAATGTACTAAGGATATTATTTACATGTTTACCTGAGTCTCTAACTTCATTACTCCCGATGCTTGTTGAGTGTGACCTAATATTTCTCCTTCATAATATAGAGGTTGATATGACTCATACTATACCCAAAAGATATGATGTAAATTATTATTGTTACTATCACCAAGGCCTTATAATTATACAAATAGATGTTATACCTTGAAGCATAACATCCAAGACCTCATCGATAACCAAAATATTATATTTGATGATCCTATAATAAAATCAAGTTCACAACCTGATGATCACCAAAAATGGAAAATATTTAACAATACTTTGTAATATCTTTCTAAGAATGATCTATAAGTATAAATGATATATAATTCACATCCTCCTCCATCACATTATGGCCACCCATTGGATGGGATATTGGTACTTATACGTGACATACACCTCCTATGGTTTAATGACCTTCTATTACTTTCAATGATAGTGAGATTTTGGATGATGATCCGATCTTTATTCCTTATTCATTCGAGTGTGTATTGATCACCAACCTATACATAGTGCAATGAATGATAGTGGTTTTATTGAATATATTTTCACCATGACTTTACTTACAAATTTGGGTTATACACATAATTATTTACATCCTTTAACCAAATCAGTTAGTGCATTCTATGGGAAATCATAACATGTTTTTGGTGAGATATACTTACATTTACAAGTGTGTCCAACATATGTGGTTACTAATTTTTTAGTTATACCATACATGGGAGTCTTTAATATGTTATTGGGATGACCTTGAATACATACTTTCTATGCAGTACTTTCTACAATGTAGCATGTATTATATACATTCATTTCAACATGGTAGTTATAATTTCTAGTATTCTATATGAATATACACTTGAATAAGAGTTGTTTATACCCAAATAATTAATTATCAAACCTAATAAGGTTAATACTATGTGAAAGGGTAAGTAATAAGTAATTCCCTTTCCTAGGCAACTACCACTTGAGAAAACATTGCATCAGAGAGATATATAGTGGATTCCACAAAATCGTCATCTACTACACACCATATTTAAATATCCTAAACACCTAAACATGCCATTATTTTTATTATTTCAAAGAAACCAAAAAGCATTTAAATATGGATTACACAAACATTTATCCTTATATTACCCTTTCACGACCACATAATCCTATTATACATACATAGAGCATTACATATCCTAAAATGCCAAATATTACACTGATGCATGGTCCTTGGTAGTGCCACTAGTTTCCTACACTAGGTTACCAATGGGGAGGTACCTATGAGAATCCTTTGGATGAGATCATATGATAGTATTTTTTTTTCAAATATGCCATAAATAATAAAAATAAATAAATAAACATTCAAAATTTACATGTTCTATTATCTCCTTGGCATCTATGTTGTTGGTTCCATGTTGGTATATGTCATATCAATAATTTACATATACACATGTTTCACACATATTTTGAGTGTGATACAAGCATACACATATACATCATGTATTCCTCTAAATATGTTGATACATCCTTCTACTCATGTCATCTAGACATTGGGGGCATCTAATTCTTTGATCTTAATATATACATAAGTTATATAGTTCTATGATCACTTTCCATTATCATGATAGATATTATGTACTTACAAGTGCATTTATTCATGCTTATATCTCTCATAATGTAATTGATATTCTATTCACATGACATTTTTACTAATACATATAAACAGGGTCTAGTATGATATATTTATGTTGGTTGCTTACATTTTTCATTTATGCACTTCTTTGAGTATCTTGTCTTGCTTGTTGCACATTTGAATATGCACCATTATTTATGCCCTCATGCCTTTATTTGCTTACTTTGACATTTTCATATTTCATTACTTGTTATATGGAAATTTGAACATGTCATTTTTGGATTTTTGGATATTTTACTAAGTAATGTCTATTTGATTGTGAGGCATTTAAACATGCCCCTTTTTTGATGTCTACTTAGACCATTATCTTTTGTTTTTATTTTGAGTGCTATTATGTATGTGTTTATACTTGTTGGATTTGTATTGTTACTATTTAGGCATTGCCATAATCCATATCATGCATCTTAGGGCTTGATATGATCACATTCTGTGTGCTTAATTTTTATATTTGCCTAGACATGTTACTCCTATATGTTACATGATACACTCATAGATTATATAATTATCTTATAATTTTGAGGTAAGGTGACTAAATTTTTTTACTTCCCCTCACCTCAAAATGGGGGAATATTAGTGTGGTAATGTCATAGATACATGGCTTCCACATTTTACATAGTTCAAAAATTTAGATATATAGTGGGGGCATGTTATAGAAACATAATCCTCCACATTTGTCATAGTTCATAGATTTAGCCATAAAGTGGGGGAATGTTATGTAAACATGTTATCCACACTTATACTAGCTCTCAGTTTCATATTTCAATAGGGGAATATTTTGGAGATATGTTTTTAATACTTACACAGTTGAAATTTATCCAAATTGTACAATTATATGATATAGTCACATAATTATGGCATAATTTTATACATGGTACCATTATAAATAATTTTATAAAGAGACACATATAAGGTGAATATGCTATAAAAAGAACACCTAAATTGTAAAATCAAAATCATTTTTATTTTTAAAAATACTTCTATGAACTTTGGCTCACTAGCTTGGACTATTATGGATTGTTATTGAACAAATCTACTACAATAGTTGGTTTGTTTTTGGTATGGTTGAGGTGATTAAATCACTCAATATTTCCATGTTTATAGGTTGGAATTGATTAAATAATCAAACATTAATATATTTATAATTTGATTTGACTTGGATAACCTCATGCTCACCAAGTTATAAGCATGATTGGGTTGCATAGTTGAGCTAATCTCAACTACTAGGTGTAAACTAATATTTTATCCAAGGTTTGTGGAAAATTTGTCCTTTGAAATCTATATATATTCACTTCCATATTTACATTTATACTAATCTCAATTTAAATGATTAGAATAGTACATCTTTTAAAATCAAGTTGTCAAAAGGCAAGGAGGTTGAATCAATACACAGGTATACTCTTAAACCTTGATATTTATATTTAATCATTTCAATGATTTAAATATTAGATTATATGCACTAAATATATACTATAACATGATCTTGGTTTTAGGTTAGTGTTGACCATTTTTTACCCAACAGGCCAAAAATTGGTCCCCTTCTTCCCTTGCTATTTAGACCCAGTCATTTTCTAAGCCTTGGTTCAATCGGCAGTTCAATCAGCCTTGGTTCAATCTTCAAGTTCATCGCTTTGGTTCAACAAAGAGTTCAATGACCTTGGCTCAATAGTCACTTGAGCCGTTGAATCATTGAACTGGTTTAATGAGTTAGTTCAACATTTTGTTTCAAAGGCTTCGGTTCAATAAGTGGTTCAAAGCAAAAGGTTCAACCGCCTTTGGTTCAATTAGCTCGAAGCGCAACATTGAACTATTAAACCAATTTTAGTTCAATGGGTTAGTTCAACGAGGTGCCCCCAAAGATGAAGGTTAAGTGCCCTTGCAGAGGGCAGTCCAGGTTCAATAAGCCCTTGCAAAGGGCAAAGGCACTTCAAAGAGGCCACAAAGAAAGAAAGTCGCAAAAGGTAATTTTTTTGGAATTTTGCTTAAGGTAGTTAGAAGGTGCAATTTCTTTAGTCTTTTTATTTGAAGGAATTCCTTCAGATAAAAAGCCCAAAGAAATTCAAAGGGGTTGCTTGAAAGAATACTTCAAAGACTAAAGTGAAGAAAAATTTCTTCGGACTTTTTGTTTGAAGGAATTCCTTCCGACAAAAAGTCTAAAAAAATTTGGAGGCAACCAATTCCCATGGAATTTTGTCTGTAGGGAAAAAGCCTAAAGCAAAAAAGCTTGGGGAAGCCAAATGGCTGATTCTCATGGATTTTTTGTCTGCAGGAAAAGTCTAAAACAAAGAAGAGACCTACCAAAGAGCCGAAGGACCTTGAAGGGCAGGTGCCCTTGCGGGGGACTCTCAACCAAAATAAAGGGGCACTTTCCAAAGGCTGAAGGGTCACCTTCCCTTTGGGAAGGTGCTAAAAAGGGAGTCCACAGAAAAGGGCAAAGCAAAAAAGTCGAAAGGAAATTGCCAAGGAATTAGCTATTGGTTTTCAAGTGATGATGGGTGTGTGAATGTCAAATTTAAGATAGTAAAAAAATCCATTAGTTTTTAAATCCCTGAGCCCTAACCATGAAAGGAGCCCAAGGAATGCAGTGACCCACCTAGAGATAGCCCAGAGGGCCAAAGGAGCCAGAAAGAGACAAGGCAGGGAAAAGACAAAAGTGGCAAGTGTAGGAGCAAGCAGATAGTCCAAGTGGCAAAGGGAGGTGCTGATTTAAGAAGTTACTCTAGCAAGTGATACAGTGTCTATGAATCGACCATTAGAAGGTGCAAACGGTCAACTATGTGACCCATTTTTCTTCATTTCACATTTATGAGTAGACAAACTACGTGGGTGCCTTCAAGGAGTAGTCTCGGTTAATGGGGAAATGGCATGGCCTATGTCAAAAAAATGCCTAAAGTTAGAGCCAGGACCAACATAGCATTTACATTTTAGTGGCCTGCTCTTCCCAATGACTAGAGCGCACATGGGAAATTTGTAAAAGGGGTGCGAAAAGGCCTTTTTTCCTTCCTCTATATATTGGAGACTTGTCATTTTTGAAAAACATCTTCCACATTTGTAAGGTGAAGCCCTAGAAAATTTTTCACCTTAAATCAATAAACGCATTTTTACCTCTTTCTGGTAAGATATCTCTCTGTGTGTCTGAGTGTTGATTTTGTGTCTAATCATTGCTTCTTGATGCTTTCACAGGTTCAACACCAACACACCTGGTGTCTATAAGGTGCCATTTCTACAAGTGACAAGAAGATCTATACTTGGAAGCGTAGAGGTTGAAGGATCTACTACACAGTGTGTCTCTTCTATAACACCTATGGTGAATCTCTATTTTTTTTGTGTTCCATCAAAGCCTTCCTGCCACTCCCTGCAGTCTAGTCCATTTACTAGTTGAAGTGTATGTATGTATTTGTATGTTTTAGAGTGTAAGTATGAGTAGGTCAATCTTTTGGTGCATCACCTCTTTTAGAGTAGTTTTTTTTCCTACAATCTTTCTCCTTTTTCATCCCCCCCATTATATATATATATATATATATATATATATATATATATATATATATATATATATCTGTGTGTGTGTGTGTGTTAGAACTTATTGGAACAAATCAAATGCATCAAAGGGAGCTAGCCCTTATCTAGAGACTCTCCCCTCTAGCTTCACTAGTCCCATAGGTGAGAGGGGAGTTTCCATTTTTGTGTGAGGAAGGCAGGAGCTCGGCCTCCTGCCAAGGGTGCAATCTTCTACATAAATAGTTTTTGGCATGCCCAGTGAGACCAACTAGGACAAGTTGTGTCCACAGAGTTGAAGAATTTTTGGTGTGTTCTTCAACCAACCAGCCTTTGGAGGATTTTACATCAACACCAATAGTGACTCTGAATTAAATCAACTAGTTAAGTAGTTCTGGTACTGTACCATCAAGAAACAATATTTTGGTATGAATAATTCCATCGTTTAAAGCAATGGACCCTATTTTCCTTAGCCAACATGGCTATGATCATCACCAACCTTATGTTGATCCTTATCAGGTCCAATATGACTGGTCTTAGCCCTATCATAAGCTATATCAGCCTTATGTCCAGTCTTCTCAATATGTCACTTCTCCCACAAAACCCAATCTCTTTGCCAATCAACCCATTTCCACCTTCAAACAAGCACTACTGGGATATAAAAAATATATAATAGATCTTGACACCAAAAGGGGATGTGGCCAAGAAACTCCTGATCACATCATCCATCAAGTGAGGAATGCACTGGGTCAGGTTAAGAAGGAATGGGCTTCTATTGAAAGAGTCGATTGGCATAGGCTTATAAGTGAGATGTTGGATGTGAGTGGTTTGATTGCATCTTTGGAAGAGAAGCTGAGTATTCATGAGAGGTAGCCTTACCAAGTCTATCAACCTACATACTCATTGCCCCAAGTACCATATTAGCCATATACAGCCCTTGCTTATGAGCCAAGTCAAACCTATCAAAGTCCTTTCCCCAATCATGTTGAGGAGAGTTTTGAAACAACAAATCTTGTGTTTAAGGCTAATCTTGATAAACAGATCAAATTGGCAAACCTTCAGATGCAGTAGTCCATTTTGGTAGTGAGGGAAGTGGAATCTAAATCTTCACTACCCTCTCACATTATGACCCCATCACCCCCAAAGGAGATGCCCAGTTTGAATAGCTTGAGCTGGAATAAAGTGGTTAAGTCATGGAATAGCAAGGAGGAGAAAGACATTGTCCAAGAGTGTGAGGTACAAAATGAGGTTAGTCCTTTTCAAGTCCCTCCCACCCTTCCTCAAGAAGCTCCTTGCATTTTATGTAAATCTTCATGCACTCCCCATCTCTATGATGACTCCCACGAGCTCCAAGAGGTACAAAATGAGGATGATCTAGCCAAGCAAATTGAGGAATTAGAAAAGAAGATGATACTGCTTAGAGAAAGAGAGATAGATTTTTTAGACTTTGTAGAGGAGCCGACACCAAAAGATACCCCTTCCACCAATTCACAAGCTAATTTCAATATAGATGAAGTGTTGGTAAAGTGGAGGGATGAAAATCAAGAAATCTTGGCCCAAGGTCTGCCCTCTCCTATTCTAGAGAAAACTCACTCTTGTGTGCCAAATCCTTTCTATCAGATGGCACTTGCTCATTCTAACTCATCCGGTGCATCAATTGATCCTACCCTCAATCTCATGTGCCTAGATTTTCATCACACCTCTTTTTAGAAAGCTCTTCCTGTACATGAGCAGACCCTCCCAAATCTTCCCCAACCTCCTCAAGTCTTTCAACATGATCTCCAAATTTTGAGCTAGGAGAAGGAACATCATGAACCAGCTCAGGACCTTGAAGAGGATAAAGTTTTTTATTCACAGGAACAAGATTCCAATCCCAAGATCATGAGTTGGAAGCAAATAGTGGAATCTTGGGGCAAAAAGGAAGAGGAGGAGAAAGTTTTTGCTCAAAACCTTGAAGAAGATGGGGCTAATTCTACTCCTGATGATAATTGTGACTTCCAAGAAAGGCTTTTCTAGGAAGATATGGATAGGCAAATTACAGAATTGGAGTCCATAGCAGGTCTTCTCATTGAATGTGTGATGGACATTTTAGACCAAATAATAGATTCCATGTCTGAATACACTCCATCCACACACCTCTAAGAAAGTTATCAGGCCTTCCCTGATATAGATTATGCTCAGTTTATGACTGACCAGGGAGACTTCATGAGTATAGATGAGGAGGAGATCACCTTAGGTGACATGGAAAAGCATGGACAATTTCTTGTTCATGTTTTGAATGATTCACTTGAAGTCATTAGGGCAGGCTACACTATTCTTCAAGGAGGCTATGAGCTAGATAAGAGTGGAGAAGGCAACATTGGGACTCAAACAAGTATGCAAAGGGGTTGTAGGCTTTCAGATTTACCCCTTCAAGAGGTAAATAAATCTGAAGATACCTCCTTTGAAATTATCAAGGAGGATGGTCATACCATGGAACCCAAGCATGAGGCAGAAGAGAACAGGCCAATCAATGATCCATATCAAGGGGCTTATGGTGATGAGCCAGCAGTGATTGATTTCTTGATGAGATACACTAGCCTAAAGAACCAACATGAGGCAAGCTTCTAAGAACAAACAAAGTATGTATATGTCAGAAGCATGTTCAAATTTGATCCACTCAGAGGTATGCCAACCAAGGTGATAGGGAAGAGGAGTAGGTCACCAAACCTCCTTTTCATTCAGCCACTTGTCTAGCACCATAAGTCTACTTGCCAGGAAGAGGACTTAAGAAGTTTTCCTTTTGATCCAGGAGGGAGGCAAATATTCCTAGTTAGCTGTATATAGTAGTTTTTTTTTAGTTTCCTTTCCTGTCTTCCCTAAGTGCAATTTGCACTGGTAGTGTTTTTAGCCTTGTGTGTTTCCCTTTGCATGTGAGGTAAAAAGCTTCATGTTTGTTTCTTGGATCTTTTGGGGCTGTTGTTGATCTTTGTTATAGCTACATTCTAACTCCATGCCCAATGAACTACAAGGTAACTGGTCTTTAAGCATAGCAAGCATGCTTCCCTTGGGAGTCACCAATTTATTGACCATTTTTTGCCCAATAGGCCAAAAAATGGTCCCCTTCTTCCCTTGTTATTCAGAGCTAGTCATTTTCTAAGCCTTGGTTCAATCAACAGTTTAGTCAGCCTTGGTTTAAGCCTTGGTTCAATCTTCAATTTCATCATTTTGGTTCAACAAAGAGTTCAATGGCCTTGGCTCAATAGCCAATTCAATGTGTTAGTTAAATGTTTTGGTTCAAAGGCTTTGGTTTAACAAGTGGTTCAAAGCAAATGGTTCAACTGCCTTTGATTCAATCGGCTCAGTGCGCAACATTGAACCATTGAACCAATTTTGGTTCAATGGGTTGGTTCAATGAGCTACCCCTAAAGCCGAAGGGCAGGTGCCCTTATGGAGGGTAGTCCAAGTTCAATAAGCCCTTGCTGAGGGTAAAGGCACTTCAAAGAGGCCACAAAGAAAGAAAGTCACAAAAGGTAAGTTTTTTGGAATTTTTCTTAAGGCAGTCAGAAGGTACAATTTCTTTAAACTTTTTGTTTGAAGGAATTCCTTTGAATAAAAAGCCCAAATAAATTTGGAGGGAGTGCCTGAAAGAATACTTCAAAGACTAAAGTGAAGAAAAATTTCTTTAGACTTTTTGTTCGAAGGAATTCCTTTAGACAAAAAGTTCCAAAAAATTTAAAGGTGGCCAATTCCCGTGGACTTTTGTCCACGGGGAAAAAACCCAAAGCAAAAAACCCTGGGAAAGCCAAACGGCCAATTCCCATAGACTTTTTGTCTGTGGGAAAAGTCTAGAACAAAGAAGAGACCTATTAAAGAGTTGAAGGACCCCAAAGGGTAGGTACCCTTACGGGGGACTCTCGACCAAAATAAAGGGGAACTTTCCAAAGGCTGAAGGGTCACCTTCCCTTCGGGAAGGTGCTAAAAAGGGAGTCCACAAAAAAGGGCAAAGTATAAAAGTCTAAAGGAAATTGCTAAGGACGGTGACATCCTGGAAGCTATCAACTTTAAGAGGGAGAACTAGCCATTATTTTTCAAGTGATGATGGGTGTGTGAATGTCAAATTTAAGCCAATAAAAAAATATGTTGGTTTTTAAATGCCTGAGCGCTAACCATGAAAGGAGCCCAAGGAATGCAGCGACCTGTCCAGAGATAGCCCTGAGGGCCGAAGGAGCCAGAAAGAGACAAGGCAGGGAAAAGACAAAAGTGCCAAGTGTAGGAGTAGGTAGATACTCCAAGTGGTGAAGGGAGGCACTAATTCAAGAAGTTACTCCAGAAGGTGATACAGTGTCTATGAATTGACCATTAGAAGGTGCAAATGACTAACTATGCAACCCATTTTTCTTCATTTCACATTCATGAGTAGACAAACTATGTGGGTGCCTTCAAGGAGCAGTCTTGGTTAATGGGGAAATAGCATGGCCTATGTCAAAAAATGCCTGGAGTCAGAGACAGGGCTGACACAACATTTATGTTTTAGCGGCCTGCTCTTCCCAATGACCAAAGCGCACATGGGACATTTTTAAAAGGGGTGCCAAAAGGCCTTTTTTCCTTCCTCTATATATTGGAGACCTGTCATTTTTGAAAAACATCTTCCACATTTGTAATTTGAAGCCCTGGCAAATTTTTCACCTAAAATCAATAAACGCATTTTGACCTCTTTCTAGTTAGACATCTCTGTGTGTGTCTGAGTGTTGAGTTTGTGTCTAGTCATTACTTCTTGATGCTTTCACAGGTTCAACACCAACACAGCTAGTGTCTATAATGTGCCATTTTTGTAGGTGACAAGAAGAGTTGTACTTGGAAGCACAGAGGTAGAAGGATCTACTACACAGTGTGTCTCTTCTACAACACCTGTGGTGAATCTCTATTTTTTGTGTTCCATCGAAGCCTTCCTGCCACTCCCTGCAGTCTGGTCCATTTACCAGTCGAAGTGTATGTATGTGTTTGTATGTTTTAGAGTGTAAGTGTGAGTAGGTCAATCTTTTGGTGCATCACCTCTTTTAGAGTAGTTTGTTTTCCTGTAATCTTTCTCCCTTTTCATCCCCCCATTATATATATATATAGATATATATATGGGGGGAATGAAAAGGGAGAAAGATTACAGGAAAACAAACTACTCTAAAAGAGGTGATGCACCAAAATATTGACCTACTCAAACTTACACTCTGAAACATACAAACACACACACACACACACACACACACACACACACACACACACACACACACACACACATATGTTATCACTTATTGGAACAAATCAAATGCATCAAAGGGAGCTAGCCCTTATCTAGATACTCTCCCCTCTAGCTTCACCAGTCCCATAAGTGAGAGGGGAGTTTGCATTGTTGCATGAGGAAGGTAGGAGCTCGGCCTCCTGCCAAGGGTGAAATCTTCTACGTCAACAGTTTTTGGCACACCCAGTGGGACCAACTAGGACAAGTTGTGTCTAAAGAGTTGAAGAATTTTTGGTGTGTTCTTTGACCAACTAGCCTTTGGAGGCTTTTTACATCAACACCAATGGTGACTTAGAGTTAAATCAATTGGTTAAGTAATTCTGGTACTATACCATCAAGAAACAATATTCTGGTATGAATAATCCCATAGTTCTGAGCCATGGACCCTATTTTCCTTGGCCAGCATGGCTATGATCATCACCAACCTTATGTCAATCCTTATCAGGTCTAATATGACCGGTCCTAGCCCTATCATAAGCTATATCAGCCTTATGCCCAGTCTTCTCAATATGTCAATTCTCCCACTCAACCCAGTCTCTTTACCAATCAACTTGTTTCCAGCTTCAAATGAGCACTACTGGGATACGAAAAATATGTAATAGATCTTGACACTAGAAGGGGATGTGGCTAAGAAATTCTTGATCATGTCATCCATCAAGTGAGGAATGCACTAGATCAAGTTAAGAAGGAATGGGATCCTATTGAAAGAGCCAATTGGCACAAGCTTACAAGTGAGATGCTGGATGTGAGTGGTTTGATTGCATCTTTGGAAGAGAAGCTAAGTATTCATGAGAGGCAACCTTACCAAGTCTATCAACCTACATACTCACTACCCCAAGTATCATATCAGTCATATACAACCCCTACTTATGAGCCAAGTAAAACTTGTCAAAGTCCTTTCCGCAATCATGTTGAGGAGAGTTCCGAAACAATAAATCTTATGCTTAAGGTTAATCTTGATAGACATATCGAATTAGCAAACCTTTAGATGCAGTAGTCCATTTTGGCAATGAGGGAAGTGGAATCTAAATATTCACTACCCTCTCACATTGTGACCCCATCACCCCCAAAGGAGATGCCCAATCAGAATAGCTTGAGCTGGAATAAAGTGGTTGAGTCATGGAATAGCAAGGAGGAGAAAGACATTGTCCAAGAGTGCAAGGTAAAAAATGAGGTTAGTCTTTATCAAGTCCTTCCCACCCTTCCTCAAGAAGCTCCTTACATTTCATGGAAATCTTCATGCACTCCCCATATCTATGATGACTCCCATGAGCTCCAAGAGGTACAAAATGAGGATGATCTAGCCAAGCAAATTAAGGAATTAGAAAAGAATATGAGACTGCTTAGAGAAAGAGAGATAGAGCTTTTCAGACTTTGTAGAGGATCTGACACCAAAAGACACCCCTTCCACCAATTCACAAGCTAATTTCAATATAGATGAAGTGCTGGTAAAGTGGAGGGATGAAAATCAAGAAATCTTGGCCCAAGGTCTGCCCTCTCCTATTCTAGAGAAAACTCCCTCTTGTGTGCCAAATCCTTTCTATCAGATGGCACTTGCTCATTCTGACTCATCTGGTGCATCAATTGATCCTACCCTCAATCTCATGTGCCTAGCTTTTCAGCACACCTCTTTTCATAAACTCTTCTTGTACATGAGCAGACCCTCCCAAATCTTCCCTAACCTCCTCAAGTCTTTCAACATGATCTCCAAATTCTGAGCTAGGAGAAGGAACATCATGAACCAGCTCAGGACCTTGAAGAGGATAAAGTTATTGCCTATTCATAGGAGCAAGATTCCAATCCAAAGATCATGAGTTGGAAGAAAATAGTGGAATCTTGGGGCAGAAAGGAAGAGGAGGAGAAAGGTTTTGCTCAAAACCTTGAAGAAGATGGGGCTGCTCCTGCTCTTGATGATGATTGTGACTTCTAGGAAAGGCTTTTCCAAGAAGATATGGATAGGTGGATTGTAGAATTGGAGTTCCAGAGTAGGTCTCCTCAGCGAACGTGTGATGGATGTTTGAGACCAAATAACAGGTTCCATGTCTGAACACACTCCATCCACACACCTCTAAGAAAGCTATCAAGCCTTGCCTGATATAGATTATGCTCAGTTCATGACTAACCAGGGAGACTTCATGAGTATGGATGAGGAGGAGATCACCTTAGGTGACATGGAGGAGTGTGGACAATCTCTTGTTCATGTTTTGAATGATTCACTTGAAGTCATTGGGGCAGGCTGCACTATTCTTCAAGGAGGCTATGAGCTAGATAAAAGTGGAGAAGGCAACATTAGGGACTCAAACAAGTACACAAAGAGGATGTAGGCTTTCAAATTTACCCCTTCAAAAGGTTAATGAATCTAAAGATACCTCCTTTGAAATTATCGAGGAGGATGGTCATACCATGGAACCCGAGCATGAGGTAGAAGAGAACAAGCCAGTCAATGATGCATATCAAGGGGCTTATGGTGATGAGCTAGCAGCGATTTATTTCTTGATGAGATACACTAGCATGAAGAGCCAACAAGAGGCAAGCTTCTAAGAACAAATAGAGTATGTATACATGTGGAAAGCATGTTTAAATCTGACTCTACTCAAATACAAGCCAACTCAAGGTTGACAGGCAAGAGGAGTAGGTCACCAGCTCTCCTTTTCATTCAGCCACTTTTATGGCACCATAAGTCTTCCTTGCCAGGGAGGGGACTTAAGAAGTTTTCCTTTTGATCTAGGAGGGAAGTAGATGTACTTGGTTAGTTGTATATAGTAGTTTGTTTTCAATTTTCTTTCCTGTGCTTTCCCTAAGTGCAATTCGCACAGGTACTATTTTTAGCCTTGTGTGTGGTTTCCTTTGTGTCTTGGGTAAAAAGCTTCATTTTTGATTTCTTGGATCTTTTAGGGCTATTTCTAATCTTTCTTCAATTTGCTACATCTGACTCCGTTCCCAATGGACTATAAGGAAACTAGTCTTTAAGCATAGTAGGCATGCTTCCCCTGGGAGTCACCAATTTGTTGACCATTTTTGCCCAACAGGCCAAAATTGGTTCCTTTCTTCCCTTGCTATTCAAATCCAGTCAATTTTAGGTTACACAAGTTCAATGCCATGGTTCATCACTTGGTTCAACTCAGTTGGTTCAACACTTTAGTTGGTTTAATGCATTGGTTTAGTGCCTGGTTCAATTAACCACTTGGTTCATTGGCCTTGGTTCAATCGACTCATTGGCAAGTTCATTAGCGTGCAACATTGAACTGTTGAACCAATTCAATGCTTGGTTCAACACATTGGTTCAATCATTTGGTTCAATGTGTTGGTTTAATCATTCAATTCAATGCTAGGTTCAATGTTTAAGTTCAAGCGGCTTCAGGTTCAATGTTTGGTTCAAACACTTGGCATCAGCATGCAGTGTTGAACCGTTGAACCGGTTAAACGAGTGGTTCAAGTGAATGGTTCAATGGGCTGGTTCAATGGAGTGTCCCAAAGCCAAAGGGAAAGTGCCCTTACGGAGGGCAATCCAGGTTCAATATGCCCTTGCAAACGGCAAAGGCACTTCAAAGAGGCCACAAAGAAAGAAAGTTGTGAAAGGTAAGTTTTTTGGAATTTTGCTTAAGGCAGTCGAAAGGTGTAATTTCTTTAGACTTTTTGTTTGAAGGAATTCCTTCAGACAAAGAGCCTAAATAAATTCGGAGGGGCTACCCAAAAAAATACTTCAAAGACTAAAGCGAAGAAAAAATTTCTTTAGACTTTTTGTCTAAAGGAATTCCTTCAGACAAAAGTCTGAAGAAATTCAAAGGCAGCCAATTCTCCTACAGACTTTTGTCTATGGGGAAAAATCCCAAAGCAAAAAAGCCTAGGAAGCCAAACGGCCAATTCCCACAGACTTTTTGTCTATGGGAAAATTCTAAAACAAAGAAGAGACCACCAAAGAGCCAAAGGACCCTAAAGGGAAGGTGCCCTTGTGGGGGACTCTCGGCCAAAATAAAGGGGTACTTTACAAAGGCTAAAGTCTCACCTTCCCTTTGGGAAGGTACTAAGAAGGGAGTCGGCAGAAAAGGGCAAAGCAGAAAATCTTGAAGGAAATTGCCAAAGACAGTGATGTCTCGAAAGCTATCAACTTTAAGAGGGTGAACTAGCCATTGGTTTTCAAGTGATGACAGGTGTGAAAACATAAAATTTAAGCCATTAAAAAAATCCATTGGTTTTTAAATGCCTGAGTGCCAACCATGAAAGGAGCCTAAGGAATGCAGTGACCTACCCAGAGATAGCCTCGAGGGCCGAGGAGCTAGAAAGAGACAAGGTAGGGAAAAGACAAAAGTTCCAAGTGTAGGAGTAGGTAGATAGTACAAGTGGTGAAGGGAGGCACCGATTCAAGAAGTTACTCCAGTAGGTGATATAGTGTCTACGAATTGACCATTAGAAGGTGCAAATGGCCAACTATGTGACTAATATTTATTCATTTCACATTTATGAGCAAACAAACCACGTGGGTGCCTTCAAGGAGTAGTCTTGGTTAATGGGGAAATGGAGTGGCCTATGTCAAAAAATGCCTAAAGTCAGAGCCAGGGCTGACACAACATTTATGTTTAAGTGGCCTGCTCTTCCAAATGACCAGAGTGCACATGGGACATTTGTAAAAGGGCTGCCAAAAGGCCTCTTTCCTTCCTATATATATTAGAGACTTGTCATTTGAGAAACATCTTTCACATTTGTAAGGAGAAGCCCTAGTAAAATTTTCACTTGTAATCAATAAATGTATTTTTACTTCTTTCTAGTTAGACATCTCTGTGTGTGTCTGAGTGTTGATTTTGTGTCTAGTCATTGCTTCTTGATGCTTTCACAGGTTCAACACCAACACACCTGGTGTTTATAAGGTGCCATTTTTGCAGGTGATAAGATGAGCTGTACTTGGAAGCACAGAGGAAGAAGGATTTACTACACAGTGTGTCTCTTCTACAACACCTATGGTGAATCTCTATTTTCTCGTGTGTTCCATCAAAGCCTTCCTGCCACTCCCTATAGTCTATTCCATTTACCAGTTGAAGTGTATGTATGTTTTTTTATGTTTCGAAGTGTAAGTGTGAGTAGGTCAATATTTTGGTGCATCACCTCTTTTAGATTAGTTTGTTTTCCTGTAATCTTTCTCCCTTTTCATCCCCCCATTATATATATATATATATATATATATTAGAACAAATCAAATGCATCAAAGGGAGCTAGTCCTTATCTAGAGACTCTCCCCTCTAGCTTCACCAGTCCCATAGGTGAGAGGGGAGTTTCCATTGTTTCATGAGGAAGGCAGGAGCTCGGCCTCCTGCCAAGGGTGCAATCTTCTACGTCAATAGTTAGTCACCAACAAATCACTCAAGTTTGGATTAAAAAAAGGTAATGTGTGTTATACAAACCCACATATGTATTTATTTTCCTTTATAATATCAGTTTCATTACTATATTAAAGGTGGGGTGAAATGTAGAAACTAAATCTAAATTATATAACACCTAATTATTATACAATTGACAAATACCTATCATAGTTATATCGATCAATTTTTAGACCTTTCTATTATCGAAAGGCTCACATACACTATCTCTTTGTGACAAAATTTTTATATTTAGTTTGACCAAAATTATTCTAATAACCTAGGCATTATATCATACTCAGAATGTTGTAAATCTATTTATCTTCTATCTCTACATGTTCTAGACCTATACTTGTTTTCTAGCTTCTTGAAAACTTATGATCCAGTTAGATTCCTACATTGACATAAGTGTCATGTGTCAATGAAAGTGTCTATTACTCTAAAGTCATCAAATTTTCAAATGAAATGTATATTATATTTGGCATAAGTTCTTTAATGTGATATATTTCCAAAAGGGATTGATGTATATAAGATCAATCTTCATTCATTCATCACCTAACACATACCTAATAACTCATAAGGTAACTTACCAAAAACACTCAATAGTGAGTAAAGCTTCCATATTATTTATTATTTCCATAATACTCATAAGGACAACACATTTATAGGTATGAAGTATTTAAGTAAAAATTCATGAATCCTCTTTTTATAAGTTATAAGATAGGTCATTTTTGTAATTTATTTCACATATTTCACCGATGTGCACACACACAAGCCACCACATTAGTGTATAACTACATCACTTTGAGGCCCTCTTTATATTAGTGGATATGTAGGGAACACCCACTAATAAAGGGTTAATGTGGTTAACTTGACACTATGATCCCACTAACCCATTTTCCCAATAATCATTATGAAGATGAAGAACTAGGGTTTTTTTATTTGACAAGGAATGACAACCAATGATCCATATCTGAATGCTCCAAACTGAAGGTGACACAGAACCCATAATAATCTATGTGGTTACATCTAGATCTAGTAGGTATTTCATATTAGCCAGCTACATCCAAGTTAGACAAAAGTATCAACATAATAGTCCAATGTCGACATAAGTGTTTGAGGCTATAGTGTAAAAATTTATAGAATTTGATGAATGATCTAGGGCACTAATCTTATCTATTTCTAGCATGTTATATATCAGATTTAAATGCACATAGATGAATAGATAAGTAATCTTGTTTTCATGTCATTATTATATCAATTAGTAGTTATACTTACTATTTTTAACATATATCAATATTTAAATTTTGACTATTATTTATCTGAGTTTGAAATTAATTGGCCAACAATATATATGTTTATTACCTGTCAACTTATTCATTTCTATATTCTTAACCATATATTATATTGAACCATCTCAATTTAGGTTTAAACATGTACTAATAAGACCATAAATAGGATGTTCATTTTCTTCATAATTTATAGCATATGAAGTTAGAGGGAGATATACTTTTCAAGTCATCTACACCTCATAAGTAATATTAGTCTCTTTTACTACATGATTTGTAAATATATATATAAAATATCTTCCACTTTTAATTCTCATTAGGTTTTTCCATTGAATCATTCATATATGTCATAAAATAATTGATCATAATAAAATTTTCATTGACTAGACCTTGTATCGTATGCCTTAACCCAAAACATTTGTTTGTAGATTGTCTCACACATCTATGATAATCATAGTATATGTTAATGTCAAATCCCTTAAATGGTTCCCTATTTATATCATACTCATTTTACATAGGGAGAGATATGAATTTTAATTTATTAAATTATTTAAAATATTATGAAGAGGTTTTGACATTGTGTAGACTACCTCCTTTTAGGAGCTCATATGGCAGGCTAATTATTAAGTTGTAACACTACATTAAATGTTAATCTTGACTCATTATTAGTATAATTTACTTTATACTTGAAATTTTTTTCTTTGAAACTTTAAAATAGAAATTTTTGGATAATTGAACATATAATTAAGCTTATTCATATTAAGAAGCTTGAATTCATGGTCTTTAACTATATGTCACAAATCATCAAAAAATTAGAAAAATTTAAACATAATAAACTCATGCAACATGGTAATAAATATTTTCCTTAATATCTGATATAAATTATTATCCACCATAGTTGTTTTCATCTTAGAGAGCATAATATTGTGACAAATCACGCTAATAGAGGTTACTATAAAATCCATTAGACATGCTAATAGGGGATAGTTGTGTGAAATGCAATATATAATATAAAAGAGAAACTCATGTAGACACTTCACATTATTCTAAAAATGAGATTAAATAGGAATTTCCATGATATCACATATATAATCATCTCAAAATAGTAAGCATTTTATATCAAATTACACTAACATAGAATATCTTGAATTAAATAATGTAAAGAAACAAGTAAGAAAAACATTTCTAAATCCATATATTGATATCAATATTTTGGAACCTTTTTTCAGTACAAATGAGCAACATTTATAGATATTTCCAAAGACTCAATTTCTTCAAATTCTAGTGGTTCATTAAAATATAGAATAATACTCTTCACATTCCAAAAAAATTTGATATATAATTAGAGTCACATACAAACAAATTGAATATGCCATGTAAAAATTGGTGAAAAACACACACTTGTCATGTAACTATACATTGTGATTTTTCAATCCTATTCTACTACCAACACTTTCTCAGACTTAAATCATCATCTTGTCTCAAGATAAAGTTATAATAAGTGTGATACATAATAGATCTAGTGGATTTACTTGTTAAAAAGGATCAAACTAAGATTATTATACATAATTATCACTCAAGGAATCATTTACCAATTTTCACTTCTTACACACTAATTAGCCACCCTTTTTGGTTTTTAGCTAAGTTGCATACCAATATACCACCCTTATAGGTTTTTAATAAACTAATATAACCAAGTGGACACCCTTTACTATTTTTTAATCAACTTGGCCCTTCTCATAATGTGTCAATCCTTTTTATTGAAAAACACTTCAAGAATCAAAAACTAAAGTGTTCATAGTTCCTACAAAGAAGGTGATGGAGTCAACTACGTTGAAAAAACTTGAGGAGGATATGAAGATGATTTTTATTGATTTTTTATTGAAGGATTCATAACTTGAACATTTGGTGCCAGTAGTGTCTATTGAGGTAAGATCATTGGCTATAAATATATGGCCATATTAATTTGATGAAGCACTTGTTGGAACTAGTTTACAGGGATAAACTAAGGCTATTGAATGATGTCTGTGATAGAGATATCCAAATGCACTAAGTTATTTTTAAACATGTTCTAGTTAGTGAGAACTTATTACAACATATTGAGAATTATACATAGAGGCATTTATAACACCATCATATTTTGAATATCATCTTATTCTATGATGGTGAGGAGTACCCTGACATTTGACACTTTATGTTGGATTTCTTGGGATAGCTGTCCCAAGCAATCTACATGCCTCTTAATTTAAAATCCAACAAATGTATTATGTATAAATTCATTTTTCCATGTTTTTATCTTAGACATTACACTGTATCTTGATTCAAGTGAGTTCTTGAGTGCAATATCTAGTGTGTCAGAGGCAGTCGATTGATCCTCTATCACTTCCTTATCTTGGTCTACCTTATAAAACTTTGATTGCGTTTAACCTATAAAGTGTTCAGATATTGAT
This sequence comes from Torreya grandis, assembly GCA_037957365.1. NCBI lineage: Eukaryota > Viridiplantae > Streptophyta > Pinopsida > Cupressales > Taxaceae > Torreya > Torreya grandis. The sequence continues at coordinate 944,573 of JARHVA010003409.1, read as the reverse complement.
TATATTATATCATGACCTATATTATTTTTTGATCTTGAATTATATTTTTTCCTGGATGGATTAGGCCACTCTTTTTAACCTTTCAATATCCTTCTACCCCCATGACTAATCCATTTGTGGTCCTAAATTGATGATACAATGTAGTATTTTGGGAGGTCCTAGTGTGGTGTGAGAATCTAAATAGATTTTTGGTTGAGTTAATGATCTAATGGTGAGATGAGGATACAAACCTCATGAACTTACCACATGTCACTTTAAATATATTGAAACACTTTAAGCAAGTTTAAGGTGAATTTTTAGATGTCAAAGAAAAGGCCTATAAATAGGTCTAAAACTGCAAGTGAAGGTCATCCCCTATAGGTTATTAAGGTAATTAAGATGGTTTTTAAGCTCATATGTGTCTTGGTAAATTTTTAATTCCTCATGGTTTCCTTTTAAATAATATAAAGATGACTAATGCAAGCTTAGAGGAACCTAACTTTCTTATCATGTCATGTGAGAATGAATAGGTTAATTTGGTTGTATATTTCATAAGTGTACTTGGGAATTCAACCAAAGTTGAAGGATTACATGAAAATGATATATTTTTTCCATGAATATCCCTTATAATTTTTGTGTCTTGGTATGTTTCCTATCTCAAGATATATTCCTTCAAAATTGATCTAGCAGTGTGGGACATGCTAAGGGATGTCAAATTAAAGCCACAAGAAATAGCCATTTGGATTCAAAAAAATTTCACCAAGATATGAATTGAATGTAGGGATACTAAGTGTCAAAACCTCACTTGATCAAATCAAGGATTGATGACATGCGGTTGATAGTGAATTCAATAAGTTAAATTTCCCAAGATCAAGATCAATGGTGCATATTTTTATGCATATATTATGATCGATGATCTACGTTAAAGACTGGGGTTAATAAGTCAAGATAGATTAATGGTGAATGTTTGATAATTTAAATAGATATCTAATGGTGAGAATGAATTCAATAGGTCAAAGCATCCTAATATTGAACATGATGGTGCAAAGTATTGTAATAATAGTGAATTAGTAGATCAATGACACATATTTGATCATAAAGATCAGAGATCAATGGTGTGCATTCAATCATGTAGATGCAAATCCATGTTGTGAATTGAGTTAATAATTCAATAATAATAGATCTCATAGAAGGATACCACATGTCATAAGATAATTAATCAGATGAAGACTAATAGCAGGGTTTATAAAAGATATGCGGGGCTACCAAGTTTCATGATCTTGAAAGCTCAAATCAAGGATCAATGACCAACATTGAAATTCAAGGCAAATAGCCTCCCAAGAAGATTGATAGAGAAAAATTTATCAATTTTATATGGGAAATGAGATGAAGACATGTGTCCAAATCAACAATAGTTATATTTTTCAGATGTAAATAAATGACATGGTAAGGAGATGCCACATAAGCAAACATGTTAGATCAAAAGTTTTATGCACCCAAGTATGCAAATGTATAAATATGAGATCAAAATACAATTTGGGTTACCAAATAAAATTCTTAAAATTCATATGCCACCATTAAATCTTAATTAAGACCCCTAGTTTGAATATTTGGAACTTACAAGCCCTATTTTCTAAGGTTGTAGTATTGCTTCATGACCATGTTCATTATTATTTAAAATGGATCCATGTGTACAATGAGTTATTGTCTTCCATAATTATTTAGTGAGTTTTATTTTGGAATTTTGAAGTTATTCATGATTCCCCTTCGCTTGGTGTATGTTTGTTTTGATTTCTAAGGAGACAAACCTGTAGAACCATGGTATCTTGCATAGTCAAACACATTTCAAGTTAGAAGACTATAATAGAGGGTTGTAAAGGGAAATAAAATACTTAAGGGAGTTATGTGTGGGTAAAACAAAGGTATAATATCTTTCATAGTCCAAGGAAATATTTTAAAACTCTCAAAGAGAATTTTATATGCTCTTGGGTCCTCGTTATGGAAATAGGGGTAGAATAGGTCTTTTTAAGCCTAATAGAGATCAAAAGTGGGAAACTATATATTTGAATGAGATGGATGAATCAAATAATGAGGTATACATGGAAAAATAATAAGGGAATTGGTTTTCCATTCCATGGAGACCTATAGTAAGTTTCAACAAGAACTATATAGTCAACAGGATATTAGTGGACTATGGACAAGTGTTTTTAAGGTTGATGGACCTTCAAAATATATTTAAAGGTATTGTAATAAAAATAAAGAATATCCTATACCTTGAGGTTTTTTAACCCACCAAGTTTACCAAGAGAGTTTCCTAGATACTTGTGCTATAGTTAATGCATATTATAGCCTACCCTCAGAGCAAGCTACAACCAAGGGTGAGCAGTATGATACTCTTGAAAAAACTTACATAGCATGGAGATCTTAAAGAGGAAGGTGTGTTTTTAGTAAAAGGTATAAAGTATGAATATTAGTGTGGTAAGAGGATGATCATATAATTTATATCAAGATCATTTTTAAAAAAGCAAGTTAGTCCTAGTTTTGATCGTCTTCTCATAAGTTATCAGTCACCTATAGTAGGCCTAAAGGAAATCATAGTTGGTAAGGATTAGGGTGGTCAAGAGATTTTTCAAAGTGTTTTAAGAACCTAAAAACATCCAAGTGCATGAATAATATAACCTAAACCTAAATCATTGTCATTTGAAAAGGATATTGAGGATGATAACCTCAGTCAGAGAAGTATGGGATTCATGAAAAAATAGTCATAACACCATCATGAAGGGTTTGGAGATCAAGTGTCACTATTGGGGTTCTTAACCAAAGTAGGTTAATATTATAAAGTTTCATGAAATAGAATAAATATAATGGAAATAACTTGGTATGGTTACCATTTTCATATATTTTATGCCAGCTGGAGGAATCAACATACATCTTATTCCATCTGGAAGATGGGTAATTAGTACTTAATTTTTTAGGGCATCTTTTTGAGTGGATGCATGTGGAAACTAAAAAACAAAGGGAAAAAGGTTATATATTTTTAAAAATGATTAACCATTGATCTAGCTTAGCACTCAGCATCCATTCTCCACCCTAGCACAAAGATTATCCTGTGTGATATTAAAAGTTGAGTTCCATCTAGTGAAGATGAGACTCTCATTTTTGAAAAGTCAAAATCCTATCAAAATTTGTAATAAATACATTTTGAATCAATAAATATTATTTTTACCTACCTCTAAATTGTGTTTAGTAAGCTTGTGCATGATGGTCTTGTGAAAAAGTGTTCTTCCATGTCCATTTTCCTTCTTTCTTGCCTATTTTTAGGTGTTTTCAAGTTAGTTTTAGGTCTAAACATGATCTCCTTCCACCATAAATGAAAGCTTGGTATGAATCTTAGAATTCCCCTTTGCTTGATTCATTACTTAGTGAGCCTAATTTATGAAATACTAATGCAAATTAGCTATTTTATGAGATTGTGTGAGAAAGGATTGGCTTATGTTGAATTAGTGTTTGTTTCAAGCTTATGTGAGTGTCATTTAAATTGGTGAATCACACCATATATATCTCTTATTTTCCCTATACCTCCTCTCTATCCCTTTTCTAGGAAGAAAAATTAGTTTAGGTGATCTACCAAGAGGAAGTCAGCCTTTTATGGAGGTTCAACCTTAACATAGGATACCCATAGCCTAAGGTTTCTCCAATATTATGGCTAAGAGTGATGGAGTCTAAAAAACTCTCCCAAAAGGGTACAATTCTATGCAAAAATAGTTTATGACACACTTGATGGGACCACTTTAAAATAAGATTAGTCAAGTTTGATGCTCATTGGATGAATTTATAGTGGTTATAGCTTTCATATTTTAGTATTTGGTGACTCCAAAGAACACTCAGCATTATGGTGGTAGAGCAGTAGCTATTCTTTCATGCCAAATGTGACTACAAGATCAGCTTCTATAGGTATTCCTTTTGAATTTTTTGAAAAAAATTTAAACTCAATAAGAAGGTTAAGGTTTTATAACACTCACCCATACATGGGAATATATCCTTCTAAACCAATTTTGAAATCTACCTATGGAAGAAAATCTTTGTTGGGTCCTTCCACTGCCATGGTATCCCTTATAAATTTTGGTTAGAGTCCTTTAGACCTTAATTAGTATGATCTTATTCCATTGTAAGCTCTTTAAAATTTTCCTTACTTCACAATATACCAATCTACAACCCCTTCTAAGCACTTTAGAGATATATCCAACTTACAATATTCATGATATCAATAAGGAAAATGTGGTTATCATGTTATTGGCCATATCTTTCAAGGGTAAATCCTTATACTAATATATAAACCTTAATAATAACTCCATTAAATCATGGAATTAGTTGGGTGATACATTGTGTAAAAGGTTTGAAGATAAAAGTGACCACTTGTCACTTGTTGAACAATTAACTACAATCAAGAGGGCTCCTCATGAGGCTATGTAGGATTTCAATAACAAATTTCAAAAGATGTGGGATAAGATTAAAATATATATCATACCTAACTCTAATTATTCTTTCCTTTACTATCTAAAATATATTAATAATGATATTTTATTAATGATTCAATCTATGGGAGGAAACACACTACTGGATGCTTATGAGGTGGAAATCAAAGTAGAGAATAGTCTAGTACAAGCTAGTAATCTCATGCCTAGACCACATATGAATTTGTTTCCAAAAATTCAACCACCTCATATTTTTATTCCTCCCCTTGTTTCCATTCCTCCTATGCCAACACTTGATGCCATACCTACACCAAAGTAAGAAAAGGCTTCAATTAGGCGATCTAGTGACTCCCAAGAGAGTAAACATTTCTAGGATCTTAAGAAAATGGTTCAATCCTATGGAAATGAATTGGTGAATGTGAAGAGGCAAAAATATTAGTTTAATAAACCTTATCAAGCTCCATATCAACCTTAGTAGTAGTCTTATCAAGCCAATAGGCCACCCTATAAAGGAAATTTCTATGGACAAGGGCATCCTAACTATGTATAGAAAAAAAATTATAATCCAAATGTTTCAAGTACCTCTAATACTTTGGTCCCTTCTAAAAACAACATTTCTCAAGAAAGTGAGGGTTTTATGCCTTGGAATCAGTCTTTTAGTCAATCCATTATCCCAAACACTGAGTTCAATTAGGATTTCAATGATCAATAGTAGTAGGGTGCTATTTATGGATACAACCAAGCTCTTATGGCTTAGAATACAAAAATACCTATGATGACAAAAATGGAGAAGCCTCAACAAGACCAAGGGCCTAATGAGGGACCAAACTAGTTAGATGCTACAATGATTAGTTATGAGAAGGAAGAATGGTATGCATCCAATCAGCATGCTAGTTCTAGCCAAGCATACATTCTAGTGGAAGTTAATACAAGGTTTAAAATAAGGAATATGGATGGTAACCAAAAAGTAGTCAAAGAGCCTCCTACTATTACTCTATTACTATCAAATCCAAGTGAACCTACTACTACTCCAAAGGTTCCTAATGCTACTCCAAAGTTTCTTACTACTGCTCCAAAGGGTTTTACTACTACTCCAAATGTTTCAATTTATCCAAAGAACTAGAATCAAGGGAATGCCTTTTTACCACAAAACTCATAATTTTAAAGTATGGCTGTGGATCCCAAAGCATAAGAAAAATTTGGTGGTTTTCCCATTAATATTTTTGAACAAATGAAAATTTCCAATGTGAATGTGCCCATGTGAGATGTGTTTTCTATGCCTGGTCAGGGAGATATCCGTTAATAAGGGTTGTCAAAGATCAATGTTTTAGAAAATCCACCAAGAAAGGAAAATGTGGTTCTCACCAATACAACCAAAGAGCCTAATGAAGGACAATCAAATAAGGTGGTCAAACCTCCTCCCTCCTACATTTTTTTGATCATTGGTGACTCTTTATTACATAAATTCATGGTAGATAGTAGAGAAAACACTTCATTAATGTTAAAGTCAATATAAAATTAGCTTGGTTTGAAGTATGAACCCCAATCTAAGGGAGTTTTTAATCTTGATGGATATTCCACCAATCTAGTTGGCATCATCAAAGATCTAAACTTGACCCTGTATGTTTATCCTAGTGTTTTAATGGCTCAAGATGTTTTGATTCTAGATGTGCCTTTTCATTTTACTTTATGCTTATCTAAAAAATTCATAACCAAAATTGGGGGTTATCTAGTAGTGGATTAGTCCTGTATATCTTTCAGGACAAGGTATGGGACCAAGGTGTCTATTAAAGCTAATCCTATTTCACAATTTCACATAGAGCCTTATGGGTCAGATAGCCTAAACATCAACTATACCATTCTTGATGAAGATGAACACCTGGTTGGTCAAGAACTAGACATTCATCTTGAATGCATACCTAATATGTTCTTGGATGAGTTATGGATTGAAAATAAATTAACTAACCCTTTATAAGGTGTTGAAGAAAGAGATATGGGAGTCCATTTCTTGAATGAGGAGAATGAATTCATATCATCCCTCATTAGGCCACAAGAAGATACTTGTATTTTGTGGAAATTGTTCTTTGAAGGCTCAAGGAGCAAACATGGGGTAGGTATAGGTGTAATACTAATATCTCCCTCCAATGATAAGTACTTTTCTTCTTACAGGTTCCAATTCATTTGTTCTTACAATGAAATTGCGTATGAGGGCCTTTAGTGGGCTAGTAAGAGGGGAATCAAGTAGTTAAAAGTATAATGGGATAGTGATTTGATCATGCATTAGGTTAAAGGCCAAAACACCACAAAGAATTCCTTAATGAAATCCTACAAACATAGAGTATGGGACATACTTGAAGACTTTGAATCCTTCAACATCCAAGTAATGCCAAGGAACCAAAATTAGCATGTTAATAGGTTGGCAATTGTGGGAGCTCAGTTTGACATCCTAAATGAGTTAAATAAATCCAAATAACATTGACATGTTAAAGTGGTAGTGAGATCATTAGTGCCAAATAATGAGGCTCATTGGCAAGTCTTCAATAGTGACAAGTAGATTGCTTGTTCTTTGTAGCAAGACAATAAGTTTTCCTCAATAAAACAAGGTAAATTTCAAAATCAGTATGAAGATAAAATTATTCACCTAAAGTCTAACAAACTTCCTAAAGGGATAGTCACCCTTGAAGGTGTTGATGCCTAAATGTGTGCCACAAGTGCCTAGATTGTTTGGTAAACACTTCTCATTTTTGAATTCCTAAGAATCCAATGCATGAGTTACATATTGTATTAATCCTATTACCTATTGGTGGAATAAAGGCATAACAAGTGACTATTTAATAATATTTATATTAGTTGCTGGTTGGGAGCCACCATGGCCAAACAACATATCTATGTAAAATATGTAGTAACTATGCAAAAAATAGTGAATTATGATCAAAAACTAAATTAAAAATGAATTTATGATGGAAATTTATAATGATAAGATAAACTAAGGTGATCAAGTTTAAAAAATAAGAAAAAGGAAAGGTAGGAAAGAAAGAAATGGTGTTGATCTTCATTTCAGACATCATGACAAAGATCAAGTCTCATCCAGGAAGATACTTAAAACCAATGTATGATACAAAATAACTCAAGCCCAAATATTACCATACATTATAAAAAATCCTAAGGAAGGTGAAAATAATGCAAATAAGAATTAGATTCACTTTAAATAATCTACCTCTGTAAGCAAACAACATTGGCCCAAATGCAAGAAGAGCAAAGGAAATGAAATAAAACTAACAACTTTCAATCAACCTAGCATTGGCACAAGTTAACAACTCTTTAACTAAAGGTGCACACCAAGAATCCATAAGAACTATTCAAATATATAATTAAGAACAAGTAAATGGGAGAGAATCTATGATAACAAACAGACAGATAAATACTAGACAATCTTTGAATAATTCCTTTCTTGTATTGCTTGCTCCAAGTTTACAAAGTAATTTTGGCTCTAAGAACTCCCTTTTACAAAATTGTAGTACTACCTTCTATAGAAGAACAAGGTAGTATATTTATCAGCTATAAGATACAAATGTATAATAAGGACAACTATCCTTTTTCTACAAAGTTTTAGAATACACTTGATTTTCTAAAATAGACTGACCTAGAGGCAAGTATGCTAATAAACTAGCATATGCCTTTATAAAATAATATTACAATCTAAAAATGTTATAATTCTCTACAAAAATGGAATATTATTTAGCTGGTTACTAGGCCTTGTGCTTGGGAACTTGTTTATTACTACTGAAGGATATTCATAGCCTTTTGATGCTCCTCATTAACAAGTCCCAAATCCACAACTAGTCTTAAGAGACACTCTTCTTCCTTGGCAGCTAGATCATTCAACTCCCTATCATTCCTAGACATAACTTCATTATTTTCTCCTTAGTTATCCTTTCTCTTGCATTGAGGATCATGTCTAGGTTCCTACTATTATCTACCCTAGACTAGCCTTAACTCTTGTCTCTATATGTTTGCTTTTTTAAGCACACAAGATATTCATTTTTCTCCTTCTATGATTACATGGCATTTATTTGGCACTTTCATGGCATTTTTAATAAATTCCTTAAAAGCACTATTCATTAATATTTAAAATTTGTCCTTTTATTTCATGTCATTGGATCATTACCCATGAATCAATATGGGTTATTGATTGTGATATGGTACCTTGCCTCTTATTGGCCATATTTGCATCAAGCCTCATATTTATGCCACTTATCACCCTCACAAGATTTTTGAGCTCTATATTCTACATCAATCACATATTGATATCAAATCTACCATGTGTCAAGCCCATAGGCTTTCAAAGCTCTACTAAATCATCATCGGTGATTTCATACCATTGGATCATCTGGTCTTGATGAAGTGAAATTTGCTGATCCTACAAGATGCATGAGATTTAATTAGTACATGACTATAGAAATGAATTTAGGTTAGAATATTTTAATCTAAGTTTATTTCATGTTAAGAAAATATGTAGTAGACTTAGGTTAAATTATTTTATGCTAAGTTTTAAAACATGATATCAAAGTGGGCCCTTCAAATGATATAAAATACATCTATTTGTCTAGACATAATGTTAGATGAACTTGAATTTGATTGTCTCATGGACATCAATGATGGCCTCATGGATGTCAAATGATGTTCACAAGAACATCAAATTCAAGCTCATGGGGTTTTTGTATTCTATAGATCTTGGATTTAATTCACTTCATTTGATTAAAATCCATGATGAAGCGATAGCCATCAATCATGATCCAAGAAGTTGCATGTTATTGGTTCAATTTAATATTTAAAACCCTTTGTTATCAAGCTTTGAATGCAAGATCACTACATGGTGACTTGTAGGGCTTTTTGGGCTTTTGATTTTTCATTATTACATTCACTCTGTTAGATCCTTTCATGATGAGTTGAGAGCCATCGATCATGATCTAGATAGTTACACATTATTAGTTTCATTTAATATGTAGGACCCTTTGTTTCAGTCTTTGAATGCAAGAGCACTATGTGGCAAACCAGTAAGGATTCTTAGGCTTTTGAATTTTTGTCACTGAACTCACTCCATTGGATCCTCAGTCATAATGAGGTAAGATCCATCGATCATAATCTAGATGCTCACACATTATTGGTTTGAAAGACCAGATGCTCAAGTTTGTCAAACTTTCTTCACTCTATCAGATTATCCCTTTTCCATGAAGTACAATTTGTTATATCTATAAAGAAGTAAGGTATTTAAGTTAGGACTTGGTTAAAGATAAAAACTTAGGCTAAATCATTAAGGCTAAGGTCTCGTTCATGTTGACAAATATGAATGGGGCCTTAGAATTAATACTTTAGGCTAAAATGGTAACAAAAGGGGCCATGCTAGAAAAATTAAAAGGACCCCGCCAATATGAAAGTTAGACTATGTTGGAAATATAAGGAATAAAAAAGGGTAAAAATAAATGGGACTAGGCTTAATTTTTAAGCTAAGGTTTGGTCATGTTAAGGAACATGACTAGGTGTTAAAATGAAAATTGGGGCTTAAGTCCAAAATAAATTAGAAACATTCTTGCCAAAAGTGTTCTTGACAATATTTGAATTTGAATGAGGGGTTCAAGTTAGGGTTTGTTGAAATGAGTGTTTCATTGCATGAATCCAAAATGAGATTCTACAAATTAAAGGCTAGTAAAATCTTGACTGAAGATAAATAGTGGGGATCGAAGCATGATCTATTCATACAGGCTCCATGAAACCTACAAATTATCACATGAAGATAAATTGTTAGCAACATTAGGTAACTTTAAATAAAAACCATAAACTATTAGGCCAACTTTATCAAAGTGGATGATCCTCAAATTCTAACAATGTTTAAAACATGCCATGTTTTAGTGTTAAAGTTCAAAGTGTCTCAAGGGTCCCATTTTTTTAAAAATGGGGGTATGTTGACTTCAACAAATGGGGAATTTTATGGGAAACATAACAATATGTTAGAATTCAAAGACTCTGGTTTAGACTAGTAATTAAGTTATTTATTCTTTTTGATTAGGCACTATCATTAAGATCAGTTCATGGTTAGAAAAAATATTACATATGAAAAATTAAGATCAAAAATTAAAACCCAGTCATGTTATGTGTGTGCTTTGATTACACTTATTAATTACCAAAGGATTTGGAGAACTTTTAGGTTCATGACTTTAATCATTAACACCGACTTTCAACATGTTTGGATATTCATTAAGAACCATGTTGTAGATCAAGAAAGGATTGGGCATTTCTCTACTACTAGCCAAGCATCCATATCCATTATAGATATTATTTTGGCTCCATGTAAGGCCTTACTCCAATTCTATCTAGGGGTCCATAGCCCTGGTGGAGATTACTAGAATCACCTTTGCTTGGAGAGCTTTTGATTTTGTAATAAGCTCTTATTTTTAGATTTTTTTAGATCATTTTTTTTGGGCCTTCTAGCAAAGGTTGGGAATTAGGTTAGCCAGGTTTAGGGGTTTGGTCAAGTGTTTGATTTTTAAACAATCGTCTTTGGTTGTAAACTAATTAATGTTTTTTAAGTGCAAGCAAGACTATGTTCTAGTAGTTTAAGCTTTCATCCTACATGTGCAATCCTTCATAAAACTAATCTTAGATCAAAACAAGGTTTAAAATCTCAAGGAATAATTAAATTATCCATAAATATTTACTAGTTTCTCTAAACTAAAACATCAAGCTCATATTTTAATAACCCATGATCAACCAATGTTGAGAAGTCATACCTGCATTTTTGAACTATGATGCTCTTGAGCAACCTAGATGAAACATGACCTGAGGGTTGTCGAAAAGGACTTATTAGAAAAAAGGAATAAATCAAAAAGAAAAAACACACAAAAGAAAGAAGCAAAGTAAAAATTAAAAGAGGAAGAAAATAAATATATACATGCCTATGTATAAACAAGGGATAAGAAGGAAAAAAGTTGTAAGAAACTAATAGGAAAGAAACTAATCTAAGCCCTATACTATCTTCATAATATACTTACCTCCAAGATAAAATGGAAAATTATTTAATCTACTACAAAACCTTGAAGTATGATTAATTCCATCCTATGGCCTCTTCTTTTGGATGGGATCACTTGTATTCTTGTGTCTTCTAGGTGATGTAGCTTGATCTCCTATTAACCCACTTAAATGCATGGATCAAAAATATGACTCTAAGATATAATCATATTCTTCCCAAATTATCCTAATTTGTAGTAGGAGTGATAGTTTTGTTTCATACATAGACATATAGTGGCTTATATCATCTTCACCTAATAATGGTAGCTCAGCTAGTATCTTTAGACTGATGTCTTCATTATGTTCTTTCTGAGGTGGACATGGACTACCAATATTTGTAAAAAAATCTTCTAAGTCATCCCAAAAGTCTTCTTCATCCTGATCAACTATATAATTCTCATATTGACTCCCATAATCAAATACATGTTACTCCCCTATTCCTAACCTCTTGATGAAGTCATATGAAAATTCCTAATCTAATTCACTCAATCCATCTTCATTTTCAATGAAGGGAGGAAACTCTTCTATCCAATTAGGCTCTAGCTTATCTTGGTTTTGGGACTCCAAAATAACATCATATTCTAGGAACTCTATATCATTGGTGAAATCCTCAGATGAAGCATCCACGTGTTGTCCTATTTCATCATCTACCATCTCTATCTCTTTGATTCCATTTAATAAATCATGGAATGACCTCTGCCAATGATCATCTTCTTCAAGGGTATTCTCTATTTCATAAATAAATGTGCATGGGATATTTTTTTGGTTGCCTTCTAAAGAAATATCATCATGTATTCGATCCATTTCTACTTCTAACAACTCTTCCTCTCCATATACAGGTGTACCAATGATGACATTTTGTTGATATTTAATTACAATCTCTTTTACATCTTTAGGAATATAAGTATAATTAGATGCAATTTCTTTAATTGGCTCATATTCATCTCCATCTTCAAATGAGTAATCAAAGGCCTACATGAAACCTTGAGATTCTCCTATAAAGCTAGATGTCCCTGCAACAAAGTCTTGATTAGGCACAATTTTAGAGGTTTCAAAAATATTACAATAATTAGCCACAATAATATCATGGAAACTTATGTGTATGTCCTTAGATGATATGTTATTAGTGTTATCATTAAACCCATTTGGATGCCTATCAGACTTTTGGGAAGCATAGTTTTTGTCATAGCCTTCCCTTGTATTTATTACTTGTTTTTAAAACTGATGAAAGTTTGTGCTCAATTTTTGATCATTTATAATATTAAATCATTTGAAATTTTTGGTGTCTCAGGCTCATGAATTGGAGCATTATTACTAGTTGTGGGCACTAGAGTTTCATGATTTTGTGGATGAAATCCACTAGTAGTGCTATTCAAGAACTCTAGGTATTGGTCAAGATATGTATGACTTAAGGGAAAATGGTTTTGAACTGGTGTTAAAATATGCATACTAGGAATGACATTCTTGATGGGCTAATTCAAATTGACATTAGGCATGGAATATGCCATTTAACCTTGGGTTTTCATTTTTTCATTAATGACTACAACTTCAGAATAGGCCTAGGTCAATGTGTTTATGACTAGAAGAGATATTTCTAGGAACATAGAGGTCAAGGGATCTATAGCATTCTTATAAATCTCTAAGGCCAAAGCCTCATTGGGTCTATAAGGGGTTGTAGTTTTATTGAATATTTTTTGTAACTAATCATTAAAATCTCTGATGGTTTCATTAACATCCCTTTTAATTATAGTAAACTACTGATACAAGACACAAGAACTAATAATTTTGACAAATTGATCAATAAAGATATTGTTGAAGTCATTCCCTATAGTAATGTAATCCTTTGAAAGGTTAAAAAACCATTCATATGTGACATATTTAAAATTAAATGGAAATAACCTATAGGCTATGTCTTCATGAATCACATTCAATAATCTTAGAGTAGTTTTGAAATTTATACCATGCTCTTCAGTAGTGAAAACATTATTAGGACTATACAAAGGCAAATATATTTTAGGATTCTAAGGAAAATCATGTACTATACATGTCACATTGATTCAAGAACCACCTAGCTAAGCCATACCTTAAACACATGAGTACCTTGAACTGGTGAAGTGTTTGAGATTTGGAAATTTCACTCACCTAAGGCTTGCCTTGGGTAATTCTATCTTATGACTTTGAAACCTATTTAAAATATGATGTATTAAATCAATCTTGACAAATATTAATCATTATAATTGCACATTAAGCAAATTTTTTTAAAGATTCATATAAATAATAATAAAGGACAACACTCTTTAACTGAGTTAGCTCAAAGTAGTGTCCAAATACGCTAGTATGAATGATCTTTACATGTTCAAGTCCAGATAAACTCAAATTTGCAAATTATTTATGAATATTTCATCAAAATATCTATTACTAACCTCAAACTAGCTGTATTCACATATCTAAATCTATCTTTACCACAACTAAGCATATGTATTCAAAGAATGCCAATCTTTGTCTAAATAAGCCTAAAGACTAATCAAAAACCATGAGAAACACCAACCTTTGCACAGTTATCATAAAAGAAACACAAATATGTAAGGAATATAGTGATCTTTGATAAAAATATACCAAAACCAACAAATATCCTACAAATTTATAAAGATTTATTGAGATCCCTCATTCTAGCAATAGTGAATCTCCTCTTGTTGATGCCTAATTATGTACCAGAGGTGCCCAAATTGTTTAGTGAACACTTTTAAATTCTAAATTCCTAAGAATCCAATGCATGAGTTGCATATTGTGGTAATTATATTATCTATTAGTGGAATAGAGGCATACCAAGTGACTATTTCACAATATTTATATTAGTTCGTGGTTGGGAGCCACCATAGCCAAACAACATATCTATGTAGAATATGTAGTTACTATGCAAATAATAGTGAAATATGATCAATAAATAAATTTATAATTAATTTATAATGGAAATTTACAATGACAAGCTAAACTAAGGTGATCAAGTCAAAAAAAGAAGCAAAAGGAAAGGTAGGGTAGAAAAAAATGTTGTTGATCTTCATTCTAGACATCATGACAAATTTCAAGTCTCATTTAGGTAGGCACTTAAAACCAATGTATGATATTTTGAGCCCAAATATTACCAATCCATTAGGAAAACTTCTAAGGAAGGTGGAAATAATACAATTAAGAATCAAATTCACTTTAAAGATTCTACCCTTGTAAGCAAGCAACATTGGCCCAAATGCAAGAAGAGTAAAGGAAATGAAATGAAACTAAAGAATTTTAGTCAACATAACATTGACACAAGTTAACAACTTTACAATTAAAGGTGCACACCAAGAATCCATAAGAACCATTCAAATTTGGAGATTAGAATAAGAAAATGGGAGAAAAGCCATGATAGTAAACACACAAACAAATACTCTAAAATCTTTGTAGAATTCCTTACATGTATTTCTTGATCCAAGTTTACAAATTAATTTTGGCTCTAATAACTCCCCCCTTTAACAAAATGGTAGTACTACCTTTTATAGAAGGACAAGGTAGTATACTAGTTAGTTATAAGATACAAATATACAATAAGTAAGGATAACTATCCTTTTTCTACAAAGTTATAGAATACACTTGCTTTTCTAAAATTTACTGACCTAGAGGAAAATATGATAAAGAAATATAATATGCCCTTACAAAAGAATATTCCATTCTCAAAATGTTACAATGCTCTACAAAAGTGGAATATTATTTAGCTAGTTAGTAGACCCTACACTTGGGAACTTGCTTGTTGTTGTTGAAGGATATTCATAGCCTTTTGATGATCCTCATTAACAAGTCCCAAATCCATAACTAACCTTAAGAGACACTCTTCTTCCTTGTTAGCTAGACCATTTAACTCCCTATCATTCCTAGCCATATCTTCATTAATGCTTTTGGCCTCAGTTATCCTTTCTCATACATTGAGGATCATGTATAGGATCCTACTATTATATGCCCCAGACTAACCTTGACTCTTGCCTCTATATATTTGCATTTTTAAGCACATAAGATATTAATTTTTTCACTCTATACTTGTGTGGTGCTTATTTGGTGTCTATTTGGCACTTTCATGGCATTTTTCATAAGTGCCTTCAAAGCAATATCCATTGTTATTTAAAATTTATCCTTTTGTTTCATGTCATTGGGTCATTACCCATGGATCAATGCAAACCATTGATCACGATTTAAGACCTCACCTGTTATTGGCCATATTTACATATATCCTCTTATTTATGTCACTTATCACCCTCTCAATATTTCTAAGCTCCATATTCTATGTTAGTCACATATTGAATGTGCATTTACCACATGTTGAACCTATGAGATGTCAAAGCTCTACTGAATAGTCATTGGTAATTTCACACCATTGGATCATCTAGTCTCGATGAAGTGCAAGCTATTAATCCCACAAGATTCACAATATTTAATTAGTACATGACTATTGAAAGGAACTCAGGCTAAAATATTTTAAGCTAAGTTTATTTCATATTAATAAAACATGTAGTAGACTTAGGTTAAAGTATTTTATGCTAAGTTTTAAAACATGATATTGAAGTGTCCCCTTTGAATGATATACAATACATCCATTTACATATAAAAAATGTTAGTTGAGTTTGAATTTGATGGTCTCATAGATGATAATGATGTCCTTGTGGACATTAAATGATGTTCACAAGAGCATCAAATTTAAGATCATGAAGTTCCTATATTCCATAGATCTTAGATTCAATTCACTCTATTTGATTAAAATATATGATGAAGAAAGAGCCATCGATCATGATTCAAATAGTTACATGTAATTTGTTTAATTTAATGTGTGGGACCCTTTATTATCAAGATTTGAATGTGAGAGTGCCACATGGTGACCCCATGGGGATTTCAAGGCTTTTGAATTTTTGTCATTGTATTCACTCTATTGGATCCTTGATCATGATAAGGCAAGAGCCATGGATTATGATACAAAAAATTGCATGTTATTATTTATATTTAATATGCAAGCTCCTTTGTTATAAATATTTAAATGTGGGAGAACCACATGGTAACCCCATGAGGCTTCCTAGGTTTTTGAATTTTCATCACTACATTCAATTTGTTAGATCCTCAATTATAATAAGGAAAAATCCATTGATCATGATCTAGATGATCCCACATGATTTTTCCAAAGGACCAAATGTTCAAGTTTTTAAGGCTTTCTTCACTCTATCAGATTATCTCCTCATGATGAAGTGTGGGTCATTAGATCTATAAAGATGCAAGGTATTTATGTTAGGACTCAGTTAGAAATAAAAACATAGGCTAAAGCATTAAGTCTAAGGTCTCGTTCATGTTGACAAACATGAACATGACCTTAGAATTAAGACTTTAGGCTAAAATGGTAACAAAGGGGGTCATGTTATAAAAATTATAATGACCATGCCAATATGAGAGTTAGACTATGTTGGAAATATAAGGAACAGAAAAGGGGGAAAATAAAGGGGACTAGGAAAAAAATTTAGGCTAAGGTTTGGTCATGTTAAGTAACATGACCAAGCCTTAACATGAAAATTGGGGCTTAAGTTCAAAATAAATTAAAAATATTCCCACCAAAAGTGTTCTTGCCAATGTTTGATTTGAACAAGGGGTTCAAATTAGGGTTTGTTGAAAAGAGGGTTTATTTACATGAATCTAACAATGAGATTATTTAGAACAAATGCTATTAAAATCTTGAATAATGATAAATAGTGGAGATCTAAGCATGTTCTATTCACAAAGGTTCCATGAAACTTGCAACTTATCACATGAAGAGCAACTATTAGTAATATTAGGTAACCTTAAATTAAAACCATAAACTAGGAGGCCAACTTTATCAAAGTGAATGATATTCAAATTCTAATAATGTTTAAAACATGCCATGTTTTCAATGTTAAAGTTCAAAGTGTCTCAAGGGTCTAAATTTTCAATAAATGGGGGTATGTTGACCTCAACAGAAGGTTTTTTCCATGAGGGAGACCATATGAGGAAAGACAAAGCAGTGATCTAAAATAATGAGGAGAACTATGAAAGAGTTTTTATCTTCAAAGACAATCTCTTCAAGCTTGAAAAGGTAAGGACTAAGGTTGAAAGTCATGATTTCATAGAACTTTGTAGGGAATATTTAGACATCTTTACTTGGGATATGTGATCTGATAGGATTTGATCCCAAGTTAGCCTAACACAAAATAGAATTGGAGGTGAATGCCAAGCCTATGAGGTAGAAGCAAAGGCCTATAAACCCAAAAATTTAAGAGCTAATGAGGAAAGAATTGACTAAATTGATTGAATCCATTATCATCTTTCTCATCAATCACTCCTCATGGTTAGCTAACTTGGTACCTATGAGGAAGAAGAATGGTGAAATCTAGCTATGTATTGACTTCAAATACTTGAATAGGGTCTCTTTGAAAGATCATTACCCTTTACCATCCATGGATCAACTCTTTCAAGTGATTGCTAGTTCAGAATGCTTCTCTCTTTTGGATAGGTACTTGGGATACAATGAGGTGTTGGTAAGATAAGAAGACCAATATAAGACTACCTTTAAAATAAAGTGGGGCACATATTCTTATCAAAATATGCCTTTTGGTGAATCAAATACCAAGGCCACTTTCCAAAGATCCATAAACATGGATTTTCAAGGCTTGCTAAATTAGATGGCACTTGTCTACTTGGATGACAACAATTTTTTCCAAGAAGGCTAGTGAGATCTTGGATCACTTAAGATTGATCTTTGAAAGATGCAGAGAATATGGGATATCATTGAATTTGAAGAAGTGTGTGTTTGTCATCCATGAAGGAAAACTCTTGGGATTTATTATATAAAAACATGGATTAACTATTAATTCTAAGAGAATAAGTGCCATCTTGGCATTATCCTTAACCAAGCATAAGAAGGGAATCCAGAGTTTCTATGGGAAAATAAACTTCATGAGAAGGTTTATACCTAATTTTTCAAGCTTGGATAAACCCATCAGTACCATGCTAAAGAAGAACCAAGTGTTCACTTGATCAAATGAAGGTAAATCAGCATTTGGGGCTATCAAGAAAAGCATTTCCTAAGCACCTATGCTCATAAATCCTGATTTCTCAAGGTATTTCATATTGTATTCCTTTTCCAATATTGACAATATATTTTCTATGCTAATTCAAAATAATGGTGAAAGACTTGAGTAGCCAGTTAATGTTTTTAATCAAGGGCATGAGGTTTGTGAGTTAAGGTATAATTTTGTATAAAAGTGAGTCCTTATAGTGGTAAGAAGCCTTAAAATTTTCAAATCAATGCTCTCTAATATCAAAATATATCTTATGGTGTCTCATCATAGAGTGAGCGACTTCCTTCTTAACACAAACTTGAATGAGAAGAGGACTAGATGGATTACCAAGGTCATGGAGTATGACATGGAGATTAAAGTCACTAAACTAATGAGGGGCAAAGGATTATGTGAGCATATGGTGTATGACCTTCATAAGGATAAAGAGATTGTCTTGGTGACACAAGTTGACTTAGTAAACAAATGTACTTCCATCTCACACTAGTTATCTCTAGGATATGACACATTTATTGATAACAAATAAGTGCCCAAAAGGTATGGATAGGGAAAAGAGAAGGTATTTTATATGTTAGTCTATACCTTATGCATTGGTTGAAGGGTTTTAATTCATAAAATACCTCAATAGAGTGCTTCTCAGGTGCATAAATGATGACCAACTAACAAATCTCTTAGATAAATTCCATGATGGGCCTATAGGAGGCCATTTTGTTCTAGGACCATGGTGACAAAATTGATGAGGACTGGTTATTATTATCCTAGCCTCTTCAAGGATGTGTATGCATGGGTAAAGAAGTGTCAAATGTGTGCTCTCTTTGTAGGCAAGAAAATATTGGTAGCTCTTACTCTCAACCTAATCCAGGTATACCAAACCTTCATGCATTAGGGTTTATAATTCATAAGAATGATCAAACCACCTTCCAGTGGAGGACATACATGGGTAATCACTACTACTAAATACTTCACCAAGTGGGTGGAAGAAATTACCCTAAAATAAGATAATAAAATAATAGTGTTGGACTTCTATGACATCATATAATGAGGTTTGGTATACTATAAATAATACTTTTAGATAATGCATTAACATTTATTGGCATGAAGACAAGTGATTGGGAACTTCATCTAGGCATATACCTTAGTACATCCTCAAATTACTAGCCATAAGATAATAGACTAGTAGAGTCAGCAAACAAAAACTTGATAAGGACCATCAATAGGACTATGGAAGAGAATTAGAGAGTGTGGAACACAAAGCTAAAGATAGCCCTATGGGATGATAGAGTGACTTCCAAATTTTCCATTGGAAGCTCACCATTTGTCCTTATATATGGGAGGGAAGCTAAGTTTCCCATCTCTCTTGAGTTACCTGCCTTGGATTTATCCCATCAGCTTGAGTTGATGGAGAGTGAACTTATGAGCATAAGGATGGCAGAGCTCATGGAGCTTGAAGAAATAAGGGACCTTGTAATAAAGACACTAAATTTAAACCAAGATTAATTCAATAAAGCCTTTGAAAAGAGAGCCATATCAAGGGACATCAAAGAAGGGGATCTAGTCCTCAAGAGGGATTTGAATAAGGCCAAGACATGCAACCATACCAAGTTTGATAACTTGTGGGGTGGTCCTTACTTGATCCACAAATGCAAATAGCATAATGCTTTCCAACTTGTTGATCTAGATGGAGATGTATTACCAATCCTAATTAATGAGATTCATTTAAAGCCTTTCTATTAGAAGAGTTTGTATTCATTATATATATATATATATATATATATATATATATATATATATATATATATATATATATATATATATATATATATATATATATATATATATATATATATATTGTGCATTTTTTTATAGTTTTTTATTGTTTTACTCTAAGTGCCTTTTGCACATCTTTTTTAGTTGTGTGTTTCCCTTCCCTAAGTGCCTTGGGAACAATGTTTGTTTTGTTCTTTTTGTCCTTGTTAATTCAAGAGGAGTTTTTTGGAAAGGGACATCCTTGTATCAATTTCATATCATCTAGGAACAAAGACTTATGACCCCGTATGCCCAATGGATAAGACAAGGCAAGTAATCTATTGCATAACATGCATGCAATCCTAAGAGGTCACCAGAAATGTTGGTCAAAATTGTCCTACATATAAAAATTTTACATGTATGGATTAGGACGCTCTCTTGAACCTTTAAGTAGCCTTCTACCCCCATGAATAATCTATTTATGGTCCTAAATTGATAATGCATTGTAGTATTTTTGGAAGTCTTAGTGTGGTGTGAGAAGCTGAGCAGAGTTCTAGATGAGTGAATGATCCAATGGGGATAGGAGGAGATAGACCTCATGACCTTACCACATGTTAATTAAAAGCTTTTAAAACACTTTAAACAAGCTTAAGGTGAATTTATATATTTTGAAGAAAAGGCCTATAAATAGGTATAAAACTATAAGTGAAGGTCATCCCCTACATGTTATTAAGGTAATAAAGATGGTTTTGAAGCTCAAAGGTGTCTTTGTAAATTTTTAATGCCTCCTAGTGTCCTTTTGAATAAGATAAAGATGACTATCAAAATCCTAAAAGAACCTGACTATTTTAGCATGTCATGTGCAAATGAACATGTTAGTTTGGTTGTGCATTTAATAAGTGTACTTGAGAATAAACCAAATTTAAAGTATTAAATGAAAATGATGTATTTTTTTCCATGAATATCCCCTACATTTTTTATGGCTTTGTGTGTTCCTTATCTCAAGATATAAGCCTCCAAAGATGATTTAGTAGTGTGGGATGGGCTAGGGGATGTCAAATTAAATCCTTAGGAAATATCTACTTGGATTTAAGAAATTTTTAGAAAGATACAAATTGAATGTAGGTATTCCAAGTATCAAAACCTCACTTGATCATATCAAGGATTGATAGCACATGGGTGATAATGAAGTCAATAATTCAAAGCTCCCAAGATCAAGATCGGTGGTATATATGCTTACGTATAACTTTTGATCGATGATTCACATTAAAGATTGGGGTCAATAAGTCAAGATGGATAAAAAATGTGCATTTGATCATAAAAAAGGATATTTAATGGTTAACATGAATTAAATAGTTCAAAATAACCTAAGATTGAATGTGATGGTGTAATGTGTCATAATCATGGTGAACTAGCAGATCAATGACATGCATTTTATCATGTAAAGTAGAGATCAATGGTGTGTATTTAATCATGTAGATCAAGATCAATGGTGAAAATTGAGTAAATAAGTCAATAATCCTAGATCACATGAAATTATTACACATTGCATAAGATAATTAACTAGATGGAGACTGATAATAGGGTCCATAGAAGATATGTAGGACTACCAAGTGTCATTATCTTAGAAGCCCTGGTCAAGGATCAATGGCCAATGTTGAAAGGCAAGGCCAAAAGACTCCCAAGGAGATTGAAAAATAAAATTTGATCAATTTTATAGGGTTCATGAGATGAATACACATTTTTGAAGCATCAAAGGTCATATTTTTAAAATTTAAATAAATGACATGGCAAAGAGATGCCACATAGGCATACATTTTAGATCAAAAATTTTATGCACCTAAGCATGATAATGTATAAATATGAGATCAAAATATGATTTGGATTACCAAATAAAATTCTTAAAATTCATATGCCACCATTAAATCTTAGTTAAGACCCCAAGTTTGAAGATTTAGAACCTATAAGCCCTATTTTTTTAGGCTATAGTGTTATTTCATGACTGTGTTCATTGTTCTTTAAAAGGGATCCACATGTATAATGAGTTCTTGGATTCCATAATGATTTGGTGAGTTTAATTATGGTATTTAGAAGTTTTTCATGATTCTCTTTCACTTGTTGTATGGTTGTTTTGATGCCTAACAAGGAGACAGACCTATATAACCATGGTTTCCTACATAATCAAACACATTT
The DNA here is from genome assembly GCA_037957365.1 of Torreya grandis. Lineage (NCBI taxonomy): Eukaryota > Viridiplantae > Streptophyta > Pinopsida > Cupressales > Taxaceae > Torreya > Torreya grandis. Next base: position 922,015 of record JARHVA010003409.1, on the reverse strand, counting down.
CAAGTTAGAAGACTATAATAGAGGATTTAAGAGTGCAATATAACACTTAGGGGAGTTGTGTGTGGAAAAAATAGAGGTGTAGGAGCTTTCAAAGTCCAAGGAAATATTTAAAAACTCTCACAAAGTAATTTATTATGCTCTTGTGTCCTCACTATTGAAATAGGGGTAGAATAGGTCTCTTTAAGTTTAATAGAGATAAAAAATGGGATACTGGCTATTTGAATGATATGGATGCATCAATGAGTGAGTTATCCATGGAAAACCAATAATGGAATTGGTTTCACATTCCATGGAGACCTATAGTAAGTTACAATAAGCACTATACAGTCAGTAAGATACTATTAGACTATGGAGGAGGGTTTTCAAGGTTGAAGAACCTTTAAGATAGGTTTTAAGGTATTTTAATGATAGGAAATAAGATCTTATACCTTGAGGTGTTTTAGACCATAAAGATCACCAAGATATTTTCCTAGATACTCATGTTATAGTTAATGCATCTTTCATCCTACCCTCAAAACAAGCTACAACTGAGGGTGAGGATTATGGTACTTTTGAAGAAACTTACATAGCATGGAGATATTCAAGAGGAAGGTGTGTTTTGAATAAAAGATATAAAGGATGAAGAGTAGTATGGTAAGAGGATGTTCATAGAATTTATATCAATATTAGTTTTCAAAAAGAAAGCTAAGCCTAGTTTTGATCATCCTCTCATAAGTGATTAGTCACATACAATAAGCCTAAAGGAATTCATAGTTGGTAAGGATTAGGGTGTTCAAGAGACTTGTAAAAGTGTTTTAATAACCTTAAAAATCCAAGTCTATGAATACTATATCGTAAGCATATATCATTTTCATTTTGAAAGGATATTGAGGATGATAACCTTAGTTAATGCAGCAAGGGATTCATGACAAAATAGTTATAACACCATCATGGAGGGTTTGGAGATCAAGTTTCACTATTGGGGTTCTTAAACAAAGTATGGTAATACTATCAAGTGTCTTGAAATAGAATTAATACAATATAAATCACTTGGTATGATTACCATTTTTGTATCTTTTGCATCAGTTGGAGGAATTGATGTACATCTTATGCCAACTAGAAGGGGAGTGAATATCACCCATTTTTTAGGTAATCTTCTTGAGTGGCTACACATGATGACTATAACACAAAAGGCCCAAGGTGATGGAGTTGGTGGAATGATAAGCCAAGGTTCTAGCTCAGCACCCGGTGTGCACTCCCCACCCTAGCACGAAAATGCTCCTATGTGTTATGAAAAGCCAAGCTTGATCCAATGAAGATGAGACTCTCATTTTTAAAAAGGAAAAACCCTATAAAAATTTATAACAAATACCTTTTTAAGTAATAAATATAATTTTTACCTATCTCTTGCCTCTGAATTATGTTTAGTAAGCTTGTGTATGATAGCCTTGTGAAGAAATGTTCTTCCATGTCCATTATCTTTCTTTTTTGCCTATTTCTAGGTTTTTTCAAGTTCATTGAAAGTTTTAAATTGATCTATTTTTGACATTAATGGATTCTTGGTTTGAATCTTAGAATTGCTCTTTGATTCATTCATTTCTTAATGATCCTATTTTATGAAATACTTATGCAAATTAGCTAGTTTTTGAGATTGTGTGAGCAAGGATTGTCTTATGATGAATCGGTGTTTATTTCAAGCTTATGTGAGTGTAATTTAATTTTATTAATCACCCCATTTATATATATTAGTTACCCTATACCCCCTTTCTATCCCTTTTCAAAGTAGAAACATTAGTTCAGGTGATCTACTAAGAGGAAGTCGACCTTCTGTAGAGGTACAACCTCATTATAGGATACCCATAGCCTGAGGTTTATCCAATATTATGGTTGGGAGTGAGAGAGACCAAAAAAATATCCCAAAAGGTTGACATTATATGCCAAAAAATTAACAACACTTCATCAAACAAGACCTTATTGACTAATGTAGGGTGAGTGTTAACAATGATTTGATGTGTCTTGGTGAGTTGGAGGTGTAGGTATGCATTTTCCTCCTGAAGATACGATACCTCTTACTCTAAGGTCAAAGAATTTTGTGTGATATGTTATTTAAATTTAATTAATATTTAAATTTTATTATATATAGGAATATGGGAAACATCGAGAGATGATTCTTTCACTATTATGGCCCTAACCAAACTCAAATTCATCATTGTGATAAGTGTTTTCTTGATTTGTGTCATTGGTAGATAAAAAATTATTCTTCTAGTGGAGGTTGTAAGTACATTCCATAACCATTAGCTAGGGAATTATTAATTTGTTGAGATTCTTCCTCTTTCATAACCCCTTGGGTGGACCCTAAGCCTTGTGATTTAAAATGTGGTTCTTTGGATTTAGGTATCTCACCCTTCATTGAGGACTCTTTTACCTTCTTCACTATGACTTGTTTCTTTGTGGTGGACTTTGAATATATCTTGACTTTGGTTTATACCTCTAATTTGTATTTATAATTTGACTTTGATTGGTCTTTCATGCTTTCCTTTGCCTTATTCTTACCCTCTTTCTCCTAGGCTTACTTGTTTACTTTTTGTTATTGCCTACATAGAGTGTTTTTCACTTTCTATGATTCTTCCTTAACTACTTATTTTAATAAGGCCTTATTTTTTTATGTTGTTTGTGCCTCTTGAATTTCCCATTTGGATTATTTATTATTATCTTATTATTCTACCCAATTCTTATTTTTTTGTTTGTTGTGTTTGTTATTGGTCCTCTACTTCATTCTTGTTTTACGCAATAACTTATTACTTTTTTTATTTTTCACTTTTGATTTCTCATTTTTTTCTTGTTCTCCTCATATTACTACTTCCTCTTCTCTTCATCTTCATCATCTTTTAATTTTTCCTCCTCCTTTGTATTCCTTCTTTTTTCTTTGCATCCATATATTTTTGCCTTTTCTACCGTAACTTGTTCTTCAACAATTTGTTGTTGGGATATGATGTCTTCTTGTTTGATGGAATACTTAGGATAAAGTGGCTCTAGATATGTGAATTATAATTTCTCTTTTAAATGTTAATATGAAGGAGATGACACCATCACCATGTGATTACTATCTAAGGACTTTGGTCTATAAAGTGGCACTAGTGATTTCTTTAGCCTCTTATAGGTCTAAGTTGTTTCTTATAATAGTAATGCTAGAAATTGAAATTACTTTGGTTAATATTCCATGATTATGAGAGGATCAAACAAATAAACCATATGTTATTTAATTTGTGGTGAAAATTTAGGCATGGTATGGGTCCTTTGCTTATAAACCAAAGGTTATTGTGGGATCTCTTTCTATGGTGAGATGGTCTGAACTTATGTAGATCTTGTGCCTAGATATGATTGTAGTGAGAAGGTGTTATACATTCTTAAATATCATGTGCCTAGATCTTATTGAAAGAGTTTAACTTTTTGATGCTTGTGCTCTGCATCTTAGCCAATAGTATCTATTGTTATAGATGTGGTGAAAAACATCATTCAAACTCTATCAAAATTTAACCTTTAATACCTAAACTCTGTTAGTACAATCAAACTCCTTCAGTAGCCTCTCCTTGTCTAACAACTTTCACTTCTTGTGTGATATTACTCTCTTATGTGATCCCTTAAAAGGATTTATTTCATGTTCTTATTTTGTCCTTATACTCTCTTCCACATATACTCCTCCATTCTATTTTCCTAATCACTCTCACACTAATCCTTACTATACTGATGCCTTTTGACCAAACCACCTCTAATACTTTCTTGGATTTCAACTATCTATATCCTTAGTATCTATTATTCACAATATTTATTTTATTTTCCCATTCACACACATATCTTACTCAAGCTTGATCATATTAACCATTTCACTACCTATAGCAATACAACCTTCAAAATCTGATAGTAAGAACTCCATACAAATAAACAAACTTGAAAATAATTTCAATAACATATTTACCCATCTTTATACTATTTTTAAATGACTTTAATTGGTTATATTTCATTAAATATGCATTTTATTTAATCTATGGGTTGCATGCAGAACTATAAAGGTTGAAAGACTATAACTCATTATCTTTTCCTTAGAAACCATTGTGAATGTAATTATAATGGCATATTCCAGCTTTAGTGCATGTATTTACTTCTTGGTGCCTATGATCATGTTTTTAACTCAATTTATTAATGTAAATATTATCATGGACTCAAGTTACAAGATTTGATACCATATGAGGTGACTATGCACAACTAATCAAACTATATCCTTTATAAAGGAATAAAATAGCAATATAAAATTCTTAACAAAGTTTCTTACCAATCTGCAAGTCTATGTCTAACCTCCACTAGTTATTTATCATAATAATGAAGGACAACATTCAATAATTATCAATGGTATATAAAATCATATTAGTAACAACTAATATCAATCCACAAAGTCTTTTCTTGAAAGCAATCTTTTACATAGTCAATTACTTAAGGACAACATAGTCTTAAAATATGAAACACAAGGCTTACATTCAATAATGAGTTTTTATCTAAGAATAATATAACATGGTTTCAAATATCCCAAGAGCTTCTAGGTCATCTTGACCATTCACTTCAATATTCATTTATTTTATACATACGTAGACACAACAAGTCTGCTAACAAAATATATGGCTCTCATATACGTATTTATCAATTCTCCTTAAATGATTAAATTCTTATTTCTTAAAATTTCATGTAACATTGTATTTATTTAATATCCATAATGAATATTATTTACATGCTCATGGTTATTGCATACATAGGAATTTTGTAGACTACTAATAGAATATTTCTTAATAAAAGTATTGATTATTCATTTCTTGGGGTTCTTTACAATTTATTTTGAATTCCAACCCCCAATATAACTCTCCTACTTTGACTCTTTTCCCATCATCTGATACAAATACCAAAACATCTATTTTAAAGACTTTAAAAACCTACAACTAACTTGGCAACCACTCTGTTACGTTGAGAACTACTTATCAACCAACCTATTTAATCATGATGACTCATTATGTGAGTCATGGGGTGTTTTTAACATCTTATTTATACCTAACATTATAATACAACTTGAGACCCCTTGACACCAGATGTGGATCCCTTACATAAGACTTAAAATTTGAAAGACATCCTAAGACTCTTAAAAACCAACATAACTAACAAAAGACTCTAACATGTAAAAATGAACAATATTTATAGAATGGTTGTGATGCTCCTACATCATACTATCGAGGAGCAATAAAATTTCCTTGAAAGTTATAAATGATATGTCTATGAAACTCCTGGCAGCATCCTTCTTCCACCTAGATCCCAAGGTCTATTTGAGATACCTAGGCCTTTGTGACACTTGTTCTTGTTGGTTCCTCTTTACTTAAATCCTCTCTTGATTTTAACTCTTTGATTAAATTCTCTCTTGAGGTCATATTCTTGTATTTTGATCTTACACTTCATCACCTTCAAATTATTTGTGCTCTCTTTCAACCAACCTACATATGGAACAAAAAAATTAATAAAAATAACCTATTGTTTATCTTATAGAAAATATTTCTCTTTCTCATGTTTATTTTTTTCTCCATTATTGCTTTTAAAATAACCTTATTCTATTCATTCGCCACCTTATCACTATACAAATCATTCTCCAAATTTTCTATATCCTTCTCTAGTTGTTTAGCACTTTCATATGTAAACTAAAAATTAGATTTCTCTTTTCCTTCCATGTCTTTAATGAGGCTCTCAAGATAATCTTATTCCTTCTCTTGATCATGTCCTTTATTTCTTTGTTTGTAACTTTCATCTTATTCAAATGGTTGTTCATGCAACCAAATTTTATACATTTCCTTCTTCAATGTTTACATAGTATCATCTTTTTCTCTCTCTCTTCTTTCATGGTTTGTATTCTCCTTCTCATCAGTAGTTTAATTGGCCATTTGATTGGATTCCTCTAAATCACCCATCCAAAGTGTGGGCTCTCAATCTCTCTCAACTACTCTATCATAAGGTTCATCATGGATATCTATTGATTCATCTCATGCATCTCTCTTTGGAAGTCTTCTTCTTGTTGATTCCTTCTCAATTTTCTTTGTTTCTTCTTTCTCAATTGGTTTTTTGTGTTATGCATCTCCCTTAACATCCTCTTCACTATCTATATCCTCTGAAGCAACTCTCTTTCATATTACTCCATTATTTATCCAAGTTTTCTCCTTGGATCCAATCTCTTAAGCATTCACTTTGCTCTCTTTTCTTTGAGATTATTTATATATTTACTTCTTCTCAATCCTCTTTTCAATTTTCAACTACCTTTGACCAAATTTCATTCAGTTTCACTCTTATTTATCAACCTATAATATTATTTAAAAAACTTGATCAAATAAACAAATTGAAAATCAATCAATAGATATATACCTTCATATGCAAACCTATTTAGCCACTACTTCACAAAAATATTCAAGGATCTGATACCAAAATGATGAAGAACATCATTTAAACTTTGCTAAACTTCAACCTTCAATACCTTTAGTCAATTATTAGTATAAAAAAACTCCTTAATTAGCCTCTCCTTATTTGACAACTTACGCTTCTTGTGTGATATCACTCTCTTATGTGATCCCTTCAAAGTCTTTATTATATGTTCTTAGTTTGTCCTTATGCTCTCTACCACATACACTCCTCCCTTCTATTTTCTTAATCATGCTCACACTAATCCTTACTAGACTATTTCCCTTTGACCAAACCACCTCTAATACTTTCTTAGATTACAACTATCTATGTTCATAACAACTATTATTCACAATCTCATTCACAATCTTTATTTTGTTTTCCCATTCACACATATATCTTGCTCAAGGTTAATTATATTCACCATTTCATTGAACGTATAAACACATCCTTCAAAATCCAATAGTATAAATTCCATACAAAAAAAAAACTTGAAAATAAATTCAATAACATATTTAACCATATTTATACCAATTTTCAATTACTTTCATTAGTTATATTTCATTCAATATGCATTCTATTAAAGATATGGGTTACATACATAACTATAGAGGATATGAGACTTTAACTCACTATATTTTCCTTAGAAACCATTATGCATGTAACTATAATGACATATTATGATTTTAGTGCATGTCTTTACTTTTTGGTGCATATGATCACATTTTTAAATCATTTTCTTAATGTCACTATTAGCATGGACTCGAGTTGCAAGATTTGATATTGTATGAGGTGAATGTGCACAACTAATCAAATTGTGTACTTTACAAAGGAATAGAATAATAATATAAAATTCTTAATAAAGTTTCTTATCAGTCTACAAGTCTATGTCTGACCTCAACCTAGTTCTTTATCAAAATAATGAAGGACAACATTCAAAAATTCTCAATGGTTTATAAAATCATATTACTAACCGCCAATATCAATCCACTGAGTCTTTTCTTGAAAGAAATTTCTTACATAGTTGATTACTTAAGGACAAACATAGTCTTAAAATAAGAAAAACAAGGGTTACCTTCAATAATGAGTCTTTATCTAAGACTAGTTGAACATGGTTTTAAAAGATCCCAAGATCTTGTACGTTATCTTAACCATTCACTTTAATGGTCATTTCTTTTATACATACATAGACATAGAAAGTCTACCAACAAAATATATGTCTCTCATATATGTATTTTTGAATTTTCCTTAGAAACAATATTTACATGCTCATGGTTATTACATATAGGAATTTTGTAGACTGCCAATAAAATCTTTCTCAAGCAAAGTATTGATTATTTATTTCTTGGGTTTATTTATAATTTCCTTCAAATTTCAACCCCAAATCTAACTCTATGACTTTGAATCTTTTTCCATTATCTGATAAAAAGCTAAAAACATCTATTTTAAAGACTTTTAAAACCTATAACTATCTTGGCAACTGCTTGGGTACATTGTGAACTACTTATCAACCAACATATTTAATCATGATGACTCATTATGTGAGTCATGGTGTGTTTTTATCCTCTTATTTGAACCTAACCTTCTAATACAACTTGAGACCCCTTGACACTAGATGTGGATCCATTACACAAGAATTCAAATTTGAAATACATCCTAAGACTGTTAAAGACCAAAATAGCTAAAAAAGACTCTAACATGTAAAAATGAACAATATTTATAGAAGGGTAGTGATGATCCTATATCAAGATGTTAAATGTGTTGTTATGTCAACCAATAAGTCTTGTCAAACATTATTTTTCACTTAAAAATCATGTACTACCTTTTATAATATTTTTTCTTCTACCTAATAATAGACTTTCTTGCCTATGTATAAGGGTCTAAAATTCCTACTCTTCAACACTCAGATCCATAAGATCACATTCTGCTATGAATTATGAGACATGCTTATATTCCAAAAATGATTTAATGTTTCATGTCTTCTTATTTGTTGGATACAGAGAGGTTCTAAAAAATGGTTCCCTCTTCTTTCTTACAATAATCTATAATGGGGATACTTCTATTTGAGATGATGCATGTGCCTCTATTTATTTTTGCATTTTAGTTTTTTGCATCAATGTACTATGCCCCTAGAGGCATCAATCATAATATAGGTATTGAATTGGTAGCCAATTTTTTTTACCATATAAATTTCACTTTCACATTGAGTATAATGATGAAAAATCATAAATACATGATGGGTACCTTGGGAAGCTCATTAAATTTGATCTAGATGCCATCATGTAGTTTGGTCACCACAACATGTTTTAATGGATATTAAATTACATATTTGGGATATGAGAGTGTGAAAAAATCATCTATATAATTTATAAACACCAAGAATTAAACCATCCCAACTTCACATAATATTTCCTTGTTTTGGTCTAAATAGTATTGGCAAACTCTATCGTAGGCCATAAGTCCACATTAGGATTTACTAGTCCCTCATGTAAATTCCATTATGTGAATCAAATAATAAGTACCAATAACTAGAATTAAAAGGTGTGTGATGCTCTATTCATGACCTTTTTTTGATATTTATGATGAGTTATGAGACCGAAAATTCTAGCCAATTAAAATCTTAATTGAGCTTTATCATACGATGGGCAATGCCAGTGACACCTTTGGTTTCTTGCTTGGAATTTTTATTAGTTTGTCATAATTTATTCATGATGCATTATTTAAGGATTTATATTGAATTATCCCATACATAATCAATGGGAATCCCCCTATATGTTCTATTTTAGCTTTCTCATGTGTCTGAGTGAATTGGTAGTGACTTTTTATTATAAGGGGCCAAATATTTTCCCCTCATATGAAACCTTATCTCTTCAACCATTTTGGTTGGATTGATAAATATTTTCAAATATTGAGACAAATGAATGTCACCATTATTATATATTCTAATAATATGAGCCTAATTTATATAGCTATCCAAAGGTTGGCAATTTGATTAGTTATTTTGCATTAGACCCTCACAGTTGACATTGAAGCATTAGGTCTAATGGTTGCACTTATTTTAGTTGATTAGGAGTGAATAGGTTGTATTTGTTAACATATATGTATTAAAAATTGTCAATATCAAGATAGTTAGTTTATCATAATGTAAGATCAATTCCCATATCCTCTTTCTTATTTTTAAGAGTAGAATGAGAAGCTATGATCTATCCATGACATGTGATCTTATAGTTGGTGAGCATTTGTTTCATCTTGACTTAGTATCAATGGAAAATTCATGAACAACAGAAGAAATTAATCTTGAAACATAGATATCTCCTATTCTAAAAGGTTAATAGAAAGGTTATATATCTTATGATCTGATATTATGCATGCCCTTGTATATGTATTTTCTATCACGTGATTCTACCTAACACCTTGATCTAAGTGTGTTGATTTATTTGTGCATCATTATACCTTAAAAATAAAATTTAATTTATCATTGGACGAAGTGACATTATATATCCACTATCTAGGTGCATTATTTTAGCTAATAATATGTGTTGATGTGATGCATTGTCTTTTCACTAATCAAGTTTCCTCTATTATTCATCAACTAAATCTGACCATTGATTTGATTTTTGGAAATATGAAACCTTTTAAGCTTGTCACCATTAACAATTTTTGAATGATTTTTATGTGTCCTTTATTCATACTTTGTGTACCATCACCTTGTTTCCTAACTTAGTTTATGGCATGCCTCCCTGTATACTTATATGACATGTTCCTTCTATGTTGACTTGATCACTTTGTTTCACTCTATAATTTTGACTTTTTATTTTAGTTTCATTATCATAAAATATATATATAACACACTCTAGTACTATACTAAAAACCTAAAAACAAAATAATAACCAATGCATTAAAAACAACACTAATTGACATGGTGTTACTTAGTACCCACTTTTGATATTTATGTGATATCAAATAGATATTACTGGTAATAATCCTTAATCCTCCATACATTTACATAAATAGGAATAATGGTTCCCTATAGATCCCTTAACACAATAGTTCCTTATTGTGATAGTTCATGAATAATGTAGGGTCCTTTCTATATAATGTGTAGCTTTCATATAAATGCTTTGAATCTACTATCATATAATAGAACTACCTGTTATAGTTGAAAATCCTTGGTTCACAATTTTTGATCATGTCATTATTTTTAACTATTATTATTGGCTTCTTGTTTCCATTTTCCTATATATTTGGTTTCTTTCATCTAGGTTAGATCCATTAGTCTTGACTATAGATAGTCTTGATCTCCTAGTCACATGATCATTATAGTTCACAGATTGAGGATTGTGTATTCCATAGGAATTACTACCTCAAGTCCATAAACTAGATGAAAAAAGGTCAAACCTATCACACATTTATAGTTTATCCTATACACACATAGGTTTGTAAGAATTCAATCCTCCTAATTATCTCTTTGGACATTGAATATATTTGTGATTATCTTGATAAGGAGTTTTTTTTATGCTTTTCCATTTTCTTGTGGGTGATATGTCATGATTTTATGGTGTGAAATCATAAACTTCTCTCTGAGAGTTTATATGGTATTATTAAGGAAATGTATTCCTATATCACTGACTAACTTGAGTAGGCACCCAAATTTGGTTATGATATTTTCATATAGAAACTTAGATTCATATATAGCATTTCATCTTGGTATCATAATAACTCCAACCAATTTATTAAAATAGTTTGTTGTGATTTTGTATCTTGCATGATTGTGTTTGATGGGTGGATGGATTGGTCACACAAAATCAATACCCTATTGTTTTCAATGGTTTCTAAATACCATAGGGTTTAGTGAAAATTCATATATATGATTTGGTATTCCCATTTTCTAATATATATTCCAATATTTAGCTATATAATATGCATCCTAAAACATGGTATGCCACCATAGACTACTATGTAGAATATTTATCATAGTGAATTATTATATTAAATGTCCATTTACAATTCTTTGATGTGCCTCTTCAAGAATTTTTGGTCATTCATGTTCTAGAGATACTCTATGTAACACTCCATCTTTGACCATTTTGTGCAAAAATGCATTGATAATGCTAAAATTAATAGCTCATGTGATCAACTACTTTTTATCCCTTTCTATATAATTCACAAAAAATACCCCTTTTTTAAATAAATTTTCAATGTCTTATATATTTTTATGAAATGTTTAGACTTGAAGTATATGAACATTTGGTGATTCATTTTGAAGATCATTTGATTCTTATCCATTACATATCTAGCTTAAATGGTCTAATCCTGAATTCTTCCTCCTAAGTTTCACATTGACTCTAAAATATTACTCTTACAAGAACATCAACCATAAATACATCCCACCTCCCAACATGAGCTTATTTACCAAGTATCACAAAGCCTGGTGGTTAGTGAAGAATTCAAATGGTGTTTTTATAAGTTAGTGCCTAAAATTTTTGCAATGCAAACACTATTATTAGAGCTTCCCTTTCTATATTTGTATAATTATTCTATACGACTAAGATTTTGTGACTTACAAAGTGAATGGTATGGTCCAATCCTTTAAATATTGGTTTTGTGAGAATAAATCCTACCGTAATGCCTCTAACATCAACATGAAGATGAAATAGTTTGCTCCAGTTGGGAAAGAAAAAATGGGATCTATTACTAGTCTCTATTTTAGATATAAAAATGTTGCTTTTTACTCTTTATTACATTCTAACCTAGTATCTTTACATAATATTTTTCCATAGGAGTATATATAGTTGCATTAAATTTTATGAATTTTCTACAGTATCATGTATGCCCTAAAAAGATCACACCTATATCGAACTAATTGGAGGTGGCATGCTCACAATTTTTATGATTTTATCTTGGTCCAACAAAATCATGTAGCTACAAACTATATGCCCCAATAAAAAAACAAAATGTGTGAATAACAATATTTTTTTAGATTCAATGCAATGTGTAAAGCTCATAAATGTTACAACATAATTTTTATATTGGACAAGTACTCCTTGAACAAGGAAAATAAAACCTAATCATCTAAGAAGATTTCAATAAAAATCATGGATGAAATATTTAAAATAAGTGATCAAAACCTTAGAAAACATAGTTGGAACATTATTCAACCCAAACATAATTACTTTGTATGAAAAATATCCCCATTTTGTTATGAATGTTATCCTGGCTTGATCCTCTATTGAAATTAGAATCTGATGATAACCAACAAAACCATAAATAAAATAATACTATTCATATCCTATGGCTGACTCTAAGACTTCATTTGTGAATGAAATCAAGAATGGATCATTAATATAGGAATCATTTAGTGCATAGTAATCCCCACACACTCTAATTTTCCTAAACTTCTTAGGTTAAACCACCACTAGGATAACCTAATCTAATTTTTCCACTAGATATATAATTCTTACATCTTGTTCTTAGTCCATTTCATATTTTAATTTCAAATTCATGTTGGGATTTAGCCTATATGGATGTTTTTTCACAAGCCTCACACACCTTTGATGCTCTATGTGTATATCACCCAAGGAAGTGTATACTCCTTTCAATTATGTGGAATTGGTTTGAAATACATAATGATAATCTTGTAGGAGTTATAATCCCTGATATAGCTCATTCTATGTCTTTTAGTCACCTATAATCACAAGTTTTTGTGTATACTTTGTTATAATATTTTCCACCAATTTATTTAATGGATCATAATTTTTTTTGTTAGAACCACTTGGAATGGAATATTGAACCATCATTTTACCTTCTTGTTCTTGAATATGTATATTTCATATTTATTTATCTTCATATTTCTTTAAATTTAGATTTAGGTTCCTCCACTTATCACTTTGGATCAAAGAATCCTTTCAAATCTAGGTCATCATCACTGTCATTGGATTCCTCCTATTCCTTCTCAGGATTAAATTTAAAAGGTTGTATGATAAGTTGTTACCTCTATTTATTTTATTTATATTTTATAAGAGTTATGGTTAATTCCTTGGTATCCTCCTTTAAAGTGAAATCTAGTGTACCACTAAGATTTTGTGCTCGACCATGACACAAGAATATCTTTAGCTTATATAAAGTTTGGTGTACCACTAGGTTATCATCCCAGAAAAAGGTATGAATAAAATATTGTTGGATCTATGGAATATTATTTATCTCCCTTAATTTCTCTCAATGCATGTACCATGTTTATGGAAGTATTTCTAGAGTATATTTGAATACGTGCACCCATTATTTAGGTTCAACACCTTACATAGACCACACATCCACACACTTATGAACATGCACTTATGGGAACTATTCTTGTTAGAAAAAAGGACATTATTCCTTGAGAGTAGGTGGTATTTGTAATTGAGTTCATAGTAGTTCACAATCTTCATCCCATTATAACTAATTTGTTTTGTGAACTACCCACTAAGTTGCATCAGTTCCCTTTAATGCATAGTTCAATGCACTCACTCTTTGATCTATGTTGGGAACACAATGTTACAATATAAAGATAAACTAGTTAAAATATTTAATTAATTAACATTTAGTGATGAAAACCATTTTTAGTGGCTGCACTTCATGGTATCCTCTCACCTAGTTTAACATATGAGTATCAGCATCACCAATGATGGAAGATGTTATTTCTCAATGTAAAATGACTTTTGTTATAGGTTTAGTATAATCCATGTCTATCACACATAAATTGTATAAAAGATATACATTATATTTACTTGGTGATCACACCAATGGTGAATTATAGTCTTCTATTTGGAATTATGACACTAGCGATTTTATTATTATAGGTTTGTATATAGGTTGTTCTGATGGATATGATTTTTGTTGATGCTCATGTTTTGGGTAAAAAAATGGTCCTTTATAGCACATAGTGCATTCTAATTATGTTATGTACCCACCTTAAACTAATTTTTAAACATAATACATTTACTTATGAGGACTACTAAAATAATTATGTGTGAAGTAGTTATACTCCCCACACAAATAATAAATAATTGGTTAACATGCCTATTTTTCACCTTGATTTTGATTATCAACCTTGTATCCACTTTGGTATAATCCTCTACACCTACCTTCTCTTTGATGGAATCCCCAAATAGAATGTTACTATCCCTCATATCTTCCTTGCATCTGAGGAGATCCCCAACTTTTTTGTATTTTTCCATCATATCCGTTATATGTTTGTTAAAGATAAGATGGAGTATATCATATTTTCTATTAATGTGGCAACACAATGTTATAAATTTGTTGGTAATATGGAAATGGAGGTGTCTATATTTCCAAGTATTAAGGATATTGTGGAGCTTTGATGTACATCCTATGAGAGCTTGAGGTTGATACTTTGGTGAGGTTTCCATCAATACAAAAACACTCTATGTCTCAATAGTCATGTTTATATCTGGTATTGAGATTGTTAGTTTCACAGAGGGAACCTATTGTGCTAGAATTGAAGATACATTATTAGTGATGTCATCCTTAAATTATTAGAGTGATTTTTAATTCTCATCATCGTGATTTTGTGACTTAAAAAATTTACAGTACAAATCTTTAGGTTGTTAAATGTATTGTTGTAATAAATGACATTTTTTAGCCATATGTCCTACCACATAGCATAGTTCATATAATTTATTCTTAGATTTAGGGTAGTCATTTATATGGTGCCCCTATTTTCCACATTCCATGCACCAGATACCTATCTTGGGCCTGTTACTTTCATGTAAATCCTCCATTTTTCATAACACAATGTCAATATTTGAATCTTTATTTGTAATGGGTTGTGTAATATATCCAAAATCCTTTATGTGTTCCACACAAAGAACAAATACCTAAGCATTTGCCTTATTATCAAAATATTTTTGAATAATTACAAACTTAATTTGAGGTAAAAATACTTCTAAAAACCATGTATCCTTATATTTATCCCATAATAGAAATTTTACCCTATTCATTACATCAAAAAATCTATGATTATAATTATACATGGATTTACCTGATTCTTGTTGAATATCTTTCAAGTCTTGGATAGTTTGACTCACAAAATTATTTACTTTGAACTTACCTATAAATTGGATTTTTACATTATTAAATATCATTTTAGCATCATTTATTTTTTAGATGAGCTCCATATCTCATCATGTTAAAGATCCTAAGAGCTCACACTTCTTTGCATCATCTATAGTTACATTTTGTATCTACCATTTCATCTTGAAAGTTGGAAAATACTTCTTAGGGTTAGTAGAGCCATCAAATGGTGTCAATGTTACAAAAAATATTGGATTTATATCCATGCCTAAAATGATAACACTTGAAACTAGTGGTGGTGGTGGACTCGACTTAGACAAAGTCTTAATATTCCTTCATGCTCTTCTACATTATCTAATATACTTATACTCGTAGCTATATTAGGCTTACTTAATTTATTCCATATTATCTATTATCACTAGTCTCACTCTAACCCCATAATTTGATTTTCACTTTGATTATCTACGTCCTCCATCTTTTGGGTATAGGTTCAAGCTTCCCTTATCATTTCCTGATTATTCACTTCATTATCACACATAGCCCCCTAATGCCAGAAGTGACTAATCCATGTTGGTATGGGTAGGAACCATGGCCTTTTCTACAAACAACATTTTGAAAAGAGTATACATTCACTACAAAAACTTGCCTTCAATCCTTCTCACAATTAGGTCATACATAACCTCAAATATAATATAGCCCTATATAATAAATTTAGTGACTTATGTGTCAATAGTAGTTTTTGTTGGGTCCAACACACCCCATACTCAAAATTTTCATATGGAAACCCTTTTACTATAACATAGTTTTTTTATTTTCATGTTTTTGTTACTTGCATGACCACATTTATGAATTCCACTCAAGTTATTAATAAATAATTTCAATTTTTAGTCTTTAACTCATGTGTCACATTTGTTTGATGAAAATGACTTATTTACTTAATCATTTATTCAAAATGGATAAAAAATATTTGTCTAGATCCCAAGATTAAGAATTGGTCTATTGAGGTCTCCTTTAATCAATTTAGGCTTTCATTCATCATTGGGTTATATACTTTATATCATCTAAATTATCCTAGCTAAAGTGGTGCTTTATGTGTTAATTTTATTATTATTTTGCTTTAGCAACGACCTCTAACTTTAATATTAAAGAATTCATCTATTTTATCCCTTGTTCCTTTAAAGGTTTTATTTTGAAAATTTTATGCTTCAAATCATAAATCATGACTTCCTTAAGGATTAAATTGAAAGGGATCAATTTCAATAGTTTATTTCATTGGACATTAGAATTCATTATTAAGCAATTTTTATTGAATTATAATCTTTATTCATTCATATGTAGTTTAAATTATAATTTCAAATAGTAAAATTATTCTAAGAAATATCATTTTAGTTTTTATAGTGATGCTTTCTCTAAATTAATATGTCCTTAGCCAAATTTGTCTATTCATCAAGTTTATTTATGTATTTTGAGACTTTGCTTATGTATAAAATTGGGATTATTGTAGACTTATTTTAGATTTTATCAACTAACTTATTAATTTTATCTCAAGTGGTTTTTGCCTTGTATTTTTCTCATAGAGATATTTTAAAGACCTCAAACCATTGATCTTTACTAGATTTCAAACTATCAAGCATTTGGAGTCTATAGGGGGATCATTTAAAAACTATTGAGTCTATCTCATGTCCTAATTTCCCAAATTTGTGATGTGTGTCATAAATCTATAAGCCTGGGTGATATGAGAAAACCATAAATCCATATAAGTTATGAGTCTTGAAGCCCTGATATTGTGCCATTTGGCATGATCTTAGATATCAATAGAGTGAAAGGTTTATGATAGTATAGAATCCCTAAGGCTGGAAAGGACCATGATGATGCCATGTGGAATCATTGAAAGAAATAAGGACTTTGAGGGTTAATTCAAATATCATAGGCCTCTAAAGGAAGATTCAACTCAAGGTCATCATGTGGTAGTAACAATGGTTCATATCTCACTTAAAAGTGTAAAGAAGAAAAATTGTAAAATTGACTATGTATTGAAAAATTGTAAAAATAATAAGTAATTTTGATATCTAAAGACCCCTAAATACTCTAAACCATCCATGTGCTAGCATATGAAGTAATTGAATCTTGGTATAAAATAGTACACATTTGATGAGTGGAGATCCCCCAAAGTCTTAACATCATTACACATAGCATGATCTCATGGACTCGATTGTAGGATATATAAATCATCATTTTAAAGTTGAATCCTACGAGAGTGAAGAAGAGATAGGTGTCATGCTTTTCATGTAAATGTTGTCATATCATAACTAATAAATTTTATGGAAAAATAGTATGTTGATAGTTGATTAAATGATGGTTTTAGCTTGTACATGATCATTTGATTTATGATAAGATTGTGGAAAAATATGATAAACTAATCAATAAAATTTAAGTGAGACAATAGTCATAAAAATAATATTAAAATTACATGAAGAGGTATAGGTTCATTGAAAGATTAAATTTAGAGGTCATATGTAATTACAGCTTGCTACACAATGTCATAGCATTTAGCTTGCTTATCAGATTCTAGTCTTTATAAAGGGTTTGTAATGAAATATAATAGGCTAATAAAATAGATTTTGAGCATGAAGGTAGTATTAATCAAGCATAGAATCCATTTAAGACCCTAAAATTTATAACTCATGAGCTAATTTCAAAAGGAACAAGAAGAGATAGTCATAATAGGGGTGAAATTCTTCATCAACATTCCTAGTATTGAGATCATTTCCAAATGGTCTAATTATTCTTCTATTTATACAACTCATTTGGTGGAATAAATTTAATGTGTGTAACCACTTAGTCACTTGAATATTAAATTACATTGAATATTTCACCCTGATCATTTAAAATTATTGGAAGTTATTATAGGCCAAAAATTATGCTATGACTCAGTGTTTATTCTTTCCTTGCTTGATATGTTTTCCTAAGAGGTTGAACTATGATCAATTATTGTATTTAATATTGGTGGTATGAATATTTAATTTTGGTATCAAATTAATTTATTTTGGGTTGTGCATTGTGGCATTGTAGCATTAGTGACTTCTTTGCCTATATAAATAATAATGTCTACCATTGTAAAAAGGAGACACATTTTGTACTAAAACTCTATTAAGATTGTGCCAGGATTTCACTTGCTATTTTATTTTATTTTTTCATGATTTTCTTCAAGAATATATTTATTTGAGAGAAATAATATATGCCAAAAAGTGGTTATAAATCTTTTTTTTCAAGTGAATATATAATCATATTATGCAAAAACTAGTTTGATTGATTATGAATTCTCATTTTATTTATTTTGAAGCTTTCATTAATTCATTGTGTGTAATAGTTATAGCCTTGTGTATTTGTTTTCTTTTGATAGAGATTATGAATTATATGTTCATATTTTCCTTTGAGTATTGATAATTGAGTTATTTAGCTTATGTAATAGCTAAACATGATGCCCAGTGATATAATTACATCCAAACATGGTTTCTATTTCTCTGCATTAAAACATATAATCTCACTCAAAAAATCATCCCTTTTATACCTTAGTATTTCCCTTTATTTTACATTTTTTATGATAAGAAATCCTACTTAGTAGATTATAATTGCCTTATCTTATGAAATAATATAGTAAACCTATGATTTCAATAACCCCATAACATTATACAACTTTTTTATAGGTAAAGATATCAGTTGAACCTCTAGTGGTAACAATTTTTTTCTCACCTACATAAATTTTATGGAAATTTATTGACCCTTAGATCCAAATAAAAAGACTAAAAAAGAGAGGACATCTATCCCATGTGATGTAGATTCCCTTTATCCTCTTAAATCAGTTAATCTAATAGCTACATTTGAGTGGATCACAAATTAAGCCCAACATAAATTATTGCTAGGAGGGATAAAAATAATATTTATAATCTTAAAACTCTAATCATAAACCTTTGAAAACTATTATATTATCATTTATTATATATTTTTGGGCATACTTTATGATTCTCCAAATTATTAGTGTGTGCTTAAAATACACACAAAAAAAAATTGGTATTTGTCACTCTAGAGTCTTCTTCAAGGATCACACAATATGGAGTTAGGTTGGGTCATATAAAATTAATTATTTATCCTCTTAAATTTCATAGACATATTATATTTGATCAAGGTAGAGCCAAAGGATTAGGTTACCCAACCACACCATCTCCATAGTTTATCACCAATAGACCAGTCCAAATGGTTATAGCTTGCCTAGTTGGATCAACTATAAATGTTCCCAGTGATGTACATGATTTGCCTAGAAACCTTGAGTGTTATCTTCCAAAAATCACTCCAAACACTAGAAAAATTGAAAAATAACACATTACATCTTATAAAAAATATCTCATGTTGCTTAATTTTGAGCATGAAGATGTAGCCTATAGGTTATTCCCTTTAACTTTTCTTGAACAAGCTTAGGATTAGTTCCTTAATCTCCCTAAAAATTTAATCATGCGATAGAATCAAATGAGTAACATGTTATTAACCTAGTTCATTTAAGTAATGGATTAAGCCAGTAATTTTATTATATGAAAATGGAATCTAATAAACTTATACATAATTTTAACACATGTTTTCAAAATATTTATAGTAGGGAAACAATATTATATACACCAAATGCCCAACTAACATTAGAAATGTTTTTAAATGCTTTGGACCTTTGTACATTCACTTTCTTAAAGAGATCCAATTGTCATTGATTTTACCCTTGAATATGCATAAGAAATAAAAGTGGATAGAAAAATCAATCCATAAGGGTAAATGTCATATTTCATTCCTAATGTTCTCCTAAACATACCAATAGTAAAATTAATCCCACTTGAAAATCATAATTTTTCATTGCCACAACCTCTTCCAATTACAAATCAACTTCCTCTACAACATGTTGCTCCTAATCAACATTTAGGATTTATAAATCTAATTGGTAATGAATCAATGGCTAATTAGTTGAAATTAATAATACATAAAATTCATATCAATACCCAACAAAACCTAAGTTATATATAATCAAAATAATGGTCTAGTGGCTAAACAATGATTTTATAAACTTACAAAAATAAGTAGGTAGCTCAAGTAGTGTAAATTTTACCTTGAATTTCATTTATCAACACAATTATAGGACCTTCAATAGATATGGTAAATAAGTGGAGTCTTCATCCAAAAAAAATAATAAGATCAATATCATGGAAATAGCCTCACCCAATTGGTACCACACTCATGACATAACCCAACATGGAGAACTTGACTATGTTGAGTTTTATTAAGATTTTGGCATTCTTCAAAATTAAATTAATGAATATGAGGTTATCCTACATGTCCAGAATACTTCATGTCATTTTGATTCTCCTAATTCATCAAAACCCCTAATATATCCATGATTATGGATACTTTAGACTTTCCTAATGTACAAGACAATGAACTTTAAGAGAATATCAATGACATTCAAGCTTTCCAACAATAACAAAGAGGAAACTATACTATTAGGAATAAATCACATTAACTTTTGACTACTTCAACTCCACAAGATAATATGGTTACACCACTTGGTTTTAAATCTATAAATAATCCACCTAAACCAAAATTAGGTGACAATCAACCTTCTAATATAAAAATAATTTACAACATTGTAGAAGATATGAAGAAACAAATATCTAATATAACCTTCCATGAATTAGCACAAATCACTGAACAAAAGGATTTGATTCTCAAATCTCTTAAAAATAAGATTATTCAGCCTAAACATAAGGTTTATTCCAATGTTAATGTGGTAATACATAATACCAAAATTGAATTTACACCCTTTCTATTAATAGTCCAAATATTTTCTAAAAATCTTCATAATATCCTTGTTGATTCAAGTGCCTCAACAAATGTTATGCATGTTGGAATTTGTAATAATTTATGATTGATCCCTTCAAAATTAGATAAAGTGGTAGTTCAATTAGATAATTTTGAATTCAAGGTTTTATGAGAGTTATTGAATGTATATATGTAATTACAAGCTTAACCAAGAGTGAAATAGTCCACAAACATACAACTCATTGAGATCTCATAAGCATATGGCATGCTACTAAGTAGGGATTGATCAAGATTACTCAATGGTTATATGGAAACATAATTTTACCATATGTGGCTTCCATGGATAGGATTGGAATATCAAATTATAATTGATAGAGATCTAAACATGAATTTAATGATAACATGGTAATACATTATTGATGAACAAATCAACTTTACTTCTATAGAAGTAGGTGTCTATAGTCTAATTACCAAACCAACAAAGAAGAAAAATATCGAACGGGATCAAAATTTAGGTATGTGGTCTTTGTATTTTGATGGAGACTACTATAAAAAGGGATTTGGAGTAGGTATTATACTTATTTACCCATCTAATTAAAATCATGTAGTAGCATATAGATTATAACTCATGTACACAAATAAAATCATATAATATGAAGCTAGAATTTTGAGATTACAGGTTCAATCTAGGTATGATGTTCATCAATTGAAATTATATGGTGATTCTTAATTGGTCATCAATAAAGTCAAAAACATTTAAGTGCATGCTCTCTTATTTAAAAAGGTATCAACACTAAGCTTGGGGTCTAATTGAATATTTTATTACTTTCAATATTCATGTTTTTATAGAACTGACAATGCCATGGTATATTTACTAGTTGTTTCTATCACCAACCTCACACCATTGGAAAATACTAATTTACAAAAAAAATTGATGATTTAATTTCATGTCCATCTATGCTTCATAATGTAAAATATTTTTAAGTATTTTAAGGTGATAGGCATATCTTGGTTCCTTTCTAATTCTAATGTTATTGATATAAAATAAATTATTGAAGATAAAAGGATCAACTTGAATCAATAATAACATGATGATGATAGAGTGTTAAATATTAAAGATAATCAAATTACAAGGGAGATGATCTCACTAGAAATATTATTCAATCTAGACAGATCTAAAAATAGACTTGAAAATCCCATTCATTCTAATCATAAATTATCAGTTATTAACATGACACCCCCTGATCAATGTCAAAACATTAGTGTATGACCTAAATGCAATGATGAAGATATGGAAAGGTTGAAAATAATATTGATCTAATACAAAAATATCATTGCTTGGAAATATGCAAACCTAAATATGGTTGATCCCAATATCATAACCCATAATATTCCATTTAATCTTAATCATAGACCATTCAGATGGAACTAAATACCAATCAATCCTATTCTTAGGTCATTTATCCAAAAAGAATTTCAAAATCTATTATTAGCTAGCATAGTATTTCTAATGCATAACTCAACTTATGTGGCCAACCTAGTGATAATTAGAAATAAGAATGGATAAATTTATCTATGTGTATTTCAATAACTTGAATCAACTTTAGACAAGGATAATTATCCTTTTCCATCTTTAGATGAAGTCATTCAATAAGTTAGTGGGTCTAAGATGATGTCTTTCTTATATGGATTCTTGGGTTATAATCTAGGTTTGATTGAAAAAATGATAGATCTAAGACAAATTTCACCATTAAATGGGGAATGTTTACTTATAAAATATGCCATCCGGTTTGATCAATGTTGTTTCCACTTTCTAAATATTGTGGATATTGAATTTGAAGGACTGATTGGTAAGTTCATTTTTTTACATGGATGATTTAATATTTTTTTTATAAACATAGATTAGACTACTTGAAACATGTATAGAATATTTTTGAATGTGACCAAAAAATTGGTATTTCACTCACTCCAAAAAAGTGTATTTTCTATGCAACAGATTATAAGATTCTTGGTCATGTAATCACAAAGGAAGGTATGTCAATTGACCTTGATAAAGCTAGTGTCATTTTTAAAATTCAATTTTCAAATAGTAATAAATAACTAAAATATTTTTTGGTAAGATAATTTTTTTTGTAAGTTTATTTTTGGTTTTGTAAAAATAGTTAAATGTTTGAATATTATGTTAAAATAGGGAGCCAAATTAGATTGGAATTCTGATTCAAAGAAATCCTTTAAAGAAATCAAGGAAGCCATAATGCAAGCCCCTATTTTGGTTAGTATAGAACATACAAAGACTTCTACTTGTATTCATTTACTTGTAATCATACAATTACAATAATCATAACATATAAGTTTGAAGTTGAATAATACCATATAGCTTTCATGAGTACCAATTTGAAACATGTTGAATTAAAGTACCCTATATTAGACAAGCAAGCTTATGCATTAGTAAAGGCAACAAATAAATTTTAACATTACATTTTTTGGATAAAGGTATATGTTATGGCTCTTAAACCTTTTGTGAAGTTGATGTTAAGACAAAATGACATAGGATAAATAAGAGGATAATGGGTACCAAAACTTTAAGAATATGACATTGAATTTAAGTATGTAAGGCTAGTTCGATGTCAAGGTTTATCAAAACTTATTAATGAATTTGATACTAGAATTTTTTTAATTAATGTAAATCAGTCTAAAATCAAGAACAACCCATGGCATGATTCAATCAATCATTAATTTTTATATGGTATTCAATTAGATAATCTTGATGAGACACATAAAATATAATTAGTATTAAAGGTTGCTCATTTCATGCTTAGGAAAGGCATCTTATACCATAAAAATCATGAAGGGGTTTTCCTAATATGTTTTACACAAGAAAAATCACAAATGTCATGATTTATTTTCACAACAAACTGGGCAATGGCCATCCTTCTAGTAATGTGACTACACACAACATCTTAAGAGTTGGTTACTATTGTCCAACTTTATTCAAAGATTCTCATGCACATGTGAGGTCTTGTTATCATTTTCAAATATTTATAAAGAGAGAAACTCACTCTACCATGCCTCTTTAGCTAGTGATTAAGGAGTATCCTTTTTCTCAATGGGGTTTAGACTTCATTAGTGTCATAAAGCTAAATTATTCATCTCATCATATATTCATTCTTACAAACATTGACTATTGAACAAGGTGGGCTAAAGCAAAAGCAACAAAGAATAATACTATTAAATAAGTGATTACATTTTGTTGAGGAATAAATTTCAACTAGATTTGGTACCCTAATGGCACTCATGTGTGATAATGGGCTTGATTTCCAATCAATTGAATTGATGAGTGGGCATATCAAAATGGAATTACATTGAAGTTTTCATCAAATGATTACCCATGGGGTAATGGTTTGGATGAATCTAAAAATAAGAATATTTTAAATGCCATTAAGAAATAAAAAGAAAATAACCCACATATGTGTAATTTACTACTAAAATATACTTTATGGGCTGATCAAACAAGACACAAGAATAGACTCAAGAGTTCACCTTTCATGCTAGTTTATGGTGTAAAACCACTATTTTCAATGATACACAAAAATCCCACATATTAGTTTATTCATGACTATATGGAATCAAATGAGACAAGTCAGTCTAGAATTTTAGACCAAATTCATTTGGAAGACACAAGAGAAGATACCTATCATAATTTTATCACATCCCATGCTGCTATGAAGAGATGGTTTGGTATAAAAGCACATCTCAACTTCTTTCATATTTTAGACTTGGTTTTATTATAGGACAACACCCATGAGAAGAAGGGTTAGAATTCTAAGTTTAATCCTCTTTAGATTATGCCTTATGAAGTTTAATATCTACTAGGATGGAATACATTCAGACTGAAATATCTATAAGGTAGTGACCTCCCTTTACTCATCAATAGACAATTTGTGAAGTATTATTTCTTAGTTATTTTATCGAGTGTAATTTTAGAATGAAGGTTAGGAGGTTAATGGTATGTACATATTTTACATAATCTCATGTTTTTTTTTATTTAGTTGTGTTTGTTTCTTAATATAGTTTACTTTATGTTGTTTTGTGTTGGTCTTGCTTTGGTTTGTTTTCTCATTATTTTTGTTCCTTGTTATTTTGTTTCCACCAACTTGTTTAAGCTAGTTTATTTTGTTGGAGCTATTATTGGACTTTGTGTGATTTTTAGGATTGACTAAATCTAATTATCTATTGTATCATGAGAATTCAATATTTTTTTAGGTAATCCCTTGGCATTATTGTTTTAGACCTTCCCCTACATTTATTTTTCATGCTTTGTCCATGAAGAGTAAGATTTTATCACAATCAATATTTCATAGCAATTAAGTTTGAGTAGTAAACAAAATTTTAGATAATAGTATGTTGAAGCAACATTGTGTCCTTACACTCTTGTGGGTTAAGAATTGTAAATGGTTGATGAATGAATGAGAATCATTTATATTTTAATATTAATAAGCTAAGTAATCTTCCTTGAACAGTTAAATAAAGTGTTGTAATTCCAATAAATTTTTAGAATTTTGAAGGCCTATGATTCAAAATAGAAGATGTGAATTTTAGAAATGTTTAATTTTTTCATTGAAGCCATCAAATTGTACTTAATTTCACATCTAAAGCCAAGTAGAAACACTTAATTGATTTATCTTTGTCTTGATAGCTAAAACTTTTTTAAGTATATCATTATATCTTGGCTTGGTCCCCAACCCTCAATGGACTAAACAATGAAACATTTTCAAAATAAATAATTCAAAATTAAATTGAATAAATAAAAAATATAAATTATTTCCTTAAAAGGGTGATTCAAGCAATCTCTATCATATGTTTTCTATCCTCGTTGACAGTGGAGCAAGGCCTTGAGTGGGACCAGAAGTATCTATGTCAGGGATATATATGCCTATCTAGAAGCAAAGTAACACACATGCCACTACACCCAAGCCGAACATCTAATTTTTTTGCTTATTATAAGTTATAATTTTTATAGACAAGTTTAAATTGATTGATGTGAATTAAAGAACTATAAAAGAATCAATCACTTTGACACACACTAATATTATTAAGTAGATCTAGATCTTAGTATGTCACATGTTGTGGTAAACTTTATTGCTCTCATATTTTTAATTTTGTCTAAGGCATTATTTGTAATTTGTTTTTATTGATTAGGTGAAGTATTGTATTTTAGGTTTTGAATGCTAAAGATCATTCTCCCTGTGGAACCCCATTTATTGGGTCAAACACACCCCAAACTCAAAATTTTCATATGGGGACCCTTTTTCTATAGTATAATTATTTAATTTTCATGTTCTTGCATATTTTTATGACCTATTTATAAATTCCACTCAAGTTACTGAGAAAGAGTTTCATTTTTTATTCTTTAACTCATGTGTCAAATTGGTTTGATGAAAATGACTTATCTTTCCTTGACCATTTGTTCAAAATGGCTAAACAATATTTATCCAAAGATCAAAATTATTAATTAGTCTATTGAGGTTTTATTTAAGTAATTTATGCTTTCATTCATAATTGGGTTATATATTTTAAATCATCTCAATAATCCTAGATAAATTGATGCTTCATTTGTTTATTTTATTATAATTTTGATTTAGAAAATCCTTTTGACTTCAATATTAAATTATTTGTCTAGTTTTTCCATTGTTCCTTAAAAGGACTTATTTTGAAAAATTTGTGCTTCAAATCCTAAATCATGGCTTCTTTAAGGGTTAGATTGAAAGGGGCCAATCTCAATATTTTATTTCATTGGACATTGGACTTCATTATTAAAATATTTTGACTTAATTTTGATTTTTATTGGTTCATATTTAGTTAAAATTGTCATTTAAAATGGTCAAATTATTATAAGAAATATCATTTTGGTTTTCATTGAGGTTATTTTTTGAATTCAATATGTCCTTAGTCAAATATGTTTGTTCATTATATTTATTTAGGTCTTCTAAGCCTTTTCTTATGCCTAAAATCAAGATTTTATAAACTTATTTTGAATTTTATCGACTAACTTATTAATTATTCCTGAGTGGTTTTTTCCTTAGTTTTGTGTGTAGAGAGATTCTAAAGACATTGAACCATTGATCTCTTATAGTTATAAAAATATCAAGATTTTGGAATCTAGGGGGCTTATTTAAAAATTTATAAGTCTATTCCATTGCTTGACTTCTTGAATTCATGAGTGTGCCATAAATTTAAAATCCCAAGAAATATAAACAATGTAGTAATACATAGAATTCCTAGCAATCAAAGCCCCAAGATCATTCCATGTGACACAATCTTAGAGATTAGAGAAATAGAAGGTCAATGATAGTATATAAGCCCTAAGGCCCAAAAGGCTCAGTATAACATTGTTGGTCAATTTTAGCCCACATACCAAGCTTATGCCTAGATAGACTAGGTTGCTAATGAATGAGTAGGTGAATAAAAGTTTTGGTTAGAATAAGTGGTCCAAGGATCTCAGTTTTCTCACAAAGCTTTTGAAACACTTTAAGTTCACTTAAAGTGTAATTTGCCAATTTTGAAAAGATAACTCTAAAGTTTTGTAGAGACCCTATGGGATGTCAAGAGTACTTGGAATGAGTATGGACATACATAACATTCATCTAATTTTTCATTATGTTCATCTAGACATTTTGGGTCTAGTGGCAGGAATTTTGAGTAACCAGTTGGTTGATGTCATCATTACCACATGTGGATGAGTCAAGAAGAATTAGTCACATGGGTCTATTTATATTAGTCCTAAGAAAATATGCATTAGGTTTTAGGTCATCTAACTAAGTACAGTAAAAGATATGAAGACTCAAAGTTGTCCTCTCAGATAAAATTCACTAAGTTTCCATATTTAACCAATTTATAAAAAATCTCAAATAGATCCAAGTGGGAAGTTTGATAATGAAATATCTCACATGTATGGCAGTTTCAAGATAAAATGATCATATGGGTTTGTTCATCTTAGTCCCTAGTTGTTATGCACTAAGTTTTAGGTCATGAGATAAAGCATGACAAAAGTTATACATGTTCAAAGTTGTACCCTCAGATAGAATTTGCTAAGTTTCCATACTTATCCATTTTAAACCATGATAGTCATGTAGACATCATGAAAAAACACATAGGTCATCTCACTTGAACATTTTTTAAACACACTTAAAAATCTTTAGGAGATAATAGATCAAGTGGGTTCACCCCTTTTAGTATCAATAACATCTCTTAAAAATTTGGTGCCTCCATGACCTCTTCGCTTCCAAATCCAAGCCTTCAAATTTGGTTAAAAGTGATTGACATTCGCACAAATGTCAAATTAGAGATCAAGAAAAAATACATTAGATATTAAATTTAATGGTCTATGAGATGTCAAATACATCCATGCAGATGTTAAATGATGGTCATGTGGATGTTAATTTTAAGACCTAGTAAATAGCCATTTGTTTTCAAACAATGGGTCCTAGGTAGATCTACTGGCACATGTTCAATCATACATTCAAATCTAAACATGAGTAGAGGTCAAAGGGTTTAGTGAATCTCAAAAGTAAATATGTGCATGACAAGTGTCAATAACCTATTCAACTAGCAAAGAATCAATGATCAATATTCATCTAAACAAGCAAGATATAATGGATCAAAGGGTTTAACATGTCAACAAGCTAAGTTAGATATCGATATCTAATTAAAAAAAGATGAGCCCAAAGATTTTGATGAAATTTGAGGGACCATTTTTTACCAAGGTAAAAGGGTCTTGCAGGATCATCCTGTCACCATTGAATCTCAATCCAATTCCATTAAAAGGCCACAACCATGTAGTTAAGTATAAATAATATAAAGGGACCACCATTGGAGCTTAATATGGACCTCTAGTTAGACATTTTATATAGCTTGTAGGGTTCATCTATAATTGTGTTTACCATTCTCAAAGGATGACCTACATATGCAATGATATATTGGTTCCTACAGAGATAGAATGGGTGTTTTTAGACCTATTTAAATCAAGAAAAAGGTTATTCAGTCTATAGGTCTACATTAATATGGATAACTATAGGAAAACCAATAATGTTAGATTTTTTTTCCACATATAGATGGACTTATGATCCAAACATAGAGATAAAGAAGATATGTGATTAATGCAAAGGGTCCTCATCCTTCAACATGGCCATATTTTTGACAAGTAGCCACCTAAAATACATAAAGCCATGTGTCTGTCAGATCCATGAGCATGTAGATTTGTCTTCAAGTGAGAGATGGCGTGAAGGATCAAAGAAAAGGTATATTGTTGGTAACTATATCTAGGGGCATTCAATGCATTATAATAACCTTTGGGGACTTTCTCACTCAATAAAACATGGGTAATGTCCTAATTTATCTAATGGTGATAAGGCTTTCATTGGCCAAGGAGAAAAAGCTAGAAGCTCAAGTTCAATTAATGACCTAGGAAGGTGTGTTCCCTCTCTAATGGCATGCTCACACATTCTTTTTCTCTCTTTTCTTCTCCTATATATCCTAATCTCATTCCCATTATGGGGGCTCTCAGTTCTTAGAATTTATCATTTCTCTTCTAGGAAAAGGATACTCATTAACACTCTTGAAACACTATGCTCATTTGATATGGTTAAACCCTATTAAAATATTATAAGAACTTCCTTTTAAAGTAATATGATCAACTATTTTCCTATCTCTTATCTTTAATTAGTACTTAGTATGTTTGTGTATGGTGGATTTATGAAGGAGATTTTTCCTAGTTTATTATCCTTTTACTTGCCTTTTTGAAGGTGTTTTCAATCTAACTTGTAGGTCTATATTAGTGTTCTATTTAGAACATATTTTATGAAATATTTATGTGTCTAGTGAGATTATAAGGTTGTGTAAGCTACAGTTATTCTATACTGATCCAATGTGTGTTCAAACGTATATGAGTGTCCAGTTACTTTGTTGTATCACCCTTTTAAAATTCTTAGGATCCCTTATCCTCTTTCTAACCCTTTTCCCTGTGAATCATTAGTTTTAGGTGAACATAAAATAGGAAGCCAACCTTCTCTGGAGGTCCAACCCCACCATAGGTGACCCAAATCTTCGTTTTGTTCCCATTGTGTAGCTCAATTGGAGGGAGCCTTAAGAACTCTCTCAAAGGGTGAAAATTGAGCCTACAATAGTTTTTGGCATGCCTAGTGGGACCACACTCTAAAAGATATATTGATCAAAGTTGATGTTAGTTTGATTAAATTTGCAATAGTTAAGATGTCAAGCAATAACATCTAGTGACTCCAAAAAGAAGAATCAACACTCTAGTGTAGAGTGGTAGCTATCTCTCATGCCAAAGATGAAAATAAGGGAAGATTCAAGAGGTAATCCTTTTGAATTTATTTAGCTACCTTTGAATTCAAAAAAAAGATTAAGGTTGGCCAATACACATCCATATTAGGGAACCTTTTCTTCTAGGGATTTTTCAATTCCTACCCCTATAAGAAGACCTTTATTAACCCCTTGTATATCCATGGTATCCCCTAGAGATTTTGTGGATTTTAATGGCCAATGTCCTCTAGACTTTGCCCAATATAATCTTATCCTAGTTGTAACCCTTAAAAGTGTCCCTTATTAATCTGGTGACCAAGATAAAACACCTTTTGATTACCTCATGGACATAGCCAATTTTTTCAATATCCATAATGTCATTGAGGAAAATAGAACTATTAGGTTATTAGCTACTTCTTTTAAGGGAAAGTCCCTAGAATGGTATACATGATTTATTACTACTTCCATTCAAACATGGGACCAATTAGGAGAGGCCATGTGTAAAGTATTTGAGGATAAAAGTTACCATTTATCATTTATAGAGAAACTAATTTTCATTAGGAGATCTCCTCATGAAGTCATGCAAGACTTCAACACAAGGTTCCAAAAAACTTGAGACATAATCCTAGTCTTAGTTAGGCCAAATCCCTAACTTTGCCTTCCTATATTATTTGAAATCTTTAAATAGTGATATAGTAGTGATGATCTAATCTATGGGGGGTAATATACTTCTATATGCTTATGAGGTGACCATCAAAGCAAAAAATTATCTAGTTTAGGTTGTCAAGCTTACACCTAGACCATGAAATTCCTTATTTCTTAAAATCAAATCACCTCCTATTGTTATTCCTCCACTAGATGTCATTCCTCATACACCAATAATTATTTAAATACCTACACCAAAACAAGAGAAAGCTTTCACTAGTGGGTGTAGTGATTCCTAAGACCAAAAAACCTTTCAAGAGCTCAATAGCATGTTTTAGTCTTTGGTAAATGAGCTAGTAAATGTTAAGAGTCAATAGTATTTTGATAGGACTTATAAAGGATAATATCAACCTTAGACACAAGCCTTTCAAGCAAAATATCCACCATATAAGGGGAACTACCAAGGCCAAGGCCAAGGAAACCAAGGACAAGGGCAACATGGATATAATAAGAAAAATAACTAAAATATTAATTTTTCTAACACTTCCAACACCTTGGTATGAGTTCAAAATAATGTGGCTCAAGAAGCAAAGGGTACCATGCCTTGAAATAAATCTTTTGGTCAACATATTGTCCTAAATATTGACCTCAACCAAACCTTCAATGATCAATGGTAGTAAGTTGTTAATTTTGGGTACGACCAAGCTCTCATGGCTAAAAATTTAGAGTTACCTATGATGACCAATCTAAAAAATACTCCACAAGGTCAAGGGTCTAATCAGGGACCAAACTAGCTAGATGCCACCATGGTCAATTATAATCAAGAAGAGTGTTATGTATCTAGCCAACATGATAGTTCTATCGAAGCCTACATTCTAGTGGTTGCAAATAAAAGATTTAAAATAAGGAACATGGATGGTAATTGGGAAGCAATCAAAGAGATTCCTACCATTACTCCTTCATTGACAAAGCCAAGTTAACCTATTATCATTCTAAAGGTTCTAATACCCCAAAGAATTAGAATCAAAGAAATTTCTTGGTCCCTCAAGGTTCACAAGTTCAATAAATAATAGTGGTGGCTCTCAAATGACAAGTAAAGGTTGGTGGTTCACCCATCAGCATTATTGAATAAATGAATAAATCTAATGTGAGTGTGCTCATGTGGGATATGTTCTCCATGCCTGGTCAAGTGGACATTATTTAGGAAGGATTCTCCAAGATTAATGTTACAACCATTGTAGATAAGACACCAAGAAAGGTGAATGAAGTTCTCACCAATGCATCCAAAGGTCTAAATTAATGGAAACTAGGTAAAGTAGTTAAGCCTCATCCCTTCTACATCTCAGTGATCATTGGCAAATCTCTAGTGCATAATTGCTTAATGGATAGTGGGGTCAGTACCTCAGTAATGCCAAAGTCCATAGCTGATTAGCTTGGTCTAAAATATGAACCAAGTCAAAGTGGTGATGCAACTTGATGGTTCTTATACCAATCCATCAGTCATAATTAGAGACCTCAATATGACCCTACATGCTTGTCTTATTGTCTTAGTGGCTCAATATGTATTGATATTGTATGTGCTTCCTCACTTTACACTATGATTATCCAGAGAGTTCACAATAAATATAGGAGGGTACCTTACAAAAAATTGGTCATATATGGCATTCAAAATAAGGTATGGGGCTAAAGTGTCAATCAAAGCTAATACTATTTCATAATTCCACATAGAGCCCTATGGACTAGATAATGTCAACATAAATTGTACCATCATTGATGAGGATGAGTTTATAATGGGGTAGGAGATGAATTATCATCCATTTAGTTACCAAACATGTTCTTGGATGAGCTACGAAATGAAATCCAGTTGATAGACCCCCTAAAATGGGTTAAAGAAAGAGACTTGGGTGTCTAATATTTTCATGAAGAAAGATAGCCTATGTGATCCCTCATGAGGCCTCAAGAAGATCCTAGTGGTCTACGGAAGTTTTTCTTTGATGGTTTAATGAGAAAACATGGGTTGGGTAGAGGTGATATGCTAATATCCCCTTCAAATGATAAGTACTCTTCATATAAGTTCTAATTCAGCTACTCTTGCAATGTAGAATAATATGAGGGTCTCATCCATGGCCTTAAATGGGTTAGTAAGAGAAGGATAAAGAAATTACAAGTCTATGGGGGTAGTGAATTGATTTTACACCAATTCATAGGTCAGAATGCCACTAAGAATCCCTTAATGAAGTCTTATAAACATAGAGTGTGGGACCTAATTGAGGACTTTGAGGCCTTCAACATTCAATCAGTCCCAAGGGGTCAAAATCAACATGATGATAGACTAGCAGTTGTGGGGGCTCATTTTGACATGTCCAATAAATTGAAAAGGATCAAGGTTCAACCACATGTCAAATTGGTAATAAGACCATTAGTTCTAGATAACAACCTCATTGGTAGGTCTTTGAAAATAATAAATAGATTGCATGTTTCTTACAATAAAAATCAAATTTCTCCATCAACCAAGGAAAATTATAGAATCAATATGAGAAGTAGATTATTCAATTAAGACCCAATAATCTTCCTAAAGGTCTAGTCAAACTATAAGGTCTCTTTCATGAGGGGGACCATATGAGGAATGATAAACTAGTGATGTCAACTAATGAAGAGAACTATGAGAGAGTTTTTATCTTTGAAGAAAAACTCCTCAAACTTGGAAAGGTAAGCACTAAAGCTGAGAGGCATGATTTCATAGAGATTTGTAATGAAAATGTAGACCTTTTTTCTTAGAATATAGTGACCTAAGGGCTTTGATCGTAAGTTATACCAATACACTATAGAGCTAGAGGCTAATGCCAAGCCTATCAAGTAGAAATAGAGGCCCATAAACCCAAGGATTGAAGATCTCATAATAAAGGAATTGGCCAAGCTTATTGAATCCAAGGTCATCTTACCAATTAATCACTCCTCATGGGTAGCTAGTATAGTACCTATTAGGAAGAAGAATGGGGAGATCAGACTGTGTGTGGAATTTATGGATATTAATAAAGTCTCTTTGAAGGACCATAACCCTCTACCATATGTGGAGTAACTTATATAAGTAGTTTTTGGTTTAGAGTGATTCCCTCTCTTGGATAGATATTTAGGTTACAACTAGGTGCTAGTGAGAGAAGAAGACTAGTACAAGAATGCCTTCACCACCAAGTGAGACACATTTTATTATCAAAAGAGGTCTTTTAGATTTTCCAATTATGGGGCAACCTTTAAAAGAGAAATAGAAATGGCCTTCCAAGGACTACTAAATCAACCAATACTAGTCTACTTGGATGAAATCACAATCATTTCCAAGAATGCTAGTGAGCACATGGACCATCTGAGGCTAATATTATAGATACACAAAGTATGAGATCTATTTAAATCCCAAGATTTATTATGCATAAAATAAAACTTATAGGTCATATTATTTCAAAATAAGGATTATCTATTGACCCTAATAGAGTATGTGTTATCTTAGCCTTATCATTGCCAAAGCATAAGAAGGGGATCTAGAGCTTCCTTAGAAATATCAACTTTTTGAGAATATTCATACCTATTTTTACAAACCTGGTCAAACCTATCACCACCATGTTAAAGAATATCCAAGTGTTTTCTTATTTGAATGAAGGTAAGGCAAATTTTGAAGCCAACAAGTAGGCCATTGCCCAAGTACCCTCACTCTTGAATCTTGATTTATCCAAGGACTTCATCTTGTACACCTTTCCTAACATGGACAACATATTACCTATGTTTATGTAGAAGAATGGTAAAGGAATGGAGTAGTCAATTAACTTTTTTAGTCAAGGACTAGAAGGAAATGAGGTGAGGTAAACATTGTATACACATAATATTTTCAACCTTTTATCAAATAATGACATTTTACATCTTTCAAGAACCCATCAAGACTCAATCTCTCTAAGTGTATGCCTTAAGGGGTGCATTGAGAAAGGCATGGGTAGACCATTGGTGATTTATAAGATTATTTTCCCTTATTAGCACATTATTACCAATCCAACTAGCTCTTAAAACCATTCTCTAAACTATTATTCCTCCCTTGCACACTCCTCCAGTATTTTGCCATGCTTTATCCTCCTTTTCTTGCCTTAATTCCCTTTTGAATAGTCAGTTTTACTAGGTTGACTGAGTCAACCATGTATAGTCTAGGTTTATTTTTCACTTTTTAAGTTTATTATCCCTTTGACTGACTAGCTCACCCCTAGTGAATTGTACCCAAAAACATATAGGGTTGACTAGGTTGACCCTATACAACCAACATTTCTAGAAGGATTTAGGGAAATACCCACTTATAAATACAAGATCATTTCATCATTATTTCAATATGCAATCAAGATTTATTATTCACTCAAGCTTCTTTACAATTTGTTCTTCCACCATTCTACTTGTGAAGTATTACCTTAGGGTTTCTACTTGGAGAATCTATCCTTACGGATGAGTCTCAAATTATTTGGCCTTTCTTAGTTATCCTTACAAAACATAATAACCTTTTTCAAAACCCCATTGGCCAAGGGAGAGATTGAGTCTTGATAGGTTCACATTTAGGTAAGTATATTCTAACTTTGTTATTCTCTCTTTAGTAGATAAAATTAACATAAGTATTAGATAAAATAATATTACTTTTCATATTACATGTATCAAAGTCTTGCTCATACTTAACTTAATTGAGAATCTCTTATACATGTTTTGATTGTTTTAATAACCCCTTTTATTATGCCATAAGCTTTGGTGTGTACTAGATTAGATTTACTTTCTTGTTTATTAGAATAGACTATTTTAGGGTTATTGCATGATTGTGTTAGACTATAGGCTTTGGAACCCTTCCTATCATATTTTATTGTGACAATTGATCCCCTAATCTAGTCTAGTGGATCCCCATATTGGTCATGCCCCCACTTAACAAATGTATCCCCAATCAGAAGTGTAGGTATGATCTATCTTCTTTGAGGCAGGATTGATTTATAGATATGATGCATATTTGATTGCATACATTTTGTGGAACCCAATGTGAATCCTATCCCACCACTGGTTGGATTGTGTTCATATTTATATTTTTGTTCTTTTTCTTGTTACAATTAGCTTCACCTTAATATTACATTATGGTGAACCCAATGTGAACTAACCCTTATAGGATTTGTTCATATTATTTCATTTTTTTCATTATTTTTATCATATATTTTCCATACTAGATCAACTCTGTTGACCCAGTATCTAAATTCTATGTGTAGGTTTTTAGGTACAGGCTACTAGATCGATCCTGTCAACCCAATATAGTTTATTAGATTTTCAAACATCTAGTCCAGACTACTAGGTTGACCTAGTCAACCCTATACTTTTTTAGACATCCTATTTAGCATACTAGGTTGACCCAATCAACCTTGTACATTTTTAGGCATCTTTTTCAACATACTAGGTTGACTCAGTCGATGCTATACATTTCAAGCACTCGACAACAAGTTTTTGTAAAACTTGATCTACCTAGTCAATAATGTTAGTAGAATTTGCAATCATAAACCAAGGTTATTAAATAAAAATATTCATTATGTACATCTCTAATAAACCAAGGTTCCTTTCTATCTCTCTATCTCTTTTTTTGTAGTCTTCAAAATTTCTCTTCCATAGTCAACTAGATTGACTCTATTGACCCAGTTCTATGTTCTGTGTGTTGTCTAGATAACTGGGTCAACTCTATCAACCCTGATCATTTTTAAACCTTGATTCTATAGTATAGGTTTGACCCTATCAACCTTGTTCTATATTTTGTGCATACATTATTGACCATATCAACATTGTATCTTGTTTCAAAGTTAAAATTAACCTTATATGCTAGTAATTAATTCACATTTTCTTTTCTTGTTGCTTGCATGCTTAGAATAGATCAAAAATTATAATTATGTGGTTTTTCAATTAAATAATTTAGTTAACTATTTTCTATTTTATGCACATATGGCCAAATCACAAAATCTAAATAGCCATTTTAAAATTTGTCTACCCAAGGCCAACCTACTTGGATTTCACCACCAAAAAGGAAGCTGACTTGATACTTTGGTCAAGTATAAATCATGGTTAATGGTATATTATGACTAAGTACTTGACACCCTTATCATTTTGGTGTGTGAAGTGAGGGTGTAGGCCCCAATACCAAGCTTGTATCATTGCTACTATAGTCCCTTTCAACTCAAACTACCTGAAACCATCCTTATATTGTCATTCTAGTTCCTTTATTATAGCCAACTACCCATCAAATTTAAAATCATATATAAATAATGTAATTAACATTCAAGTTAACTAATTATTTAGATATTTACTTTATAATTTGATTTCTTTCTCTTTGCTCAATTGTATTTTATATTGAATAAACTTACATTATCCAGCATTGATGCAAGGTTTTGTGTTGTGTGCCTCAATTAGATTGGCTAGTGTTAATCCAATTAACTATTTGTTTCCATTAAGTTATTTCTTTTTAAATTTCTAGAAAAAAATTATCTTTTTTCAGTTCACAATCTATTATAAACCTCTTAACTTTCACTATCTACTGTACTGGGTTGACCTAGTCAACCCTATATCTTTTTCAGCTCATGTTCACTATACTAGATCAACCCAATCGACCTTGTACTATTTACACACTCTTATTTTTATTTTTATAACCTCTATTTCCTATAATATATTTACCTAGTATACCTTGTACTATTTACATGCCTTCTTTTCTATGTTAGGTCAACCCAATCGACCCTATACCACTTTTTTCCTTCCTTGTTTGTCAATCTAGTTCTCTACTTATTCTTCTTTGAATTATATTCATCTCTCATAATGAAGTATCATATAATAATACTCTTGGAGAGATTTAATCTATTTAGATACTATATGGGATGTTCATTTATCCCTCTCTTTTCCTCCCAAGAGCACCATCACTCTTGGGGTACCTTTTCCCCTCCTTCATCCATGAATTGTAATATGGTGAAAATAACACCTCAAGATGAAGTTGATGGATATAATCCTTTCTATACCTACCAATAAACTTATAATCTTAAAAATATTCAAACTAATGTGGGAGAAATTGATACAAGTTTACTTAATAATCCCATTAGTAATCCTTCTTCTAGTAATGCTCCCCCTAACACCAATTTGGGGAGTGTTCCTACCAACACCAATCCACCTCCTGATACAACTCAAATATTAGCCCAAGCTATCCAAAAAATGAACATAATGTAAAATTACAACTCCAACCAAATGATACAACTTCAATAACACTTAATCAATGTGGCTAATCAACCTCCAACTATGCATCCTCAAGCTAATCCTAATTTTATTCCTCCACCTCTTCATGATGCCTTAATTAATGTTATTACTCAACCCATAATGAATAAAAAAATATTTAAACCATTAAAAATGATAATTTGGATCCCTTAATTATATTCATTGATATTGGTAACATATTTCCAACTATCAAATATGATAGGACTAAAGATCCTGCCTCATTTCTCAAAGCCTTTAATAAGTTTTACAAGGAGTGGATCCAAACTAATACCTTTGCCACTACTAAAATCTTAGTGAAAAACTTCACTAGAAATGTATTAGGATGGTATAATCAACTCCCCTAGAATTTATTTGGCAACTTGAATATTTGGTTAATCCCTTAGTTAAAGAGTTGCAACACAATGATCTTACTGAAAAATGTCTTAGCCACTCCAACAATGCTAAACAATCTCTCACTGAATTAGCTCATGACTTTATCAAAAGATGGAAATATTTATCTGATAAATATGATCATAACATGACTAATGATAACTTATTCAAAATCTTTATTACCAATTTGACTCCCACTCTTTAATATAAGGTTCGAACCTTTACTTCCCAAACACTTAATGAAGCTCTTGATCAAGTTAAACATCAAGACTTTCTTATGAATAATTTCAAACCTAATCCTAAAATTCTTAAAGAATATTTCCAAACATATAATGCTATCACTAGTAATACTCTGCAAGCCAAACTAAGAGTTTCCAAAACCAATGTTCATTCACCTTCTCATACACCTATTTCAGTTCAGCAAATGAAATAATTTTTGCCACCCTCAAAACCTTTCATCTATCCCAATGTTCCTCTTAAGTGGTATGACCCAAATATATTTTGTTGGTTTCATTCCAACATTGTACATTCTCATGAATCTTGTATAGGGATCACTAATTTTTTTGTATCCTATATGCTTGTTGATTCATTCAATCATGAAGCTATGATCAATCTACATCATCAAGAATACACTACTACTTTTCAAAACAACAAACTTCTAAAGCTTCTACTTCAAATAAACAAAATTATTCTTCCAATAATCAATCAAATACCAAGGATGTTTTTTCCATTGATTCCTATTATGACAAATATTTCAATAATTTTCAATATGTCAATACTGCTAAGGTTAATTATCATTGTAAACAAGCTCATAAAGATCATGTTACCAA
The DNA here is from genome assembly GCA_037957365.1 of Torreya grandis. Lineage (NCBI taxonomy): Eukaryota > Viridiplantae > Streptophyta > Pinopsida > Cupressales > Taxaceae > Torreya > Torreya grandis. Next base: position 882,173 of record JARHVA010003409.1, on the reverse strand, counting down.
GCCTAAGAAGCCATATTTGGAAAAATAAATTCTTAAAGATACTACCACCACTAATTTTTCTTTGGAAGCTCAAGATGAACCATCTCCTTCTTCTAATCCTCCAACCACATTTATTCCTCCAAAGTCTAATTTACCTTCTAAACCTTGTGTTGGTTCTTTTATGTCTCATTGGAATTTTATTGAAGAACTCAAATATATGCCTTGTAAGATCCCACTTATGGATTTGGTTCTCACTTCACCTTATCATAATAAATACCTTATGCAACAAATTCAATAAATTTAAGATCCATCTTCCATAAATGAATATCAACCTTTAGTTGAATCTCAACCTACCAATGTAGATATCATTGAAACTATGTGTCTTTCCAAGCCCTCTATTGAATTACTTGAAGAGGACATGGTCAATGATGAAATTCTCTTTCATGCTAATCATCCACCACTTTTTTTATCAAAGTATCCATTAATACCACTTTTATCCATAAAGTTCTAGTTGATGAAGGTTTTGGAATTAATGTAACATCTTTATGGCTCATCCAACAACTTGGTTATAACAAGGATCATCTCAAGCAAACCCATCTTACTTGTCATGGTTTTGATAAGACTAATAAAAAAACCACTTGGTTATATTTAGATTCCATTTACCATTGGACCTATGATTATTCAAACCAAGCTTATGGTCCTTGATCTTCCTTAATCTTATAACATACTCCTTGGTCATCCATGGACCTATCGAATGAGGACCATTACTTATTATGGTAGCCAATGCATTAAATTCTTACATAATGGAAAATGGTATAAGCATGAAGATAATACCAACCCATGGAGTATTTAGTTTCCTAATCCTAAATGATAATATCATATTCCTACCATTCCTAAGATCAATAATCCTCCTTTACCTAAGTTCATCAACATGAATCCATATTTATAAGTTACTCTTTTGGATTTTGATGATGATGATCCCAATGAATTGTAACATACTTTTAATACTACCAAGTTACCTCCCTACATTTAATAATGGCTTCCTCCTTCTCTATTACCCAGGGACTGTATTATTCCTCTTATTAATAATATTACCAATTTTCCCCCTCCATGAAATTCTTAGGATCCCTCTTTATCTGAATATGCATTCACTTACAATGGTTTTAGAGTGGAAAAATTATTTCAAGGTCCTCTTATCATGTTTCCTCTTATATTTAGTAATATCAAGATTTCACCCTCTAAAAATTCCCCTTATTCTCAAGTATGTGTAATTTTTCCAACATATGATGATAACTATATAATGATGCAAGCACAATATAGAGACTTGGATGTCTAGCACTATCAAAAAACCTTAACCCAAATTCATGCTTTTAATCAGGATGTTCATACCATTTTTGTGGATCATACCTTAGATCTCGAGGGTCATGTACCTCCTGTCAATCCTCCTCTTATCGATACTCCTTGGGTAGTAGAGAAAATTTTACCTTCCAAACCTCTAGAAATATCTACATCTCCTTTACCACCTATTAATCCAATCATTACATATGATCCTTCTCCCATCGTTGAACCCATAGATATTCCAACCCCTTCTACTCCATCTACTTTTTTTACTCCTAAAATTACACTAGATGTCAAGGCAACTGATGTTTGTCAAATACATTCTGAGTATAATCATCATGGTAATCAAATTCTATATCTTGAAGTAGATGTCAAGTATTATGGTCCTCTTCCTACCTTTCCTAGTGATAAAGATATCCTTGAGTTACTTTATGCTCAAGAACCTCAACTTCCTTCGCAGCATCATAAACTTGAAAATTTCAAAAACTAAAACTCTTTACTTCAACAACTTTGTTGCTAGTATTGACCCTAAAAAAAATCTAATTTTTGACTTAGCTAATGCACCATACCACTTTCAATATGGTAATGCCATCGTTATTGAAGAAACTACTCAAATAAAATATGGCACCCCATCTTTTCCTTGACCAATTACTATCTCTCTTAAACTCTCACCTACTAAACATGATAATTTTAGCTTATTCTTTGACAAATATAATGAGGCTTGTGTTTGGATCTATGAGAACATTCCTAACATTGACCCTAGCATTATGGTTCATAAAATCATTAGTTATCTTGATGCCAATCCTATGTATCAAAAGTAAAAAAAATCCACTTGAATTTTTTACTTTGTCATAAGGAAATCATCAAATTACTTGATGCTAAATTTATAAAACCAGTGGATTATTATGAATGGATTTCCAAAATTGTCCCTATTTGGAAGAAGGTCACTATGGTCATTTGCATTGGTATTTATTTTTGCAATCTTAATCTTGATTGTCCCAAGGACAATTTCCCTTTACTTTCAATATATTCCATTGTTGATTCCACGATTGGTTATGAACTTTTATCTCTTATGGATGGTTTATCAAGATACAATCAGATTTATATCACTCCTGAGGACCAACATAAGAAAACTTTCACCATGGAATGGGACACCTATTGTTATGTTAAAATGCCCTTCAGCCTCAAAAATGCCAAAGCCACTTACCAATGAGAAATGACTCACATCTTTCATGATCTCATTAACAAAATTGTTGAAACCTATGTGGATGATCTCAATACTAAATATAAACATCATAAGAATCATATTTTTGGTTTTACTGTCATCTTTGATCATCTCCTTAAATATAAAGTTAGGCTTAATCCTTAAAAATGTGTCTTTGGATTCACATATAGAAAATTGTTAGGATTATTAGTCTTTCACTACGGTATTGATGTTGACCCTACCAAAATTAATGCTATCATCAACATTCCCATTCCTTTTTATATTCTTGACATTCATACTTATTTAGGAAAACTTGGGGAAATTAGATAATTCATCCCTGAAATGGCATATCAAATTCACTTCATCAATTCCCTTATCAAGAAAGGTACTAATTTAGAATGGATGGATACATGTCAAAAATCCTTTGATAATATGAAATAATTATTGCTTCATCCACCTACACTTCATCCTCCTTCCAATAATAAACTTTTGATTCTATATACTTCTTCCACACTTATTTTAGTCAGGGAAATGCTTTCCAAATAAGATGATACGGGAAGAGAGTATGTTATCTACACATTAGTCAAGGCCTCATCAATTATGAGACACATTATACCAAAATGAAGTGTGATTTCCTCACCATCTATTTTACATCTAAAAATCTTTGCTACTATATGCTTTACCAAACAACTTATGCCATTGTTCATTCTGACCCCCTTCATCATTTATTATCCAAAGAATTTCTTCTTGGAGATAGAATTGGTAAATGGATGGTCATTATATAATTTAATCTCCACATCATCACTAAAAAAGATATCAAAAGGAAAATCATAGCTAATCAACTTACGGTAGCTCCCATTCCAACCACTTCTTCTCTTCAAGAAAATATTTCAGATGATAATATCCTTTTTATAAAAGGTCTTAATCTATTTTATTTTCATAACTTTACCACTGATCTTGAATCCAATAATCTTGATGACTCCATCACTCCTTTTGGTACTACTAAACCAAAAGTAGTTATCAAGGAGCTTCTTGAAATCAATATTGACTTGCATGAGGATACTTAGACCCTTCACTTTGATGGTGATAAATGCATTTAAAGAGATGGGGGATGTTACATTCTCACAAGTCCTTTTGGAAAGATCATTCCTTTAAATTTTCACTTCACCTTTGATTTCACCAACAATATGGACAAGTACTAGTCTCTTATCTTAGGCATGTGAGTTGCTCTTGATTTAGACATTTAATACCTTCATGATTTAAGTGACTCTCAACTTATTTGCCACAAAGTTAGTGGTGATTATAAATTTAAAAGTGAGAACCTTATCACATATCATAAAATTGTAACCACTCTTGCTAAGAATTTCATCTCTTTCACTATTGAGCCTATTCTTAGAGATCAAAATTTCATTGTTGATTCACTTGCCTTTTCAGCATCTCTCTTCATCCACACCAAGTCCTTTCCAATCCTACTTTTCTTGTACAAATGATAAAATATCCATCTTTAACTCAACCACCAGATTCACTTATCTATTTTATTGAGGCTGTTACCATTCAACAAAGCTCATGGTACCAAGACATCATTCAATTTTTGGAATGTCAAACTTATCCTACTAATTTAGACTCTCATGAAAAGACATGTATTGATAAGAAATATTTCAATTATGTATTTAAACATAATATCCTTTATTATCATAATGTTTAAGGTACTTTTCTCTATTGTGTTATGTAATATGAGGTCCCTCCTCTTCTTGAAAAAGCACATGGGATCATTTATGGTGGCTATTGTAGCAGACATGCTACAACCCACAAATGCCTACATATGGGTTACTTTTGGCGTATTATTTAAAAGGATGAAATTGAATGTGCTAAAAATTGTAATCTTTATCATATTCATGATGATCTAATCCATTCACCTATATCTAAAATTCAAAATATCAAATATCCTTGGCCATTTTCCATATGTGGATTCAATCTCATTAGCAAACTACCTCACTCCCAAACTGGGCATGTCTTTATCATCACTGATACCAAATATTTTATCAAGTGGGTATAAGCCATGCCCCTTGTTAACATCACCAGTTCTACAATTTATAAATTTATTCTTTATCAAATCATTTACTACTTTGGTTTTCCTCATACAGTCATTTTAGATAATGGTGGTGGTTTCAAAAATAACATGTTAAACAATTTTACAACAAACTCAAGATCAATCACAAATTTTCCATGACTTATCATATATAATACAATGATCAAGTTGAGGACACTAATAAAATTATCTAAAAGATAATTCATGAAACACACATGAATTGGCATCTTCATCTTTACTGTGCACTTTGGGCCTATTAAACTAGCGTATGTACTATCATTGGGACAACTCCATTCTCTCTAGTCTATGGATCCAAGTTAATTATTCCTTTAAAATTTAAGATTTTATCTCTTCATGGTATTATTCCTGATGAATAATTATGTGAATATCATCTTCATGCCCTTGATCTACTTGATGAATGTCATCTTTCCACCTTACAACATAACTACCAATATAAGGTTCACATTGCCCAACAACATAACAAACATGGTAAAATTTACACTTTTATTATTGGTGATCTTATCCTTAAATTATATGAGACATATGACAAAGAAGGCAATATGTCCAAAATGGTGGGGCCATATTTAGTCAAATATATTCTTGGTCTAAGTACTTGCCACCTTCAAACCAATGAAGGCCATTTTTTAAAGAGCCCACCAATGCACAATTTTTCAAAAATTACTTTGCCTAAACATTTCCTTCTTTTCATGCCTTTTATCTACATATATCTAACACTTTTTACAAGTTACTTACATGGGTTTCTCCCTCTACATCAAGTTACTTCCTTTCACAAACCTTTAATCCTCCCTTTTGGTCTTTCAATTTCTTGATGTACCATAGTCTTCTTTATCTTCTTGCATTTTATCTTTTTGACACCTCTTGGGTTTTTATTTTGTGATTTTCTTCATAATACCATGGATAGGACCCAACATTCCTAAAAAAACTACCATATTTTTTATTATCTCACTATATTTTTTACTTGTTTCTTAGAACCCCTTGGGTTTGTCTTTTATGAAGTTGCAGTATAAGACCGCGGATAGGACCTGACCCTCATCATAAAATTACCATATTTTCATGTTTCTTTTTATGATCCTTGATCTCAAACTTAGCTTTTACTTCTTTTTATAGATGAAATTTGTGCAAACAATCTATCTTAGCATGTTTTCCTCCATTTTCCTCATTCTTATGATAAGGAATCATACTTTACTATCATTATATCCCTTCTTTCCATTTGTCACATTTTTTATACAATTTAAAGTAATTCAAATTGTTCCATGTGTCACTCTTCTTGATTTACCCTTTCTTTCACTCCTCATTAGATCAAATAATGTTGAATTCAAGATAGCACTTTTATTTCACCTAGATTTACAAGACTCTTAGACCCCATGCTCTTTGAAGTTCTCTCTCCTAGCAACCTTGTCCTAAGTATTCAAATGAAATTCATCTTTAACACCCATGTTTGGTTTTCCAAATCTATATGGAGGAGGAATAGAAAAATCCATAAAGAAAGTTAAAATCCAAATAATTTGAAGCAAAAGGAAATGATATCTAAAAGGCAACATACAAATCTCAAAATTCAAATTAACACCAACAGATGTGATTATAACACATCTCCTATCTCTAATCAAAACTCACACTCCATAGTTAGCCTCACATAGAGCCAAGGTCTTTTGGGGTCCAATAAGATAGTAGATTAGAATAGGGGGATTTTTAAAACTCTATGGTACTATGTACTTTCTCATGCAAGTACCTAATATTCATAGTAGACTGATGGCTTTATAAGGGGTCTTAAGGAATGGGGAAGATGTTGTGAGAAGCTAGGTCCATTTTGCTTTTCCTATATATAACCTTCATGGGATGATCTATATACTCCATTTGTTGACCTAAGACTTATGTGACTAAGAGAAGTTATTCATAGTCCTTAAGGTCAAAAGTCCTCTTGTTTTGACAAAACTAATTTGAGTGTAATGACTTTGATAAAGAGTTCCTCTACCTTGTTTTTTCCTTCATTCTCCCTTCCACCCATTTCATTTCCCCCCTTGATAGGAAAATTGTGATTCCAAATATATTTTTCATTCTTCTTTAATTCCTTCTTCTTCACCTTTTAAAGACATGCTAGCATTACTTTGTTTCAATTTTATCTATCCTTAGAGAGAAAAATGTTTGAGAAACTATGGATCGTTCATTATTTTTCACCAAGATTTAAATTTATACACTTACTTTCCTTTTACCATTTATCATTTGTTTTACTATCATGTTGTTATTGAAACCTGAGTTGGTACCCTGTTTCCATTGTTAAGTGAGGTTGGATTGTTACTTCTCATTAGGAAATGTTGTTTTCCATTTTATATGCCATTTTTACATTGTTAAGTAAGATAAGGATTATTACTACTTGCTCATCAATGTATTTTTACCATTTTATTTCTTTTTTTACCATTTTATGTCTGATTACCTTCCTATTTGACATGTATCCTTGGTTTGACTTGGTGAGTTTGCCTTTCTTACTTAAGGATAGCTTGTTTGATTTTTTTGCTCTTTAGTATCCTTGGATGTTTAGTTACCTAATGTAGTCTTGTTTTTGACTTGGTCATTTGGTATAAAATAACACTTGTCACTCTAGCTTGCCAAATTTCACAAATACATCCCATCCTCATAGCATCATCTATCTTGGATTTTCTTGCATTTGTTTGTTTTTGCTCTTTATTTTTGTATTCTTGGGTTTGTTGAAATCAGTATCAATGACCTCCGTAATCAAAAATAATAACATAATAGGCAACCATCTAGTAATAAATGTAAGTAAAGGTATGCATCACATTTATTTTTTAGTTATTCACTTTTTAGGCATTTACTTTCAATTATTTTTGCTTTAAAATACTAAAATTTTTATTAGCATCAATGTTGTGTGTTACTATGTTATTTATCAAAGCACCATCCCCTATTTCACCTTAGTGACACATTATGAGCTTTGAGTGGGGCATATGTATACATATAATATTATTAACCTTTTATCAAATACTGATGCTCTACATATTGTAGTAACCCATCAAGACTCAATCTCTTTGAGTACATACCTTAAGTAATGCACTAGGAAAGGGGTAGGAAAACCATTGGTGTTTCATAATATTATTATCCCTTATTGCCACATTATTACCAATCCAACTAGATATTAAAACCATTCCCTAAGCTATTAATCCTCCCTTGCACACTCCAATATTTTGCCATGCTTTATCCTCCTTTTCTTGCCTTAATTCCCTTATGGATAGTTGATTATACTTGATCGACTAGGTCAACCTTATATAATCTAGGGGTATTTTTCACTTTTTGAGTTTGTTAGCCCTTTGGCTAACCTATCTCAGACCTAGTTAATTGTCTCTAAAAATATACATGATTGACTAGGTTGACCCTATATAGTTGATGTTTTTGGGAGGATTTAGGGAAAGATCTGCCTATAAATATAAGATAATTTTGTCATTATTTCAATATTTAATCAAGATTTATTATTTTCTTGTGCTTCTTTACATTCTACTCTTACACCATTCTATTTGAGGAGTCTTAGCTTAGGGTTTCTACTTGGATAATATAGTATTGTGGATAATTCTTGGATGCTTTGGCTTTTCTTATTTATATTTACAAACTAAAACAACCTCTTATAAAACCCTATTGTCCAAGGGAGAGATTGAGTCTCAATGGGTTCATATTCAAGTAAGTATATTCTAACTTTATTCTCCTCTCTTTAGTAGATAAAAGTACTATAAGTAATGGCTCAAATATTATTACTCTTAATATTCCATGTATTAGGATCTTACTCATAATTAACTTAATTAATATTCTCTTATACATGTTTTTATTTCTTTACTAAACCCTTTTATTTTGCCACAAGCTTTGGTGTGCACTATATTAGATTTACTTTCTTGTTTATTAGAATAGAGTGAAAATTAAACCTAGGACTTTTTTAGGGTTGTTGCATGATTGTGTTATATTGTAGGCCTTGGAACCTTTCATAGCATGGTCTATTTTGACAAGTGATCCCCTAATTGGGTATAGTGGATCCCAATATTGGTCATGTCCCCACTTAACAAATGTATCCCCAATCAGAAGTGTATAGGTTTTAGGTCACATAGGGCTAGTCATATTAGTCCCAAGAACATGTGATAGGTTTTAGGTCATCTGACTAAGCACAATAGAATATATGAATACTAAAAGTTGTCTTCTCAAATAAAATTTTCTAAGTTTCCATACTTAGCCAATTTGCAAAAAAATTCATGTATGGTAGCTTTAAGAAAAAATGATCATATGGGTTTATTTAGCTTAGTCACTAGTTTCTACTCACTAAATTTTAGGTCATGTAATAAGGCACAACATAAGTTATGCATGTTCAAAGTTGGCTCCTTAGATAAAATTCACTAAGTTTCCATACTTAGCCATTTTTTACCATGATAGGCATGTGGAGGTCATGCATAAACACATAGGTCAACTCACTTAAACATTTTTTAAACACATATACAAATATCTAGGAGCCAATAGATTAAATGGGTTCACCCATTTTAGTATCAAGAATATCTCTTAAAAATTTGGTGCCTCCATGACCTCTTCATTTCTAGATCCAAGCCTTCAAAGTTGGTCAAAAGTGATTGACATTCACATAGATGTCAAATTATAGCTTGAGAAAAGAATATATTATATCTTAAATTTGATGGTTTATGAGATGTCAAATACATCCACATGGATGTCAAATGATGGTCATGTAGATGTCAATTTTAATACCTAATAAATAGTTGTTGGTTTTCAAATAATGGGTCCTAAGTGGATCTAATAACATGCATTCGATCATAGATTCAGATCTAATAGTGAGCATAGGTCAAAGGGGTCAGTGAATCTCAAAAGTAAATATGTGCATGATAAATTTTAATAACACATTCAACTAGTAGAGAATCAATGATCAATGTTCATCTAGATAAGTAAGATCTAACAGAGTGAGAGGGGTTAAAATGTCAACAAGTTGAGTCAGATATTGATAACCAATTAAAACAAAGGTGAACATAGGGATTTTGATGGAAGTTGATGGATCATTTTTTACCAAGGTAAAAGGGTCTTGTAGGATCATCTTACACCATTGAAGCTTGATCCAACACCATTAAAATACTACAACCATGCAGTTAAGTATAAAGAATACAAAGGGACCACTATTGGAGCTTAATATGGACCTCCAGTTCAACATTTTTATATAGATTACAAGGTTCATCTATGATTATGTTTGTCATTCTCAAAGGAGGACCTGAATATATAATGAACTCTTGGTTCCCACAGAGATAGAATGGATTTTTTTTTGACCTATTTAGATCAATAAAAGGGATATTTGGTCTATAAGTTTACATTAATATTAAAAACTTTAGGAAAAATAATAATATTAAACTATTTTTCTACCTATAGATGGACTTATGATATAAACATAGAGATAAATCAAATGTGTGATTAATTTAAAGGGTCCTCATCCTTCAGCATGGTCATATTTTTGACAAGTAGCTACCTAGAATACATAAATCCATGTTTATATCAGATCCATGAGCATGAAGTTTTGTCTTCAAGTGAGAGATAGCATGAAGGATCAAAGAAAAGGTCTAGTGTTTGGAACTATAACTAGGGGCATTTAATGGATCTTAGGAACCTTTCAGGACATTCTCACTCAATAAGCCATAGGAAGTGTCCTAATTGATCAAAAAGGGTGGCAAGGCTTTCATTGGCCAAGGAACAAAAGGTGTTAGTTTATGTTCAATTAATGACCTAAGATGGTGTGTTCTCTCTATGATGATGTTCTCCCATATTCTTTCTCTCTATTTTCTTCGCATATATATCTTGGTCTCATTCCCATTATGGGGGCTCTCAATTCTTAGAATTTATCATTTCTATCTTAGGACAAGGATACTCATTAAGACTCTTACAAAAGTGTGTTCATTTAATATTGTTAAATCCTATCAAAATATTATAATAAATACCTTTTGAAGTAATACGATAAACTCTTTGACTATCTCTTATCTTTAATTAGTACTTAATATGCTTATGTATGGTGAATTTGTGAAGGAGAATCTTCCTAGTTTATTGTTCTTCTATTTTCCTCTTTAAAGGTGTTTTCAAGCTAGCTTGTAGGTCTAGATTAGTGTTCTACTCATAACCTCTTATGTGAAATATTTATGCAACTAGTGAGAATGTGAGGTTGTGTGAGCTACAATTGTTTTATGCTGATCTAGTGTGTGTTCAAACTATATGAGTGTCCATTTAACTTTGGTGCAAATCCTTTTAACCTTCTTAGGAATCCTTATCCTTTTATAAACCTTTTCATTGTGAATAATTAGTTTTAGGTGAACATTAAAGAGAAATTCAGCCTTCTCTAGAGGTCTAACCCCACCATACATGACCCATAGCCTAGGGTTGTTCCCATTATGTAGCTCAATTGGAAGGAGACTGAAAAACTCTCTCTAAGGGTGAAAATTGAGCATACAACAGACACCACATGGCCTCATCAAAATTAATGTCTTATAGGGTTAATTATAATATATTATGCCTTCAATGGAAGATTTGATGTAAAGGTCCAATGTGAAATTATCCATGGTTTAGAGCATACTCAAAAGTATAAATAAGTAGAATTGTAAAATCAACTAAGTGTCAAAGGCAAAGGAAATTTGAGATCATGTCACATGGCATGATATCATTCAATCAAATAAATATAAAAAATTCTAAAGTGGTTAAGTCTTTGGAAGTTTTATACTTCTATGATTGTGAAACATGTCATGATCATGGAAGCCTAGGCTGATTGTTGTGAATCCAAAGTCTAAATTCTCCTTAAAATCAATCTTCCATGGGCCATCCATATGTTAACATATCAATTCTTTAGAGTTAATGAGATAAATACACATTTTAAATTTTTTTATATCTCCCTAAATTTTTTAATTATGACACATGCTCACATCTTGGGAACCCAAAGATCAGAGGGAGGAAATAAAGTGTTCAATGTCATGAAATCTCTTGAGATTTCACGAGTCATCCTTATGTTGAAAAATTAGACATCCAAAGCTCAAGAAAAATATTAACTATTTTTTATAGATGAAAACCCACAAATTATTTGAATCATCCATGTGTTAACATCTTGGGTAATCTGAGCTTGACAAAACACAATGCTTAGTTGACAAGCAAAGATCCCCCAAATTCCTAAGATCATGTCACATGGCATGATCTAATGGACTCAATTATAGGATATATAAAGAATCATTTCAAAGATAATTGTTACCAATAATGTGAATAATAGATAAGTGTCATGGTTTTTATGGAAATACAATCATAAAACGTATTTAAATTTAATGCCAAAGTAGTAAGCCGATATATGAGAAAATGATAAATTTGGCTTATAGATGATCATTTGATTTATGATAAACTTTCAAGGAAATATGATTATATATAAAATAAATTTTATGAAAGATAAAAACAATCATAATAATATTAAAATGGTATGAAGAAGTATAAGTCCATTGAAAGAGGAAATTTAAATGTCATATGTAATTGCATCTTGCTACACAATATCATAGTATTTAGTTCACTAATCAGATTCCAGTCTTTATAAAGGGCTTGTAATGAAATATTATGGTTTAATCAAATATATTTTAAGAATGAAGGTAGTATCAATCAAATCATATAATCCATTGAATACTCTACAATGAATACCTCATGAGCTAATTTCAAAAGAAACATGAAGACACAGTCAAAAGAGGGTTGAAAATGAGAACTTGAAGTGACAATCAATTTATTCATCATCATTACTAGCCTAAATATCATTGCAAAATTGTCTAATTATTCCTCTATTTATACTACTCATCTGGTGGAATAAAATAAATGTGTGAAACAACTTAGTCACTTAAAGATTTAATTGCATTCAATATTTTACCTTGCTCATTTAAAATTAATGGAAGTTATTTTAGGCCAAAAATTGTGCCATGACTCAGTGCTTATCCTTTCCTTTATTGATATGTTATCTCAAGCATTTGAGTTATGATAAATTATTATATTTAATATTAGCACTAGTATTATTTAATTTTAGTTCAAATCCATTAATTTTAGGTTGTGAATTAAGGTATTAGGTTTGATTAACTTACCTATATAAAAAAATAGTGTTTGACATTGTAAAGGGTCAACAAATTTTATACTAAAACTCTATCAAGGTTGTGCCAGGATTGCACCTTCCATTCTCATTTATTTTCTCATGATTGTCTTTGGGAATATATTTATTTAAGAGGAGTAATATATTATAACAAGTGGTTTGAATTCTTGTTTTGAAAGTGAATATACAATTAGATTGTGTGGTAGTTAGTTTGATTGATTTTAATCTTTCATTAAGTCATTATGTACAATAGCTACAAGATTATGTATTTGCTTTATTTTTATAGAGATTCTAAATTATATGTTCAAATTTTCATTTTAGTATTTCTCTTTGAGTTATTTAAGTTGTGAAATAGTTAAACTTGATGCTCACTGATATAATTATAACAAACCATGATTTCTATTTCTCTATATTAATATATCTAATCTCAGTAAAAATATCTTCCCTTTTTTGCCTTAGTCTTTCCCTCTCTTTATAGTTTTTTTTATGATAAGATATCCTACTAAATATCTTATAATTGTATTATCTTATGAAATAATATAGTAAAGCTATGGTTTCAACAAGCCCATAACATTAGATAATTTTAATTCAGGTAAAGAGATTAATTGAACCTCTAGTGGTAATAGTTTATACTCATCCAGCTAAATGTTTTGAAATTTTATTAACCCTTAGATCTATGGAATAATCTTAAAAATAAGGGGACATTTGTCCCATGTGCTATAGATTGTCTTTATCCTCTTAAATCATTTAATCCAATAGATGCATTTGAGTGGGTCAAAAATTGATCCTAATAGTTTTTACCCAATGATATATGGCATGAATCCAATCAATATCTAAATTTTTTAGGTTCTCTAGTCTCTATTATGTCCAAATTAATAATTCTATTTTTATTGACTAGAAACAATAGTATTTGACTCTCAATAACCATGTAACTAGTAGTTCAAGAAATTTCCACCAAAAAATTTCACACCATATATATGCTCATGAATTGCTTATTGTGTAGAACTTCCTATTCATTATAATTCTTCTATGAACTTGTTAATTCATTCATTGAGCCATCACTCAAAGTCTCTCTATCTTAGTAGCTAGTGTAACATGTTTTAATATTCCACACTCACTACACCATTTATAGCAGAGGTTCTTAAAAAACACATTAGAACATGGTAATAGGGGATAGCTATGTGAAATGTAATAAATAATAGAAAAGAGGAAATTGCACATAAAATCTACATTATTCAAATCATGATATGTAATAATTATTTTCATGATATCATAGATATAATAAAATTATAATAATATGTATTTTATAGCAAACAAATTACACTAACACAAAAAATATCAAAGCAAGGAACTTAAAGAAATATGTAAAAAACTTATTAGGCTAAATTTGTGACCCACTCACAGATAATTATTGGATTGGTTGTTATAATTGGACAAAAAAATCTTATAGCACATGGTAAAAATATTACCCTCATTTTTATGACATGTTGATTTTCTAAGGGATGAGAAACTTCAAATGATATAGCATGGGTAAGCTATAGTTGTTTCAACTTAAGGTTCAAATCGTTTTCTCAATATATTCAAGATCTCACTATTGGTTTCTCCTAAAAATGAGAGATTTACAATGTAACAAGTAATATGTTCTTTATAAAAATATATAAAATGGAGAGAGAAATATGGTATAAAAGAGGTAAATACTTGATTAAGATAGATCTTCTAATACTCATAAATTATATTAGTGGGGGTTTCAATTAAATCATTATACATTAATTTTAGCTACTACATAAAATAGAAAACCACAATGAATAAGAATCAAGGGAAAACTATATGAACACAAAATCTAGAACTTTATTCAAAATGAAGTAATTACACAAGCCTTTAGTTATTTTCACACCATGACTAATGTAAGCCTATAAAACTATCTGAATGAGATCTCAAATCCAATTAAATTAGTTATTTCATAATCTAATTATATATATCCTTACACACTAATAACATAAGAAACTTATTTTTATATATTACTTATTAAATAAATATATTTGGTAGATAGACAAGAAAAAACAAATATGAAGGGCAAGTGAAATAGTGTCTCAATCTTAATAGAGTTTTGGTACTCAAATGTGCCAATGTCTATAACGGTAAAAAATGTTACTATTATAAACAATGCTAGTTAATTAATTAATTAGGATGGACACCAAAACTTAACTACTCTTGATATAAACATTAAATGAATAACTGATTAGAGATCCCTTTTTTTGATATCACATCAAGAAAGGATAATGATCTAGTCATGGCACAATTTTAGATACAACTTTTAGGATGAAAGTGGATTCAATCTCCAATGGACTCTAAGCTACAATGATCAATAGGTACTCTGGTATTCAATTTATTTTACCAATTGATTAAAAACCCAATGATGAGTAACCACATCATTCTAGATTAATCTAAAGGATGTAGTAGTCAGTTCTTATTATAGATTTATCCATCCCCAATCTCTTATTCTTGTACCCATGGAAACATAATATCTTCCATATGCACAATTTTCCACTAGATTGATTATCGATCCAAATATGAATAGACACATCATCCCAAACCAATCCCAATGATAGAGATGGTGTAAGTGATGATAACTAAGAAATATTGGAATAATAGGTTATTCTAATGCTATAAATAAATGCATTTAGTTCATCCTGACTCTTGCTCAAATTCACCCATTTTGTAGTGTGTTTTCTTAGTATTTTATCATATAGTTTGAACATTCTAATTTTCCCTTATGTACCTAATATTTGATCCTTCAATAGATGTCCCTGACATATTATGCATTGATAAATTCTAAGATCCACACTTTGGCCATTTGACCTTAAAGCTCTGCAGTCAACCAAGCATTCATCTTCTCATTTGATTTTGTCTAGCTATTATACTCAGGGAATATAGTCAAACCATCACCCACTCATATTTTATTCTTCACTCAACAATAAAATTTAGGGTCATCATCCATCACTCAATTAGGCTCTACTCTATTCTCCATTACAATCTCTAGATTTTACAACTTGTCATTCATTTGGCATCTCTTTGACTCTCAAGCTATTTGTCTTATTTATCTCTCCATCTATGTTTTGAATGCATGGGATGTCACCACATGGTGACATATTGTACCTTTAAGGATTAGAGGTCATTAAATGTAATTGATCTATCTAAAACTACATAGCCTCCCAAGGCGTCAACTATCTGTGATGTAACCACATGTTTCAATCATATTAGTCAAGGATCAACAAACTTAGAACTAATGCATTATATATTGCCTAAAGCTCTAAGTATCTAATTATAAAACTATTAGATAGATTCTAACCGTCAAAAAACCCATGGATCTTCACTTTTTTTATGTATGTTAGTTATATTAGTTGAATGCCATGTGTTAATTATGTTTTGTTTTCCTTGACCAAACTTTGATATCATGACCCATATCTTGTTGACCACCACTTATCATGTTGACCCTACCAATTTTAATTTTTATGGATCACCACCTATAATTATAAATAACACTTATCCCAATTATTTTGAAAGGTTTAGATACTCCTTTTTATCCACTTCCATGTCTAAACAAACTTCAAACTAATTTTTAGCAAACAATTCACAACTAATCTTAGAAATCACTGAACATCCCAATTTCGTTTGTGCATTGGAAATAAATGCCCAAAATCATGTAAAGTCTTCCTTATTTGGGGTAATACCATATACACAATGATAACCTCTCATGGATTCATCCCCATTCAGATTGTGACCAAGTAAACTTATGTTTTTAACCAATTGAGTGGGTCACTTAACCAAATTCTTGAAATGAACAAAAGCCTAATCATATTCACATAAATAATTAAATAAAATTAAATTCTTAAGTGAAAAATCCATGTTGACTTAATGAATATCTAATTTATGAAAATGAAGTTTCAATAAATATCAAGGAATATGATTCATATTAATGCCATCAGCCTCAAAGTCAAAAGTTATAAAATCTCAACATAAATGCCATAAAAATAAAAAATGTTGAGCCATGCCTCCATAAATGCATAAATAAATCCATCATTAAATGCATTTGTACTCCCAAACTTAACCCTAGATTTATTATGCATGGGTTAAAATTAGTTGAAAACTATAAATATAAGTGCCATGACCATTCTTAAACAAGCTTCTAGGTAAAAATAAACAATACCAAATTATTGGTAGAGAGCTTCATATCTAGTATATGCCAAGATATAATTTCCAATTGAATAAGAGGAGGTGATACCCATGAATCATTAACATTACCAAAGATTGATTTTTCACAATGTCGAACACAAGCCTTATCTCATGCCAATTACAAGATAGAGTCATTCAAGGAAGATAAATGGTGTTTTTATCTTCACTTTGTAGATTTATTTGTTTTGTTATCATTTCTCACCTTAGTTATTAAAATTAGAATTTTATTTGTCTTTAATTTTTTTTGGTTTATCCAGTAAAAAGAGAGACTAATCATTGTCTTTGTAATCCTATGTTATGTATCGGCATGCCTGATGGGACCACTCACCCCACATTAATCCCAAGAGTATCTTGGGACTCTTCAAAATAAAAAAGGGCTCATTAATGACCTTATTTTTATCTTTTTTTTCCTAACCTTCCCATGTTTTGTGATTGATTATGGAAGTGTGAATTTATCCACTATGTGACTACAAATGCAATGCCAAAAATAGTGAAATTATTACTATAATTTGTGAAATCATCCATGAAAAGTGTGAATTTATCTTTATTTGGACCTTACCCTATAGAACTATGAATTTATAGCACTATTTTGTGAAATCATCTAGGTAAATTGTGAATTCATCATAGTTTTTCTTGTTTTCCAGTCTTTCTATAAAAATTATGATTTTGGAACACTTAACTAAAAAATCGATAATTGTATTTGTGAAATTATTTGGTTCTATATTTATCTCTCCATTGTAAGTTTTGAAATTTGTGAAATTGAATCTTAGAAATGTGAAATCTATGAATTTAACATCAAAATTATTATTTCCTGTTTCAAAATTATGATATTTAATTACAAAATTATCTTATAATTATGAAATCATTCATGATCTTCTAACTATTTTTACAGATTATGAACTAAACTATGAAATCATCATTCTTAATGGTGAAATCACTAGACAAAGTGTGAAATAGGTGAATGGAGCTATGAATTTTTTTCATAACTATGAAATCACCACTATAAGCTCTTTGTATTATGTTATTTTATGATTTTGACTAACCTATAATTTCATAGTTTAATTTGACTCTATAACTGTGCAATCATTCCATAAATAAAAAAATTTATGATTTTTGAGCTAATTTTTAAAGTTCCCTCCATTATCTTTGCCCAATCAAATTCCTAACAAGTTTTTGTAGGTTTTCTAAAACAAGGAGAAAATAATTTGCATCTCAAAATAACTCCATCACATTTGAAATTTGGTGTTTTAAAAACATTTTCACATTCACATTTAGTGTTTAAAACATTGGAAAATTTCTTACTTTTCATTTCAAACTTTTTTCAGGGTCTTTAAACATTTCCATTTTGGTGTTTAAAAATAATTTGATTTCACACTTTCAATTTCACATTTTCATTTTTTAGCATTGTTTACCAAATTTATGCATATAATCTCCCCTATTTAGGGTGAATAAAAAATGTGACTAAGATACTTGTTCATTATATCCTAGAATTTAAGTTGTGTATGCTCTCCCCTCATTTTCTTGAACATGGGTGACTCAAAATCGACTTTCTCACTTTTTATTTTCTTTTTGGTTTAACAAGTGGAAGTTCATCACCTCCTCAAAATTTATTTAGGAGTTCATTGACCTAAGGTTTCATCTCTGAGCATTATTCTAACCCCACTAATCTAATGGGGTATACAAATTGAGTGTAATATTTTATGGGATAGTGGTTCAGTGGTTAACCTAACCAGCTGAATAGGGTCTAGAGTATGCACAATCTAGACATCAGACTCCACTAAGTAATCAATGGATGGAGTGGTTTTGAAAGGGAAAATACCATTTTCTAACATGTTAGACAATTTTTCATCCACTTTATAGATATTTTATTGTGCCCAAGTGTTCTTTGGCACTTTAGACCATATAGAAAGCCAATTCAGATTATTTAGATTAATGTACCCCACTTGCCATGGATTATCCTACTAATGTTGAGTTGTTTTTATGTTCTAAGTTCCATGCCATGTAAAATTCTTAAGAGATAGAGGGGGATAAAAAATATACCCTCATGCACTTTTATTTATTAGATTAACACTTAATTCCTCTCAAGAACTAGTATATCAATGGAAGTTTGGTATATATTATGAAAACTTTGTGTCAGTTATTAAGATAGGAAAGTATGCTTGTGTGCTTATTATTTTATTTAATTGAATGAAAAATAGTTCATGTAAATAAATAAGTCTAATACCAAAACACTTGATACACACACACATTCACATTAAGAAGTGTTATGATGCCCAAATTTGGTGAAACCATTTGCCTTAGTCCAAAGACTTGAAAATTCATTTGTGCCTTAATGTATGAAATACATTGTTACATTACTCATTATGATCTAGAACATTTATCATTTAAAATCCAAGCCTATCAAACCAAGTATGAAATCCATATTTAAAATTTCAAATCTAAATATAATTTGTTTATGATTTTCCTACAACTTGGGATTGAGTTGTTCACATTTTTGTGTTTAGATTATGTAACTTGGATCGATTTTTAGTTTAGTTTAAGACCTTTGACTTGACCAAGTTTACACCATCCATTTTATAAGTATGATTTCCCTTTTATATTGAGACTATGTTTTTCCTTGTTTCCAAGCCTCACATAGACCAAGTGTGCCTTTTGTTTGATGCCAATATCCTTAGATGTAAGAGTAGTTTCATATCCATGCCAAGACCAATTTCATTCTCCTAGACCTATTTTGTTTTGCATTTAGTTTCAATATTTAATGCGCTTAGACCTAGAACTAGTTTCTTTGTCATTTAGTATTGAGATCTCATGTGCCTATACCAAAACCTAGTTTGCATTTTGATTTCATTTTTGTAGACCAAGTTTGTTTCCAAGACTAATTTTATTTGCCTATACCTAGTTTGTTTCTAAGACCAATAACATTTTCCTACACCTAACTTATTTTCCATTTAGTTTCAAAATCTCATGTTCCTAGACCAAGTTCATATTCTAATTTTAAGATTCAAGTTTGATTAGAGCTTTTTCCAAAACCAAATCCAAGTTTTCCTTCTTCAACCATTTGTTCCAAAGACCTAGAGTGTTTTAGTATAGTTTAAACCAAGTTTTGATTGTTAGTTTTCAGGGAAATATCATTTTAAACTAAGTTATGAAAGTTTGAAACATTAGATCAATATTTTCCAAGTCAAGAAACACGTATTTAACCATGTCTTGATATAAAAATCATAGAGCTATGCTTAATATTGATTATGAGAACATTGTTATAAGTGACCCCTTTAATTATGAGCCTCATGGTGATGATTTAGCATATGATATATATTCATATCCCATGTATGTATCCCCTAACACATGGTAGGGGAAATATCAATTCCAATAATAACTCATAAACACACCTCCTTATTTGAGGTAAGAATAATACCCTAGAAACATGCTGCCTAATATGGAAATGGTTCAACAATAACAACCATATTATATGAACACACTATCTAGTGTTAGTTACTATATATACTTGTTTGATCACCACATTTTAGATAATAAATATGAGATTCTTGTTAGATTAGTGGAAGTAGGTTCAAAATTCTCTTCATTTTTCCCACAAAAATGTATGCCTTACCTAGTTAGGGAACCTCATCACATACCTCTTGTCCAAACATTTGTTCAGGCCTTTACTAGTCAAAATCATACCCTTATACCAACACCTAATTAGGAACTTGTTAAATTTGATAAGGGAAAAGGTCAAAGTGTTGACTAATTTTCATAAGTGCAACAAGCCTACCAAACCTACCTTGATCTAGTGAGAAACTTTAATTTGATGACTATTCTAAACATGTCATTTATAGACTTAGATCTATCGAGTGTGCTACAAACTAGTTTGGTAGGATATTAAAATGTATATACATATTCATTTATGTAAACCACATCACTTGTATACATGTTTAATGTTACTCTAAATGAAGAAAAATTAGCGCCTTATTTAGGAGACCCTTTTTAAAATGTGGTGGATAACACATAGGTATTCCCTAATCCATACCAAGTTAAGTCCAATGTACCAAGGAACACCCCATAAAATAGTTCCCAACAAATCCTTCCTTCAAGTACATCAACTTGATCAAAATAATATGGGAAGTACATTTAGTTCATAATAGGTGACTATGCCTCCATTTTATCTACTTACTCAACTATACAACAAGGATTAAGCAATCAACTGCCATAAAATACCCCATCATAGAAAGTGGTAACCAACACTCCACCCCAATAGGTTCATACCAACATACCACCAAAACTAGTGGTAAATTATGCACCTCAAACATTTTATAATCAATGACACTTATGGCCAATCAATAATTAGTGCCTATCCAACAACAAGTGCTTAACCAACAATAAGTGCCTAGCCAAAAATAAATACCTAACCAACAATAATTTATCAACTAAAAAAAGTGCTTAACATCCAATGAATATATACTAGGAAATAATTAATTCATAGACAACATATACATTATCCATAACATGTACCTAACATGCATCAATTTCCATAATAAGCCTTTAAACAACAATATGTATATTAGGTTTATGAATAACTTAGTCCCTAATTTTTATGACCTATAAAAAATGTTTGTGTAACACTTATAATCTCGAGCATGAGATTACTATGATTGATTTGTTCCAACTTCAATAGAGACTTCATGAAAGTTTCTAAATCTATTTACAATGGTAGAGGGTACTTACTATCTATTTCATGCATAATTTACCAGATAAACATTTGTTGGTGGTGTTTACCCATAATTTGAAAAGTGATATATCCTATCACCTAGAGATTCAAAGATATTATCAAAAAAAGTCTACAAATTGAGAAATACCTTATCAATAAAGGGGTAATCAAGTTGTACACTCTTAACCAGAGCCATAACTAGTATAAAGGCCCAAATTAGATATAAAATATGATTTAGATTCAAGCCCCTATGCTAGCCAAAGCTTGTACGTCTAGGAAACATAAGATTTATAACTTAAATACGAACATTTTTGGTAATGGAGCTATGGAATCATGCCATGTACAAATGGTTCAAACACTATCTATTCAACCAAATCCAATTATATAACTAACACTACTTATGTAGTCACTCTCTCCTCCTTTACAAATGCCTCAAGTAATAAGAATACCACATATCAATAGAGTTTTTAGTGAGCAAGGAAAACCCATTAAATTAGTATTTTAGAAACTAGTTGTCACCAATAGTATTAGTTGGCCCATTCCAGAACCATTTTTGAGAGTGTTCCTTTCCTCATATAGTATAAAAAGCACACACTTTATGACTAACACTGAATCAACGAACAATTTATATGTCAATTAATGAAATTAAGGCACCTCCTTGAGAATATTATTGAAAATGGATAAATAGAGTTGGATAATAGGGCCCCTAATTATAATAAAATCCTCAGCATTATCACAACACTTTTGCACAACACAATGCCAATAATCAACATCAACAATAACATATACCACAACCACCACCATAACAACAAAAATATTAATGACAATAAATAAAACCATATAATGGTAGGAACCAAGGTTAGAATTACCCATCTAACCAAGGGGATTATAATTTCATTACACATGACTATAAAAAAAATTTAGGACATATCATGGGTGGTCACATAGCCAATATTACCATTAACCCTAGATCAATAGCCAATCTTCCACAGCCATTACCAAATAATACTCAACCTTCTCTTTATGTCGATAATCTTGTTGTGGTCTGTGTTGGAAACCAAGCTTAGTAGTACCCAATGATTACCATCCTAGACCCTTCTTCTCCCCCTTTCAATTACAGTGGTTCTTTACCCAATCTCAATTATGAAATCATAACTCGGTGATCTAAAGTTACCATTATATGTCCACAACCTTCTTCTACCAATTATCCTATCCAGACACCCATACCATCTAGAATCAGTCCAATTACCAATTCTAAGGAGAAAACATATGATATTATGTATTAATTATAAAATACACTCAAATAAATATTTATCTTATATTTTTACATACCTCCACTATCCATAAGAACATCCTTACCAAAATTTTAAGCCAATCCCAAGTGCTAAATGATATTAAGCCATATAAATTCCAAGCCTTGGTTGGAAACTTACTTCTTGGCCAAAAATTTACATCCAACCAAAGTAAAATTTCATCTCTTGGCCCTCTCCATAATAATATGTTATATATTGAAGTTGTTATAGCCTAACACAAGGTTAAACATGTCCTCATAGATGATTGATCAAGCATCAACATTATGCCTTTAAGGTTATTCAAGAATCTTAGATACATGAAAACTAACCTTTAGCTAGAGACCATTACTATCAAGGCCTAAGATAATGAAGAAATAGAGTCACAAGGAATAATTGGTTTGCTAGTTATCATCAGGCCCTTAACCCATGACACACTTTACCATGTTATGGATTTAGATTTATCATATAAATTACTCTTGGACCAACCATGGATACATTAAAGTTGGGAAATATCATCTAAATTGTACCAATGTGTCAAGTTTCCCCATTAAAGTATGGAAGTGAATATTCATATAGACTTACAACCATATCAATTCTATAAGCATTTAGGAACTGAATAAAAAAGCTACAATTACAGCTTTGGCCTAGAATCTACACTAAATAAGGATAAATATGTACTTGTTAAATTTATAGAATCCAATTATATAGAACTAAATAGCCTTTCCTCCACTTAATTTACATCCCCTCTTGAGATAGCTAATAATTTTACCATTTATGACAAAGGTTAAGACGAATACATCATGTATAATACACTCCACATAGCCAAGATTTCATAAGTCCCTAAATCCTATGGAAGATTCCAGTCCAAGCTTGTTCTCATGGAATGGAAACATAAAGGAAATTTTAATGCCTAAGAGCCTATTAATTTCACACTAGTCACTAGCTAAGAATAACACCCACTTGATGAGGATGATTCATGGATCTATAATGATGATTTAACTAATTATTACCAAAGTAAAAATTATCCCATCCCTAACCGAATCATGGATAATCAAGCTTATGAAAGTATATGCCTATGGGTAAATCATCAAGGCACTCTTGAGCCAATATCCATGACTAAACATAAAGGAACTTATGGTATTGGACTTAAACCACCTAGAGGTGACCCGATGTATCTTATCCATATTTCTACACCAATGAGTAGTGAAAATGATGCCAACATTGACACAAATTATTAGTATAATGTATATGAAGACTTATCCAATACCAACCTATTTAATCCTCATGCCATGTGTATCATTACACTTATTATTCATCATTCCCCACTCTTCCTCCATCATCCTTAACTTAGATACTAGGACCAAAAAAAAACCATAGTGTCACTCCACAAGTTTGAAAATGATGAGGCCATTTGTGACTTCATAGGCCTAAGAGATAGAATTCCTTTAGGAGATCATAATCAAGGGTTCCAGCTTAGCCATATAGAGAGAGATAGGGCAACCACATTGGATCCTTCCACCTATTTTGGAGAGTGGCTAAATTTCATTAGCCAAAAATAAAAATAAAATCAAACATTGAGGTCCCGAAGTTAAAACCTCTTTGAGGCACTTTTGCATGATCGTAATAGTAAATAAAAAGGCCACTCTCTTGATGAAAACATGTTTCAAGTTTCATTAGACTAGGATGCTTACCTCTCTTCAAATGAAGATCAGGAGGCCACCAATACCATGATCATATTTAGGTTAGAGATCAGTTTAAAATAACAATGATCCTTTGAACAAATTATCCAAGATTTTCTAGAAGTGTTTATTACATGTCCATTACCACTATTTGGTGATTCTAATTCATGCTTCCTAGGTGAACTTAATGAACCAGTCAAACTAGAGGATTATGACATTTCCAATTAGTTTACTTCTTTGTCAACTCTCCTAGAAGATGGTTCTACACTCCTTATGGAGGACACTTCTAAATTCAATATTAAAACACTAGATGATCCAAAATGGATAAAATTAGGCACGTCTCTCACTAAAGAATAATGTGAAGTTATTTTAGACACTAAGTTTTGGCTATAACCATGTTCTAATAGGACTTTAGATTGATTTCTACCAAAAAATGCAAATTAATCATAGGAATCAATGAATATCCCAATTTTATCTACACATCAAACATTAGTACCGAGAATAGTGTTGAGGCATCCATATTTGGGGTATTATCCTATACACAAAAATAACCTCTCATAGATTCATTTTTAGTCAAGTTGTGATCTAGTAAATTAATAGATTGGCCTTTAGATCCATTAGGTAGGGCACTTAAACAATTCTTAAAATGCAAAAATGTTAAGCAGAATGAATTAACTAAGAAAATAAAATTAAATGATTAAGTGAAATTTCAATGTGCAATTATTGAATATTAACTTTGTAAAAAGGAAATTCTAATTAAATTAAGGTCATGACTATGTCATCATCCTCAAAGTCAAGGAATTAAAAATATCTCCATCAAAGCCTTAAACTTATAAATGGAGAGTCAAGCTTAATAAATAGGATCTCTATCCCAAATATTAATTGGGTGTCCCCTCCTTAACTTAACTAGGGTTAAACTAAACATAAGCATGATTAAATCTAACCCAAATTCACTTCAGTTAGCGTTAGTTGAAGAACCTATAAATAGAAGTGCCAAGCTCATTCTAAAACAAGATCTCAAGTCAAAGTTATAATGTTAAATTTTTGAGAGACAAATCTCTCAATCCAAAGTTATAATATTAAATTATTGAGAAAAAAAAATCTACAACTTTCCAAATCCAAGCCAAAAATTTCCAAAGTGACAAGAAGAAATGATGCAAGGAGCACCATTATCAAAGACTCTTTAAGCACATGACTGAGCACATTCCTCCAAGGCTAATGTGCAACTCTTAATCATAAGGAAGGTGAATAATATTTTTTTTGTCTTCTATTGTTTTTTATTTGGATTGTTCACTTGATATTTGAATGGATAGGCTTGAGATGTTAAATTTATTTATGTGTTTTTATTGAGGTTTATCATAGTAACACTTGACTAACTCACCTCTTAGATTCATATCTCACATAATGGCATGCCTAATGGGACATTACACCCCACATGCATAATGAGATCATCTTTAGACCTCCTTGGAGCCAAGAATCATTCATTTTATACCTTGTATTCTTGATTTTAATCTAACTTTTCAATGTTTGGCCTTTAACTAGGTAACTAAGAATTCATTCCTATGAAACTACAACTTCGGTAGGGAAAATAGTGAATTTTTGAGATAAATCATAAAATTATATTGGAGAATCATGAACTAGGCTATGTTTGAACTTATCTCTACAAAAATGTGAATTTGGAGCTAGAAATTGTGAAATCGTCAAGGCAAACTATGAATTCACCCCACAAGAATCTCATTTTTCTTTATTTTATGGTAAATTGTGAAATTGTTTGAGAGTTTTGAAATCATTATTTATAGTTGTGAAATCATGATTTACAGTAGAGAAATTATCTGTCTAAATTATGAAATCATGATTTATAGTAGAAAAATTGTCTTTTTGAGTTTTAAAAGTGTATGTACAGCTATAAAATTATTATTGAGTAAAAAAATTGCACTTCTCTATTTTTTGTGCTTTTCTAAGGTTTTCCTTACAATTTCAAAATTGATGAGTTCAAGTGTAAAATTATTGAGACAAGTTACAAAATTATTAAGGAAATACAAAATAGCTCTCTATAAGTTTGTGTTGCATTATGTTTTCTTGTGTTTTTATATTCTTGAACAATTTTGTATTTCACATTCACTATGTAACTATGAAATCATTATAGAGAGTTAATTTTGTGTCTTATTGAGCTAACTTGCAAGATTTTCACCTTGGCTTAAGCATAAATTAATCTAATAACATTTTTTGTAGAGAATTGAGCCAAGAAAAAGGAAGCATAAGTGATTTTTAATAAAATTTTACTTTTGTAAAATCAAATTTCATAACAAAGGTTAAAACTCATCCACATTTGGTTAAAGTGCTTATAAATCATTTAATATATATATATATATATATATAGATTATCATTTCAAAGTTTCCACAAGTGCAAATAAGGCCAAGGGACCCAAAATTTTAATCAAATTTAAAGTTGGGATTATTAAAAATAAAATACCCTTTAGTTAGAGATCTTAAGGGCTTTTAAAATTCTTGTTTGTATGATCTCCCCTCATCCCCTTTGAGGAAATCAGGAGACCAAAATCACTTAGTTTATTATCATGATTGTTTAAATCTTGTCAGAAATAATTTTATGTATGTTATCCCCAAGCTCTAAGTGACTTAGGTGATCTAGAAATAACCTCTAAAGTCTTTCCATTTTTCATTTATTTACTTTCTTGCATTTGGATTGTAGGCAGGAGTTCATCACCTAGTCATAAGTTCTTTAGGGGTGCATTGACCTAGGATTTCATCTCCCAACATCATATTGACATTGCTCCATGGTGGGGTATATAAATCAGGGCACATGATACTAGGATTACCAATGGGATGAGTGGATAGCCTCTCCAATCTTAACAAAAACTTGGGTCAATTTTTTTTAAACATCAGACCCCACTAAGTAGTACATGGCTAGAATCATTGTGCAAAGGAATAGACCTTTTCATATTAAGTTAATAGTTATGAACCCAATTGATGTGTTTTCACCCTTGTGTTAACCACACTTGGGACCATCTAGTGTGTTTTGAAACTTCTATTTTTTTTATTTAACCCCACTTGCTATAAAATTTATTGCCAAATGTCAAGTATCCCACACTCTAAGTTCATGCCACATACCAATTCTTAAGAGATAAAGGGAGGCATAAAAATATACCTACACCTATTCTTTAATTTTTGGATTAACACTTATCGAGTAACCTTGGTTGTTTTAGTCCTTAGATGACTCTTGAACCCAATAGACTAATAAGGCTACTATTTTAGGTAGTATAACAGGCATACTACCCCCATGAGTCACCAAATTGTTGACCAAATTTGAATTTTTACTCAAATTAGGTCACCTATAGGAAAAAAATTAAGTTTTTGGGTCTATAGGGGATTTAAATAGATGTTATAAAGTGTTTCAAGGGTCATTTAATGTCATTTCATATTATACTACCTTTGGTTATTAGTCTCTGAGGTCTATTTATCATTTGTGGGTCAATTAGAGGTCATTTTAAGTGCATTTAATGCTTTGTATAGATTTTTGGGAAGTGTGAAAGTTTTAAAATATAATATCATGTGCAATGTGTCCTAAGGATTCTATAGTATTTATCCATAATTAAAATTTGGTAGGTTGATCAAGGAGTAGTTTTCCATAAAAAATAAGAGCTTTTGTGCATTTGTACAGACTTCCTAAGTCTAAGCTTCAGCTAAAAACGTGGGTGGGGTGTCCCTTCACCTCCCCATACCCATTTCCATGTTTGAACTTGAAGGGGAATGCAAAAAAATGCATCTGAAACTTAGTTCTCTTGTTTCTCCATTGGCATGTAAATAAATATCAACTTCAAGTACTCACCATGAGAGCTACAAGTGGAGTTAAGGGAAATGCTTCTATAGGTGGATAACACTCTAAGTTCACTTCACATCCATAATAATAAATCTAAAATTGGTGAATTATCTTTCATTAAAAATATTTAACAATATAGGTAGATTTTTATAGAATTACATTCAAGAGGGGTGTATTTTTGTATATGTTTCTTATTTGCAAGAATCTATGGAGCTATGTGAGCTTAATGGGGTGTTTACAGTTATGGGTGAGAAATATAAGTTTTCTAAATGTTTTGAAGTATATTTAAGGTGTTTGGTATGTTTTGAATCTTGTTTTGAAATGTATTTTCATTAAGTGCTCTTGTTTGAGGTCACCAACATACTCCTTCAAGGGAAACTACCCATAGTCTCTTTGATCACTACCTTGTTTCCAATATGTGCTTACAGTTAGCTTTTATAGGAGGTTTATATGGAGATTTTAATGGTGAAGACATGATGAGAGTAACTTTGAGGTCTTAACACACTCAAAAGACCATGTATTTCATGCTATGAAGCTAGGATGATATGCCAAAGGGATATTTTCACTTCAAAGGATGAGCAGGTTATATTGGTTTCTCAATCCCTAAAGGAAAAAAACATAGATCCTAAGGCTTATTTGGTATTATGTATCTTATGACAATAAAAGTTTATAATACATTTTTTTAATTGGATTTGATAGC
This sequence comes from Torreya grandis, assembly GCA_037957365.1. Lineage (NCBI taxonomy): Eukaryota > Viridiplantae > Streptophyta > Pinopsida > Cupressales > Taxaceae > Torreya > Torreya grandis. The sequence continues at coordinate 852,970 of JARHVA010003409.1, read as the reverse complement.
CCTATCCACATGCTACAATTATGCTGAGTTTCAAGGTCAAAGGAGGAATAGAAGTTGAGTTTTGAGACCCTCAAAATTGACAATTAAGCTTGGATAATCTCAAATTGTTAAAATGACATTAATAGGCCAAGATGATGGAGACAAGGTATATCTTCATGTTTTTTGACACCTAAGCACCTCTCTGGTCTATACATAGGCCTAGGAGAGACCATCCACATAGTATTTTAGTAGTGAGGAAGAAGCTTGAGATTCAAAATTTATTTAGAGTCCTTGAAGAGGAGTGGGAATATATTAAGGAAGAGTGGCATTAAAGGGACTCAAAATAGACCTATATATACCATATAAAAGACTTATACCCTTACCAAAATGCACTAAATAGGGGTGCAAAATGTGGATTATGACAGTCAAGTAAGGGGATAGTAGTTGAAGACTTAAGCATAATAATACATGAGTTTGAAGGGTTTATAAGTGAAACAAAAACATGTTATGAGTGTTGTCCCCAAAAATGAGTGACATTTTTGGGACAACCTATGAACTATTTTGGTTCATCGGACCAAAATTTCTCTCTTCCCTTCTCAAAATTTGTTTGGAGCTTTCAAATTCCTCATTTTTAAGCTTTTTCTTGAAGGGATTCATTGGTTCAATAGGTTAAAAAAGTTTCTGCAGGTGAGTTCAGCTAAAAGAACAAGCTTCTAACACTCAGTCATTTCCAAGATTGGTTCAGCACCTCGATTCAATCAAAAGAGTTCAATCGGCAAATGATAAAAGACAAAGGCATTAAACCATTGAACTTTGAACCACTTTGGTTCAAAGGTTCAATGGGTTCAATGACCAAGTTGGTTCAACGTGCTTGGTGCAAAAGATCAAAAGGACTTGGCCAAATAACGAAGGATGAGCCTATTGATTGAACCAAAGTTGGTTCAATCGGCAGGTTCAAGGGGCTGCCCCAAAGTGAAAAAGGCAAGTTCCCTTGTGGAGGGAAAGTAGCATTGGTTCAAAGGTCAAAGAAAAGATAGAATTCCTTCGGATTTGTTTAAAGGCCCAAAAAGAACAATTCTTTCAAACTTTTTGTCTGATGGAAATGGCTAAGTCCAAGAGGCTGAAAGAATACTTTCAGGAAGATTTCCTTAGAAAAATGTTAAGGCAATATTCCTTCAAATTTTTTTTTTGAAGGAATTCACCCAGAGGAAAAGTTTGGAGTAACAGGAAAGAATGAATGGCCAAGTAACAAGAAACTTTCCTTCAAAAATTTTGTCTGAAAGAATTCTTTAGGGCTTTTTGCTCGATGGAAAATTCCCATTGAAGAAGTAAGAGCATGTCGAAGAAGTTAAAGCCCAAAGGACAAGTACCCTTGTGGGGGGAACTTGGCAAAGAGAAAAGCTCATGAAAAAATGCCCGATGGAAAAAGATAAAGTGTAGCGGAAGCTGCCACGTGTCCATTATAAAGTAGAGTAGAAGCTGCCATGTGTCATCTTCTGTAGGACCCCCAAAGGTTTCTAAAGCTTCTATAAGTTAAGTGGAATACATCACGTGTCCTGTTATGACTCAGTGGAGTGTGACAAGTGTTTGCATCCATGTTCCCCTTTTAGATTTTCTCAAGCAAAACATGTCATGGACCCCATTTTCTGTAAGTTTCTAATGAGTTTCATAATAGTGGAACTTGCCACTTGTCAAAGACATAGAAAGGACCCCCCAAAGATTTAGGCAAGAAGGGCTATAAAGGACAAAGAAGCAACATGGACAATTCCAAAGGTAAGTTCAATTAAAGTGATCGACTGAAAAGAGAGCTCAAAGACTCAAAGAGAGAAGATCGATGCAAAGGACCAAAAATGTCTTCGAAAGAGTTATTTCCAGTAGGTGGAATAGTGGATCGAGTAAAATTCTAAGCGCACCAAACCAAGGTCGCAGCATATTTTATTCCATGAAGTAAATACAAATATGCAAAGGACAAGATGGTCCATTGACATGCCATAGTTATGGTAGCACGCTATTCTTAGCATGGTCTCTCCATACCAAATTGGAGATGCATTGAAGACGCTAACTGTAGCATGGGCCATCTCATGGAAAAAGGTGCCAATCCTTGGGTAGTTGATATAAGTTTGTATTTTCTCTCATTTGGAAAGGAGACCTTCCCCTTACCAGAAGTGAAACTCTGTCCAAATTGAAAGGCATTACTGAGACTTTGAGCTCAAATTGTAATTCATATTTCTTTGATTGAATGAGAAATCAAGTTACTTGTAGACTTTATGTTGTTATAGCTTGTGCTACTTTAGGAGATTGTTCATATGTCTGTCTTCTAAAAGCATTCTTGTTTATTTGATTTAACAAGTAGAAATAGTGGAGGTGATAAGGAAGGTGTCCTGAAGACAACTACTTCTAGACTTTGCCCTATCATAGTTGTCTTCAGTGTGTGTTTTTATTTTCTATTTCTATGTAAAAGACCTTGGGATGACTTTGTACCCTCATTGTTTTTCATATCTCCCTCTAGGGTAGTCAAGGTGGAGTCTTTGTGCTACATCTTAGATTACTGGTTACTTTGGACCTGATTACTTGCTACCTGAAAGAGTCCTATTGTTTGCAAGAACAAACACTTTTGAAAGAAGAGAAGTGCCTTCTATCATTGCACCAAGATTTCTACTATTTAGGAAGGAATCTGGCTCTTGGCTGAAAGTTGCTTTTGAAAGAAGAGAAGTACCTTCCCCATCACCCAAGATTTCTTCCTTGTTTATCAGTATCATCTCTAAAAAAAGAGAGATAGATGGTTTATCCCACCCCTGTGTCTTACTTTCTACTTATTTATATAGTATATAACCTCTGCATATTTAATAGGGAACCTCCCCTTGATGAGAGGAGAGATTTATCCCCTTGTGATGCAGTAAACTTGCACATCTGGATGACCAATCTCCCTATGTTGTGGTGATAGGAACTATTTTGAATGCCAGTTAATTGGTCAACAAAATATTCACCCAATAGTTTTTGGTGACTCCACTGGGGACACAACAATTTTGTGCAATTTGGAACCTCAAGTTTCAGATTAAAACATCACCTATGTCTTACCCATAGTCATTATAACCCTTATCCATTATAGACTCTAGCGACTCTGTTTCGTGTCTTACCCATTATTCATTATAGCCTTACCATCTTCCTCCACCTCTGTTATATTATCTAGTCTGCAAAACCAGAGCTACTAGGAAAGAGTGCACAATTTGAAGCCTCAAGCCTCAAGCTGAAGTAGGGCCAGTCCTTTTCCATTTTTGATTCACAATCTGGCCACTCCACCCAGATTTGTTATCCCTATTTTACATAATTAAATCATGTCAGTTCGAGGCCCTTGGGGTAACTCTTTTGGCCCACTCAACTTGACTCCACCTCTGCATGAACTCTCACATAGTTCAAGAAATAATTTCTCCAAATTATTTGGTAATGGGATAGTTCACCCTGATGAACACATTACAGCCTTCACCATAGCCTGTGGTGTGATAGGGGTGGAATTTGAAGACATGGCAGTCAAGCTTTTCATGGAGACACTACAAGGTGTTGTTATAGACTAGTATTACCATCTACAGACTAGATCAGTGACTGGCTGGGACACTATCAAAGTCAAGTTTGAAGCCAGGTTCAAGCTTGTAGAAGATGCACATACCTTTTTGGCCTAGCTCACACAGATGAATAAGGAGCCCCATGAACCTATGAGGGACTTCATTGCCAGGTTCAACAAGCTGAGGTACAAGATTCCCATGATCACCCAGCTAACACCTTAGAATATCATGTGTTTCTTCATCAACTCACAATGGCTTGAAGTGAGTTTTTTTTTGAGATGGGCTAGACACATAGACCTTGAGGCTGCTCAAGACTTGGCTACTGAGCTAGAAGATGACCTTATCTTGGTAGGAAAGATAAGGAGAGATTCTAATAGAGCTAAACCCTCTTCATCTTTTGAATACTCACCCAAAGTCACCACTGACCCAATGGTACAAAAGCTGGCAAATGAATTGATAGCCTTAAAAAGGCAAATGGCACAAGGTATGTCTTCTGATCCTCTATATAGAAATGCACCAAGGAGGACATTCCCTAATCAGCCATATCAAGGCAATGCTACCAGAAGTCAAGGGCAACCAAATCATCTTCCTTCCCCATAGAGGAACCTTGCCCTTGAAGCACCTCCAACCAACTCAGTAGTTGGATATTTGGAAATAGAACATGTTTCTTATTTCCAACCTGAGTTTGAGCAAGAAAATGGCACTTATATCTTCAAGGAGGATCAAGAAGAATCAGCTGGTGACTCCCACATTAGTTTCTTGAATTACCAGGATGAACCCAGGAGTGAAGGTGAAGCAGTCAAAGGATCAAACGTAGTATCTACCCAATCTGAGAATTAGTCAGCCCAACAAGTTGACAAAGAAAAGATAGAGGAGTGACCCCAACCAATGATTTTAATTGCTGATTAGAGAACCCCTCTCCCTTTCCAATCAAAGGACCCGATGATTGCCAAAGAAGTAATTACATCAAACATCTCTGCACCTTCTACTTCAAATTCACAAAACAGTCCTCCCCTTCCCAAAAACCAAAAGGATGAACTCCCATCCTCTCTTCCAAATCCATCTCAGTCATTTGACATAGTTGATCATGTCAAGAAATTTGAAATTAAAATCACTGATTTTGGATCCCTGCAAGCCAATCCTGAGCAATTAAACATTGGTGAAGAGCTAGGTGTGGACCTATCTAAGGCAAAGATTGTGGTCACCCAAATGTCAACCCCTGCTACTCAAATTTTGTTTGAGCCTTCAGGTAGGAGTAATTACTCCTTGACCATAGAGGATGCTCATGTCTTCGCTAATCAAAGTCTCATGGCTGGCAATCCAGGAAATGATCCAAATAAGGCATCAAAAAAATTAGTAGGGCATAGTACAAATCAAGAAGGATCTTCCATCTCCAATGAAGAGAAACCTGATAGAAGATTAGCTTTTGATGATGCTTGGATCCTAGAATCTGATGGTAGAAATTCTTCCATTGTTGGATGCGGATCTCTATTACTTGAATTGAAGACTACTCAAGGTGAAGAGGTCAAACTCCTTCACACTAAAGGAAATGTTGAGTCGATGGTTTGTCAGGAGTTTGATGCTAACAATCAAAGCATGTGCTGGACTGAACCAACAGAACAACAAGCTATGGTGGTGGACCATACTATTGTACTCTAAAGTCAGCAAAAGGAAATCTTCACCAAGAGAGAAAGGAGTTATGGTTTTCAAATTGAAGACCATGTCCTGCCATGGGGCAAGAAGAAGAAAGAGCCAAGAGGAAGACGTAAAAAATTGGTTTCTTGGTGGAGAGTTCCATTCGCTCATCACCATTTCTAGGGACAAAATGGTTTCCTACTGGTTTATCAAGATGGCACACCATTTTCACTATCTCATAGTGGGAAGCATCTGAAGTGCTTCAAATCTTGAGGCATCAGATAAGATCATATGTGCATATGTATATTTGTATAGTCTTTTGTTCTATTTCATTCATTTCATTTTCTTTTTTTAGATATTTTCTTCTTGGGTAGCGTGACTTCATAGCCCAATGGCACACTTCAAGGCACTAGAGATTCTGGTTTCTCCTCCCCTCAACTGTATTTCAAGTTTTCAACTGAAAGAAGTTCCCCAATTGGAGCCAGCTATTGTCCCCAAAAATGAGTGACATTTTTGGGACAACCTATGAACTATTTTGGTTCATCGGACCAAAATTTCTCTCTTCCCTTCTCAAAATTTGTTCTGAGCTTTCAAATTCCTCATTTTAAGCTTTTTTCGTGAAGGGATTCATTGGTTCAATAGGTTAAAAAAGCTTCTACAAGTGAGTTCAGTCAAAATAACAAGCTTCTAACACTCAGTCATTTCCAAGATTGGTTTAGCACCTCAATTCAATCAAAAGAATTCAATCAACAAATGATAAAGGACAAAGGCATTGAACCATTGAACTTTGAACCACTTTGGTTCAAAGTTTCAATGGGTTCAATGACCAAGTTGGTTCAATGTGCTTGGTGCAAAAGATCAAAAGGACTTGGCCAAATAACGAAGGATGAGCCTATTGAACCATTGAACCATTGAACCAAAGTTGGTTCAATCGGTAGGTTTAAGGGGCTGCCCGAAAGTGAAAAAGGCAAGTGCCCTTGTGGAGGGAAAGCAACATTGGTTCGAAGGTCAAAGAAAAGATATAATTCCTTCGGATTTGTTTAAAGGCCCAAAAAGAACAATTCTTTTAGAATTTTTGTTTGATGGAAATGGCTAAGTCCAAGAGGCTGAAAGAATACTTTCAGGAAGATTTCCTCATAAAAATGTTAAGGCAAAATTCCTTTAGAATTTTTGTCTGAAGGAATTCACCCGAAGGAAAAGTCTGAAGGAACAAGAAAAAATGAATGGCCAAGTATCAAGAAACTTTCCTTCAGACATTTTGTCTAAAGGAATTCTTTTGGGCTTTTTGCTTGATAGAAAAATCCCACCAAAGAAGTTGAAGCCTAAAGGACAAGTACCCTTGTGGGGGGCATTTGGTGAAGAGAAAATCCAAAAAAAAATGCCTGATGGAAAAGGATAAAGTGCAGCAAAAGCTACCACGTGTCATCTTCTGTAGGACCCCCAAAGGTTTCTAAAGATTTTATAAGTTAAGCGGAATATGTCACATGTCCTATTATGACTCAGTAAAATGTGACAAGTGTTTGCATCTGTGTTACCCTTTTAAAGTTTCTTGGGCAAAACATGTCATGGACCCCATTTTCTGTAAGTTTCTAATGAGTTTCATAATAGCAAAACTTGCCACTTGTCAAAGACACAGAAAGGATGCCCCAAAGACTTAGGCAAGAAGGGCTATAAATGACAAAGAAGCAACATGGATAATTCCAAAGGAAATTTCAATTAAAGTGATCAACTGAAAAGAGAGCCCGAAGACTCAAAGAGAGAAGATCAATGCAAAGGACAAGAAATGTCTTTAAAAGAGTTATTTTTAGTAGGTGGAACAGTGGATTGAGTAGACTTCTGAGCGCACCAAACCAAGGATGCGACCTATTTTCTTCCATGAAGTAAAGATAAATATGCAAAGGACAAGATAGTCCATATTAAGGAGGAGACATATCAAATGAAAGGACACACCATAGTTATGGCAGTGCACTATTCTCAGCATGGTCTCTCTAGACCAAATTGGAGATGCATTGAAGACGCTGACTACAGCATGGGCTGTCCCATGGAAAAAGGTGCCAATCCTTGGGTAGTTGATATAAGTTTGTATTTTCTCTCATTTGGAAAGGAGACCTTCCCCTTACTAGAATTGAAACTCTACCCAAATTGAAAGGCATTACTGAGACTTTGAGCTCAGATTGTAGTTCATATTTCTTTGATTGAATGAGAAAGCAAGTTACTTGCAGACTTTGTGCTATTATAGCTTGTGTTACATTAGGAGATTATTCACATGTCTATCTTCTAAAAGTGTTCTTGTTTATTTTATTCAACAAGTAGAACTAGTGGAGGTGATAAGGAAGGTGTCCTGAAGACAACTACTTCCAGACTTTGTGCTATCATAGTTGTCTTCAGTGTCTGTTTTTCTTTTTTATTTCTATGTAAAAGACCTTGGGATGAATTTGTGCCCTCATTGTCTTTCATATCTCCCTCTAAGGAAGTCAAGGTGGAGACTTTGTGCTACATCTTAGATTAAAGGTTTATTTAGACCCAGTTACTTACTACTTGAAAGAGTCCTGCTATTTGAAAGAATAAGCACTTATGAAAGAAGAGAAGTGCCTTCTATCATTACACTAGGATTTATACTATTTAAGAAGGAATCTGGCTCTTGGCTGAAATTTGCTTCTGAAAGAAGAGAAGTACCTTCCCCATCACCTAGGATTTCTTCCTTGTTTATCAGCATCATCTCTAAAAAAAGAGAGATAGATGGTTTATCCCACCCCTGTGTCTTACTTTATGCTTATTTATATAGTATATAGCCTCTACATATTTAATAGGGAACCTCCCCTTGATGAGAGGAGAGATTTGTCCCCTTGTGATGCAGTAAACCTGCACATCTGGATGACCAATCTCCCTATGCTATGGTAATAAGAACTATTTTGAATACCATTTAGCTGGTCAACAAAATATTCACCCAAAAATGAGTATCATGACAATATAAAGAGATAATAACACACCTTAAGCAAATTCAAAATGGCCTACAATCACCCATAGGTTGGAAACATGCACATACAAGCATGTAAGTCAAGAAGTGTGAGATAGACATGATCATGAATGAGGTGAAGGAAAGTTTCATGGTTTGTGAGAAAGAAAATACATTAATTCCATAAATTTAATTATGAACAAGTTAATATTGACCTATAAGACACCTAAAAGCCAAAATGAATGTAAAATAGGCATGTATAGACTAAGATAAGAAATGGACTAAGACATAAACATTTGAAGGAGTCTTAAGGCACTTCAGGGTTAAAAGAGGTGAAAATGACAAATATATTGACTTAGGGAATATAAATGAGGTTTTAAAATCATAAATGAGGTCCAAATCCATGTAATAAGTCTCAAACACACCTACATCCATGGCTTAAGGGGGCTGTCTCAGTCCTTAAGGGGCAGAGACCTAATTTGGAATTCAAAGGATGAACTAAGGTATGAGATTGAACTTAACCTTGGATAATTGATTTATGATCACCATAATTTGATTTTAATCATGATATAAGGATTTAATTTTTTTTAAAAATCATACAAAAATCTGAAAACACCTATAGCAAAAGCATAAAACAAGTTTTCCCCTTTTTCAGGCAATATAGGCCTAATTCATGTTTTTCAAGAGCATAAGAGGTGTTTAGAGGAGAAAGTGAACTATATAATTATTTAAAAAAATAATTAAATGTATTATATACCATAAATTATCATAATAAATATCAAATAATTCTTTTCTTTCCAAGTGCATCATATACCCTGCCCACCCCAAACTATGCTTTCATTAAAGTCTTCCTTGTAAACTTGGAGAATTGGAGGACCAAATGGAGGATTTGAGAGGTAAATTTTGGTAAATAGTACAATTATGAAATATATAAGATGATAAAATAATCATATTTTATTATATAATAGGGAAAGCACTTGTTTTTTTGTCTCAAACTAGAGGCAGTTTTGGTGTGCATGGAGGTGCCAATTTTGGGGAAAATGTTGAAATGTTAAACCAAAAGGTTAGAAAGGACAAAATTATGATTGTATAATATTTAGAGGACATAAATAATCATATTAAACCTTAATATAAATTATATAATCATAAAATTTGTTCCAACCTAGGAGGTTTGCATGCATACCTAGTGGGAATCCTTAGGCCTAAAAGCCCAACTAAGGGTCATTTGAATTTTTGGCCTTTTACTTGACTTAAAATTGATTTTAACATGTTTTTATTTGTATAACATATGTTTTGGATCCATAATATGTCAAATTAAGCCATTGGAGTGTCAAGTTGAGTCTCAAATGGCAAGCAAGCCTATTGGCAAGGTCTAAGCCTAAGGCCAAACAAGGGTAAGTTTTCATTTTTTGATCCTAAGGAGATAATAAAATGATGGTAACATGTTTTTTGGGCTCATATACATGTTTTTTATCCATTTATTTTCAAATAAATTCATCATAAGGTCAATTATTGGCATAGAAGCTCTCAAACCCTTACGAAGGCCTAAAATGGCTCAAATGGCCAACTTCAAATGCTTGAAACTTCCATCATATATTTAATGGGAAATAGATATTTTAAATAAAGTTTTATGGGGTAATAAATAATCCATATGTGTAATTTTCAAATAATTATAGTATGCCACATTTATGAATAAATGTTTAGAGGACTGGTCATTCTAAAACCCTCTAAAAACCATGTTTGAGACCTAGAGGTGGAAACGAGCCTTAAAGTGACACCATATGTATGAATTTGAATCTTATTTATGAATATAAACTATTTATAACTCCAATATTATCCTTTAAATGTGATTTTTTATATGTAATTATATATATCAAAGGAAAATAGTGCTTATTTTGACCATTTTGAGTGGTATGCAAACTACAGAAGGAGTTAGAAGATGAAAAAAATTGTGAAGGTAATATTTAAACTTTATATAAATCTTAAAATTAATTTAATCTCAATAAAAAAATCTAAGTGTCCCAACTAGACTCTCACTTTCAGCCAGTCCAGTGAGTTAGCTAGTGAGGACTTAGAGAAAGTAGCAAATATTCATTTAGAGGGCCTTTAAAAGACAATTTATTGTATATAATTGCATGTAAAATCCTTAAAATTTTCATTTATCCTATTTTATGGATCATATTTCAAGTATCTAGAGTTTTTAGGTGCTAAGTGTGAAGGGTGAAGGGAAAAGAGCTATTTTGAGACTGCCAAGTGTGATCATGCATGGCCAAGATGATAGGAAGGGTTGGAAGCCTAAAAAAATAATTTTTGGGATTATTATTAACCCTTATTACTAATAATTATCATAAAAAATTATCAGGTGTAGAGTTTTGGTAGTTTTTTAAGACCACTTATGAGGGATAGTTTTCTATGCATAGAAAAGGAGTTTTTTGACCATTTACAGGTCTTGGATGATTGAATATGATATTTTTAACTCATAAAAAGATATTTATCACCCAAAAATTATCTCTCATTCATTTTTAACTTATTTTCACTTGGTAACACATGTAATTTTACCTTTTCAACTTCTCTTCCCTTCTCTCTACCTTTCCATTTCTTCTATAAATTTTGGCCTTGTGACATTGTATTGATCTCTATGCCTAGGTATGGAAAATCCCTACAAAAATTTTACCTAAAATAAATAAATATAATTTTTTTTACCTTATTCAAATATTACATTAAGTGTACATGCTTGGTATTAGTCTTGTGCAAGTGCAATTTCCATTTACGTTCACATGTTGATTCCATTAGTACCTAGTGTATTGTGATTTTCTTCTTGTAGGTCAACAAGAAGTGTCTAAAGAGAATGCAGGTGTAAGTTATTATGCTACTAAATAGAGTGTCTTATAATGCATATTGTTTAGTTCTTCATATCCCATGTCATCCTCAAGACCCCATGTTGAAGCATTGATGTTGGAGGAGAAATTGATGTTGAATGAAGTGTATGTGCTAATTGTCCTTAGTTTCAAGTTTATGTTGAAGGTATGAGTAGATAAAATATTTTTTTGAATCATCTCTAGTATAATAGGTTTACTTTTAATTTTTATAACCCTTTTCATCCCCCCTGAGTTGTTAGTAATAGGAATATGAGCTTAAATGATGCATCAAGGGGAACTAGCCCCTAATCTAGAGATCCACCCTCCAATAGGGATACCCATAGCCATAGGGTGGTTTCATTATTTCACTTGAGTGAGGAGAAGTTTGTCACATCTCCTCATTATGTGCATTCAAGTGATAATAGGTATATCGATAGAAACTTTAGTGGAAGCTATACACACCCGTGTCAGTTTTAGGGATAGGATGATCCATTTGTGTTATTTCTATTTTCTATAATTTACATGTGTATGTTGAGACTAAAATTATTTGTTTGTTTAAATTCAAAATGAGTCATAAACATCATGTGTTTTCATCACACTTAAGTCTAAGAGGGGTTACTCTGCTTATTTTGTATCAGAATTTTGCCTTAGAATTTTTATCTAAAAAATGTTTGTGTGCCACTTGTTTAAATGGGGCATATTTACGCTGCTCATTTTGTCTCAAAAAATTGCCTTGGATTTTATGAATTCAAAATCATTGTCATACCATTTGATTGAAATAATGTTATTATGTTATTCATTTTATTCCAAAAATGTTGCCTTTCTCAAAATAAGTTCAAAATCACATGTACCTTTGATCTAAAATTGGTGTCATTATGCTATCCATTTTGGTCTAAGATGTTCTCCATTTGAAAATTCCAAGTATTCTAAACCAAGTTCAAAATTTGTCTTGTGAAGTTCATATTCAAAATTGATTGGTCTACACCTCGGTTTTTTTTAATTTTGGCTTAGGTGTTTACCTCTTACCTTTGAATTATGTAACTTGGACTAATCCCTTACTCTATTTAAAACCATTTTTCATAAGATATAGGAATTGGATTAGTTATGTATGCCTTGATTTGATTTTTTTCCATAAACTAAGGTCAAAACTCACTTTTTAAGTATAACTCTAAACATGGTTAGTTTAAATTAGAGCCTTGTTTATCGCTTGGGCGTGAATGCTTTACTCATCGCTCTTATTTTGATTACTTACTATTGAATTTCTCATTTAATTTTAGGTATGTGCCTAGAGTGAATGATTTATACTAAGGTCAAGTTTTTTTAAAAAATCCATGTTCCAAGATTGAGTCAAGTGTTTCAAACTATTTTGCTTAGAGTTAGATTAATTACAAGCTTTTATCTCAACCTAGTTTGTTTCAAATTCTAGATTTGTGCCTTTTTACCAAAGACCTAGCATTGCCTTAAAGGTTTCAAATCTAGTTCAAGCATTTTTAAGTTTAGCTTTATACCTTTTGATCTAATACCTAGCACTTTTTATTTTTCACCTATATTAGATTTATTTGAAACACTTTGCCAAGTCTAAGATTTAAATTTGCCTTTTATTTGACCATTTGTATGCAATACCTTAGAGTATTGGAGATATTTGAGACTAAATTCACATTGATATCTTTCTATAAAAGATTCATTTTATGTCAAGTTTAAACCATTTATAGTAATAGACTGAGTTTTCCATCTAGACCAAGATTCAAGACATTTGCAAGCATAAACCAATATTTTAGACCATGTTTCAATTTTTTTATGAAATTTAGACCTTTTATTCATGAAACATTAGTTGTGGATTAAGATATGCCTCACTACACACCTAGTGGGACTATGTATAATTTGGATTGTGAAAGTATGATCATGAATGATCCCTTTATTCAAGACCCATATGGGTATGACGTAGTTTATGAGATAGATCCATATCTTCCTTACACTACTCAATATGTAGAACAAGGGCAATATCCATTAGCAAAATACTTGGTTAGCACACATTTCTATCTAGTTTAGGAGCAAGAACAAAAATATCAATACCTTACTAATGTGCCATATATTATCGAATAAGTCTAATAAAAGCCTTACTATGTTATCATGATAATAATATATAACCTTTAATTATTCTATCTCCACTTTCTTGAGAATAGGGATGATATTTTGGTTAGGGTCTTAGAGGTAAGAGCCAAGTTTCTAGCCGACTTTCCCCATGAAAGTCTACCTAGTCTAGTTAGAGTGCCTAGTAAAGCACCTTGCATCAAACCCATCAAACAATCCTTTACTACTTACCATAAAGAACTTGTGCCAATGCCAAAATAATATTCAAATGTGATTGCAAAGGGAAAGGGCCCCATGGAATACCAATTAACATTAATGAAGAAAGCATATCAAACATACCTTAATTTAGTGCAAAATTTTAATGATATGTCCATATTGAATACCCCAATTATAAATTTAGGTCCCTTAGTAGGAATTCTAGTTGATTCATTAGGTCATACTAATTTGAGAGTGGACCCCTTTTCCCAAAGTACACAAATGGGTAACATGTTTAATGTCTCATTCACTAAGATAGAAATTGTGGATTATATCAAGACCATGTGCTAAATGTAGTGGACAAAACATAAGTATATCCCAATATAGGCCAAGGTGGGTTAAATGTACCATAAAATAATTTACAGTTACAAGTGCCTCTTCCCAATACTATGAGTGGTTCACAATAATAGGGGGTAGGAATGCCTAGTTCAAAACCACATCAAGTTACTCCCAATCCTCAACCAACTATTCTTTAAGCATGGAATAACAGGAGATAAGTAACTAGGTGCTACCCAATGTTTTAACCCAAAAAGTAGAGAATGTTACCCTATCTCAATAGGTAAAAACTAATATTCTATAGCCATAGACACATACTAATGTACCACAAAAACACATGGTGGGTTCCTTGTAGACGTTGTCTAATGAATAATGTCTTCTTATTGGATAAAGACACATGTTAAACACCCATAAGCTTCCAATTTACAAGTGTTTGTTCAATAAAGAGGTGCCAATTTAGCACAAATACATATCAAGCAATAGTTTAATTTTACCCAACATTTACCACATATTCAAAGATAGGGCCTTAGTCAACAATAAGTACCATTTATACAACTAGGTTCAACTAGTTGGTAGTAGGTTCTTAATCAAACTCAGTAATAACAATACCTTTTATAAGGCCACATACTTCCATCATAGACCTATTTCCCTTAGACTCAAATTCATATTCTAAATCCAAACTAGAATAATTACTAATAATGTGTGTAGTATCAATAGCCTAATCCCAATACATGAATGTATATTCCTAGTCAATTCATCCATCAAGCCAACATTCCATAATACTACATTCCCTTATTCTACCCTAGTCAAGGTAATCCACCTTTGATCACCCAAAAATAACCACAACCAAATGTGTCATCAAGTTTTTTAGCCTAAGAACTATAATAGATGAAGGATGCAATTGTAATGATTAAAAAATGAAAGCAGACTAAGAAGTTCAAATTGGATGATGTGTGATCACATTCATTTGGTATGAAATATTCCAAATACTATTTATTATAATTTATGATCCATCTAAATTTTAAAAATATAATGGTAAAAGAAACCCTGAAGAGAATTTAAAAGTGTTTTTTATCACTTGCCAGCTAGTGGCCTATAGTGACGTCTACCTGCTTCTTGTTTTTCCTTTAAGTCTGGCTAAATAAGCTTTTGAGTGGCTTCTTAAGTTATTAAAAAACTTAGTATATAAATTTGATGATATTTTAGATAATTTTGTACAAAATCTATCCTACAATACCAAGCATGATATTTTTGTAGTTGATTTGAGTCAGGCTAAGCAACAAGTTAGTGAGATATTTACTAGTTACTTACAACAATGGAGAGCATTTTCTAGTCACTTCACCCATAATCTACCAAAAATTGGTAACTATTTTTACCAAAAAAATTCATAAGGAAATATCTTATCACTTAGAGATTCAATTCACATACACATTCAAGGAGATAATTTAGAAAGGTATATAGATTAAAAAAACCCTCATTAATAAATAGATTATTAGATTTTCTTCAAACCAAAAATAGAGCTAAAACCAAAATTTTGGCACAAGTCAAAGCCTTATCCTAGTCTAAATACAAGAATATACACATATTCAAGCTAATAATTATGAAAAACCTAAGCCATACAACTATAACAATAATGTTGTCATTAATGGAGTTACTAAGTCACACCATTTTCAAATGGTGCAAACACTGTCTTCTCAGCCTCTCCCATAAATGTAGTTTACTCTACAAATATATCCTATCTATAAAATGTAGTTTATGCCTCAACCTAGGCCAAATCTTAAAATTATATGGCCACCACCTTTGCAAACCCCTCCTCTAATAAGAAGACCTACGGCTAGAGTATTTGGTGATCTTGGTGAGCTTAGTGAAGCAATGTTTCATAAATTAGTCATAGATAATATGATTGGTTAGTCAATTTTTAAAAAAATCATAAAAGACTACTTTATCTAAATTGGTATAAAAAGCATGAGTTTTTTGAATACCATCATTTTCATGGATATTCTATACATCATTATGTGTAATTAAAGCACCTCATTTAGAATATGTTAGAAAATGGAGAGATTTAGTTATATAATAGAGCATCTACTTCCAATCAAAACTTGGGTATCTACCAAAATCCATTTTCATAACATAATAATATCAATTAATAATATAAAAATGAAGACCATATCCAAAATAATAGTTCTAGAAATAATAAAAATAATAATAACAAAAATAATGTCAACCATAAAATGGAAAAAAAGCCCAAAATGACCCCAACAACCAACAGACCTATCATGCAATTGTACATGACTAAAATAAATTTGTAGTTCATATTATAGGTGGTCATGTATTTACCATTACCATCAATCCTAGATTGAGTACCAATAGACATAGACTGTTACCTACTAATACATATCAACCTACTAATGCCATTAATCCTTCCTTAACCTGTGACTGCAACCAAGTGCAACAACAACAAACTATTTCCATATTAGAGCCCTATGTTGGTACCCTTCAATAACTTGTGATCACATCTAAGTGCATCAGCAATCAATAATTGCCCTCTATAGCCATATCCATCATCTTTTAGTTATGATTATCCTTTACCCAATCTAGATTGTGTAATTACAACTCGATGATCTAAAGTCACCATCCTAGGACTAAAACCCCTTACTAATGAGCCAATCCAACCCACTATGTTGGATAAGAGTATGCCAATTACCATTTTTAAGGAAAAAAATTATGATATTTTGAAACAACTCCAAAAGACACTTGCATAAATCTCTATTATGTATTTATTACATATGTCTAACATCCAAAATAATATCTTTACTAAAATCCTAGGCTAATACCAAGTACCCGATGACATTACTCCAGACAATTTTCAATATTTGGTTGGACACCTAACCTTAGGATAATAACTAACCTTTTAACAAAGTGATATGTCATCCCTTGGTCCTCTCCATAATAAACCATTATACATTGAATTTGTTATAATGCAGCACAAAGTTAAATGCATCCTCATGGACAATAGATCAAGCCTAAATATTATGTATTTAAAGTTAATCAAGCATCTAGATATACAATAGCTAACCTTCATCTAAATACTATTACTATCAATTCCTATGACAATGAAGAGTATAAATCCCAAGGAACCATTAGTTTTCTAGTGATCATTGGGCCTTTGACCCTCAACACACTTTTCCATGTGTTAGACCTGGACTTAACATACAATTTGCTTTTGGATAGACCATGGATACATGAAATATTTGTAATACCCTCAAACTTGCACTAGTGTATCAAGTTTCCTCACTCTATGATGGAGGTAACTATCCATGGAGAATTACATCCATATGAACACTAAAAGCATTTTGAGGTTGAATATGAAATCTAAAATTACCATTTTGATCTAGACCTAGTACTAAATAAATGCAAAAATAAGGAGATACTTTTTAAATTTATAGATACCAATTGCATAGACCTTAATAGCCTTACCTCAACCTTACATATGCATCCTATTTAAATCTCTAATCATTTTACCATTTTGAACAATGGTCTAGGATAGTATTGTACCCATGATACCTCCCATATAGATAAGCTTCCACAAAACCCTAAGTCCTATGGAATGCCTAAAGTTAAGCCAGTATGCATATAATACAACCATGGGTAAAAAGAAAACTTCATAGCCTAGTGTCTATTATTTTCACACTAACCATTATCCAAGAATAAGAATGGCTTACAAAATATGATTCCTAGCTATAAAATGACAAATTGGCTTATTGTAACCGAAGTAAAAAGTATCCCATCCCTAAAAATCAATCACATGAAGGTAGAGGCATGGGGGAAAATAAGTAAGGTAATAGTGAGCATATTTCTATAACCAAATAAAAATGAACTTATGTTCTTGTATTGAAACCACATAGGGTAATCTCACTTATCTTATTCATTTTCCTACACCAACAACTAGTGATGACAATGTTGGTAGTGAATTAAAATCTGGTCATAGCATGTATGAATACCTAACCAGTACCAAATTATTCAACTTATATACCATTTGTACCATCATGCCAATAATATAACACTCCCAACTTACCCTTTATCACCCTCAATTCAAATATTGGGGCCAATAAGAATCCACAATACCTTTAGATGAGTTTGATAATGATGAGACCTTTTGTGATTTTATGGGCCTGAGAGATAATGTTCCTTTGGGAGAACATAAATAAGGGTTATCTATAAAATTGGATCTCATTACCTATTTAAAATAATATGTGAACACCTTTATCCAAAAATAAATTAATGAAACATTGAGGTCCTAAAGTAAAAACCTCTTTAAGGCACTTTTGGACTATAATAAAAGTAAATAAAAAGGCCAGTCTCTTAGTGAAAACTAATTTCAGGAACCACTAGATAGGGATGTTCACCCTTCTTTGAATGAAGCTCACGAAACCACCAATAATGAAATTGATTTTGGGTATGACATTAGTATATAAGAAAAACATGAATTTGATCAAATTGTTTGAGAATGTCATGTCATGTTTGTTACATATCCATTACCACCATTAGGAGATTCATATTCATCTCATTTGGGGGAACTTGAAGAACCATTTTGACCAGAGGAATTTTCCATTGGTGGATAATTTAAATCCTTGCCAAATATTATGGAAGATGGATTGACTCTCCTTGTGAAGAATACTACAAAGGTTAACATCAGGATTCCATAGGACCCAAAGTGGATCAAATTAAGTGCGTCCCTCACTAAGGAGGAACATGAAGTATTTACTATCCTTCACATATTTACATGGGACTTTTTGTCACTTTAACTTTAACCTAATGAGGATATGGTACAAGATTATCCTCATTTAAGTGAGACAATGAAACCACCTCAAGGCTATGGGTAACCTTATTAGGAGGTGGATCTCTAGATTAGGGGCTAGCTCCCCTTGATGCATCACTAAAGGTCATATCCTATTATTAACACTTGGGGATGAAAATGGATAGGGATAAAATGAAATTAAACCTATTTTATAGGAGATGATGCACCAAATATTTTATCTATTCATACCCTTAGCATGTACTTGTAACTAAGGACAAGCTGTACATACACTTCATCCAATATCAATCTTCCCTCTCACATCAATGCTTTAACATGGGGCCTTAGAGATAGCATAGGATAGGACGAACTAGAAAATAGGCATTCTAAGACACTCTATTGAGTAGTATACTCACTACACCTATAATCTAATTTGACACTTATTGTTGACCGACAAAAGAGATTACAAACACACAAGGTATTAAGGAGAGAAGCATGTGAAGGTAGATAAAACTTACACTTGCACAAGACTAATATCCATTGTGTACACTTAGTGAAAATTTTGAATGAGTTAAAACACTTATATTTATTGATTCAAGCTAAAATGTTTTAGGGATTCACCATACCTAGGTAGAGATATTCATAGAATAGACAAAAAGGCTCAATTTATAGAAGATGTGATAAAAGAGAGAGAAAGGGAGTCCAAGAGTCACTTGGACATATGTCAACTTGATCAAATCAGTTAAAAATTCATGGGAGAGAGGTATGGGGTAAGACATGTAATGTTAGTATTTAAAAATGTTATCTCCAATCATCCAAGACATGTAAAGTGGACAAAAAGCTCCTTCTCTTGCATAGAAAATTGCCTCTCATGATTAGCCTTACAAAACTACATTATCCCTACAAATGATCAGGTATGATGATGGGTTTGAGTGAGATGGGTTATTTAGAATCCCTCACATTCATTGTATATTTTCTTTATCATCCCTATCATTTTGGCCATACATAATCATCCAAGACAGTCCCAAAATGAGCTCTCTCCATGCACCTCTCCCACTTGGCATCCAAAACCTTAAAAATTTTCAAAATGATCCATGCACTAGGGGGAATGACACTTTTTAAAGGTGTCTATATCATCATTTTCAATAAATTGGCCCTAAAAGGCTTTCCAAATTGAGATTCACCACATTCTCCTAAGTGTTCACTATTTCCCACTAGACTGGCTGAAATGAAGGAGATGGAAAATAGGATTAAGAAATTAGACACATAATAAAATGACCATAAAGACTTATAAAAATTACTAAACCTTCTCCCAAAACTGATTTGATCTCTTGAAAGTTCACCATGCCTAAAAAACACATAAAAATGTCAAAAATAACACTATTCTAGCCCTGTTTATATAGTTCCATATAAAAACTTGGCATTAGAGGGTGATTAAGAGAGTCCTATAAATGTTTCAAAGTTTTCATGGCATTTCCATTTCATTTTCATGCTTAATTTTCTTCATCTTTCCAATTAGGTCTATGAGGAGGGTTTGCAAGGGTTTTGAGTGAATTCTGGTCTTAACATTGGTTCATAAAGGTTTTACATTGGAATCCTCTCAAAATAACACTGATGGATCCTCAAATACCCTCTCTAAATTCTATAATAACCTTAAATTCCCATTCATAGTTTGGTGGAAGCTCTAGGCACTTGAAGTTGACATTTGATCTCCTTTTTTGCTTCCTGGTAGGGTCTGAGCACAATCTAGGTCAAAAATGATATCCTAATTGATTTAATTGCAAAAAAAAATGGGTTTAAAAACTTCTATATATACCTAAAAATCTCATACAATCATTTTAATAGATTACCATATCTTGAAATGGAACCTGGAACCTATTTGGCATTAGGCCTAGACCTTGCCAATAGGTCTACCTACAGCTTGAGACTCAATCTAACTCTCTAATGGTTTACCCTACCTCCTTATGGATTAAACACTTCATTTTTACCTCCATTAACCTACTTAAAATAGTTATAATTCTTTACAAAGTATAGAATTAGAAGTGACCCTTCCTTTGGTTTTAGGCCTTGGCAATGCCTAATTGGGTTTACCTATAGGTCTAGTTGCATAGGGCACCCTACTTGGTTTCCAACCCTATATAGAGGTTTTTTAGGTTTTAATATATATATTACAACTATAAAAACCTTATTAAAGTATTTTTTTGACCTTTGGTCCATGTCTCTACCTCCTTCAATGAGAAAATAGGGTTTATGTAAAGCAAAAATTGCCCCCTATCTAAGACAAAATAGGGGGTAATTTTCATATTAGTCTAAAAAAATAATTGGATAAGATTTAAAAACTACCAATGGTTATTTGGATCATTTTTTTTCATCTAATTCCAAGTTTTAACCTCCAAACATCCCAAATCTCTCAGGTAGACTCTTGGAGTGTACACTATCTACAAGGGTATGAGTGTTGACTAAGTTTTGTTTATTTAGAAGATTTTGTTTTACCATATTTTTGAGGATATGTGTTTATATAATTCTCATAATCACATATAATTCCTCTAAATACTCCTTCCATCATCTTGGTCCCTTCAACCTTTTCCATATTCCTACAAATATAAGATTAGGCATAGTTGTTGTTTGACTGAGACAACCTTTTTGGTCCTTCACACTTGATGTAGGTGTTGGTTTGGATCATGTATGTCATGGTAATGATATTTATAAAATAAAATATACTCTTTATGAATAATTATTTCTTATATTCTCCTTGTAACTACCTTGAATGATCTAAAATGCCACTAAGACCCATCTTCTAGGTCACTGACTATTGACTGAGAGAGACCTTGTTATCTGTAGGTTATCATGGTGATGTTGGTCATGGTGTGTGGAATTTTTTTTAATTTTATATTTCATGATAATCTATTCATTATTTGGTTCCAACTTATAATCATTCAAATAATACCTCAATTTATACTTAGATCCTCAACTAGGATGCCCTGTTCCTTGACTAGATTGAGACCATTTGTCATGCTTGTCGGTTAATTTAGCTTTGTCCTCACTTAAATTAGGTGTATTTAGGTTTAAAATTAGATACATAAGGTAAAATTTCATTAATATAATCTAAATACACCAATGCAAATGCATTTTCTACATGGAAAACCCTACCTTCAACTTACTATTTACCTCAGTTGTATGTTGCAATGCATAGGCTTATAGGTTGTTTTAAGCCATTTTAAACTTGTTCAAGGTGTGGTAGGATCCCTTAAAATTTACTTTAGACTCACATTACCTTATTTTAAACAAAATTTTCACCTTTAAACCTTCAAAACACCATATAAAAGTCAAATTAGATCACTATTTAATATGTTGGTTGTACATGTTTGTTCAAGGCCTTATTATATGGATAGGGGGTTGCTTAGGAGGTCTCAAAACATCAAGATATACCTTGTATTTATAATATTAGCTAAATATACTATTTTAACTATTTTTATTGATCTAAATTTATGGAATAACTTAGGATCATCAAATTTAAGTGCAAAGTAACTTTTCCATTAACACCCTGTAAGTGTTCACTACCCCTTTTCAGTGGTTTTTGACAACTTTGAGGATCTCAATGACCATCTTAATCTTACTCTTTTCCCATAAATATTGGCATGGTAATTTTTTTTTACTATGGATACTATAAAAAATAATCAAATACATTTGAAACTCTTTTTTTCATGGCATATATTATCCCAAAAAAGCTCTAGGATCTCTATTTGGTCCATTTAGGGACTATGAGCCCAATATGGTCTGATCACACTTTGAAGTGAAAATTTTACTTTTCATAGCATCCTCACCCTCATGAAATTAGTACCATGAAAATTTTAGTATGATAAAGTCTCAAACTTAATTCCATCATGTTTCACTCTTTACACCTTCGTACAAACATCTTGGAGCTCTTGAATAAAGTGACTATGAGTGACAAAGGCAATGAATCAAGGAAAAGATGAACAATTTATCTTTTAAGGAGTATTGATATGATTTATCCCAAGATAATTCAATTAAATAATATTGAAAAAATGAGTCTAAACACATTAAACATCTTCATGGATTTCCTTCCATGTTGAGAAAACACATGTTATGCACCTATGATTACAAACTTGAGAAACAAGCACAATTAGGAAATATCCTTTAAGGAAATTAAGAGAGGGAGTGTTATAATATGATAAAATAATGTATATTTCCTATTCCAACCTGAAAACACTCCATCAAACTCACATAGCTCTATGGATTTTTGAAAATAAGAAATAGATGCACAACCATACCCCTCTTGAATGCAAGTTTATAAAAAGTTGTTGGAGGTGTAAGTCATTGTTCATGATGGAGAAGCCACCAATATAAGAGTTATTTTTATTTATGTTAATTTAAATTAGATTAATATCCACCCTTAGAAGGACTCTTCCCAACTCCACTTGTACGACCCATGCCAAGTTCTTGAAACTGACCCTTTTTTGCTTGCCAAGAGAAAATAGAGGAAAAGGAGTTGTAGATGTAATTCTTAGCATTGTCCTTGAAAAAAAGTGTGGAAAGTATTTTTGGAGATTAAGATTCACTCCACCCATGTTTTTAGCTAAAGATCAAATCATCTATTTCGTACAAGTGCCCATAAGGGTCTAAAAATAAGGAGAAACTCCCATTTTCTAAACATAATTGACTCTTGGCTGATATTTGACTATCCTTGACATGATTTTAACCTCTTACACATTTAAACTCACCTTGGTGATGAATTTTTCCTCTTGAAAGTTTCTACAAGTCAATAGATTGGCTAAAATGTGACCAAAAGGCTCCCTTTTGCACATAATACCTAGCATATGATGAATTCATGACTTGAAAACACTTTAAAACATGTCAAAGACCATATATGTACCTATTAAGCACATTTTCAGACTTTTACCAAGATTGACCTAGTTTTACCAACTTTGAATTTAGTTGATTAGGCTATTTCAAGGGGGATGAGCTTAGACAAGGATTAGGACAAGGCCAAGTAGGATGATAGACCAAAATGACACCCTATAGGACATATGAAAACCTTTGTTAAAAATTTAAAATAGTAAGGGTTAACCCCATTTGACTAGAAGTCAAATTTGGTCAATAGGGCTATTTGGACATGTTGGGTTTAGACACTACCTTAGTTGTACACCATCTCATCATACATCTTGGTGCCATATCCATTAAGTATAAAATTTGTAACATGCATCCTCGTATTGATGTGTTAGTCAAGAAATATTTTTAGAAACTCTTAGAAGTGAGATGCATAAG
Source organism: Torreya grandis (assembly GCA_037957365.1). Taxonomy (NCBI): domain Eukaryota; kingdom Viridiplantae; phylum Streptophyta; class Pinopsida; order Cupressales; family Taxaceae; genus Torreya; species Torreya grandis. Next base: position 829,279 of record JARHVA010003409.1, on the reverse strand, counting down.
ATTGATTAAAATTTTAGAGTGGATCTCTAACATTGTGTATGTCAATAAAAAGATAAAAGGTATCAAAATTTACACTATTTTCTAAGACATAAACAAGGCTTGACCAAAGTATGACTTTATTATACCGAACATAGACATGATTTTTGAATCCAAAATTAGGTATAAAATTATTTCCCTCATGGATAAATTTTTAGGATATAACTAGATAAAAATTACACCAAAGGACTAAGAAAAAATAGTTTCACCACTCCTTGGGGAACGTTTTGTTATTAGGTCATGTTGTTCAACCTCAAGAATGTTAGGGAAATATACCAAAGATATATGAATATCATATTCCATGATATGATTCATGATATTATCAAAGACTATGTCGATGACATATTGGGTAAATATAAAACCAATGTAGATCATCTAGCCATACTACAAAGGCTATTAGAAATGCTTCGTAAGTATAAGGTTCAAATTAATACCAATAAGTGCATCTTCAATGTTACTTTAGGAAAAATGTTAGGAATTATTATCTATCATTGAGGCATTGAATTTTATCCTACCAAGGTTCAATACATTATCTAGATATCGTCACCTTCCACTATGAAGTAGTTTCATAGTTTGTAGGTTAGAATCCAATCTATTATATACTTCATTTCACAATTGGCTAATAAATGTCATCCTTTCCCTCATTTATTAAATAAAGTTATTATCTTTATCTAGGATGATGAATGTTATAAATACTTTGAGAACTTAAAGGAATACTTATCCAATCTTCTTGTTTTGTTACCACCAATGTCAATGAGGCCATTCCTACTTTGCCTATTTGCCACTAAAAAATGCCCTTGGGGCATTTTTAGCCCGGCATGATTAACATGGGAAAGAACATAAAGTGTATTATATAATATGTACACTAGTATCATATCAACATAACTATACACCAATTTAAAAATCTTGTTTAGATATGGTCTTTCTAGCCTAGAAGCTCTATCATTATATGCTAAATAACAAGACCATAGTCATTGCCAAAGTAGATCTACTGAAGTATGTACTATAAAAAATAACTTTATAGAGACTTGTGGATAAGTGGATCATTCTTATGAATGAGTTTGAGATTCAATATGTCAATCAAAAGGCCATTAATGGATAAGTAATTTTAGATTATCTTTTTGAAGCTCCCATTTCAGATACTCAAAGCTATATTTTTATGGATCATTCACATCTCATGGATCAAAAGTAGGATTTTTATTTATTAAACCATGGGGGGATCTCATTCCCAAATAATTTTTTATCAACTTTACTTTTACCAATAACACCTATTAGTTTATGTAGATTCCTATTTTACGGGACTTTATCAAGTGGCATAGTGGAACATTCAACATCTATTAGTTTATGGAGATTCCTAACTTATTATTAATCAAGTTACAAACTATTTCTAAACCAAAGATGATAATCTGGGATCATATAAATCCATGTTGCAAATTATCAAATAATATATTTCTCACATTCATTTTGAACACATAGTTCAAGCCAATAATAAGATAACAGATGCCATGGATACCATTGGATCTTTGATCTACATCACTGATAAGGTAAGAGACCATCAGTTCCTCATTGAACATCTTCTAGTGTCTACTCATGAACCCTCAACTATTGTAATGATATGTGATATTATTTATCCCAATTATATTTAGTATTCTAATTTATATAATTACCTCCATGACCAAGCCCTTCTACTAGACCTTTAATGTAAGCAATAAAAATATTTCAGACACCAAACTTTTTGATACATTTTACTTGGCCCAACCCTTTACTACAAAATCTTTGATGGAAATCTATTTCATTTTTTAAATTTAGTATAAATTTGATTAGCATTGAAATAAGTTCACAAAGGATTTTGTGGGGATCACACAAGTGGTGCCATCCTTTCCAAAAAGCTCTTAATTACTATTTATTATTGGTCAATCATGGAATCAAAAAAAGTTACTTATGTGAAAATATGTAAATAATGTTAGCAATATGAAAATTTGATCCATGCTCTATCACAAATACTAAAATTAATGACTACACCATGGTTATTTTCAACATGTGGACTCAATATTGTAGGGAAGATTAGCCCTACCTCCTCAAATGGACATAAGCATATCCTTACTTCTACCAAGTACTTCACTAAGTGGGTTGAATTTATACCCCTCACTTACGTGATAGAAAAACAAATTTCCAAATTCATCTTCAACTATCTCATTTACCAATATGTTATCCCATTTGACATTATATCCGATAACGATAAATAATTTAAGAACAAGGATGTCAGGGTGATCTATGTTGATTTTAAGATTACCCAACATTTTTACACTACATATTACCTAAATGATAATGGTGAAGCTAAGGCATATAATAAGACTATTTTTAATATTCTTAAAAATATTGTCAATGATTATGGCCATGATTGGCACCTCCAGATCTTTTGTGCCCTCTGGTCTTACCATATTAATTACTATAATCTAATAAGAGTGACACCATATTTCCTTATCTATATAACTAAGGCCATTCTTCCCATTGAGGTTGAGTGTACTACACTATGTATCTCATTGAAGGACATCCTTGATGATGAGGATTATAGGATAACTAGTCTATAAGATCTGGAGTTACTAGATGAAAAATGCATGTTTACTATAAATATCCTTAAATCATATCAAAAATTATTATGTGGTTAGTATAAACAAGTGTGTCAAACATAGAGAGTTTGAACTTGGTGATATATTCCTCAAATAAAACCAAAAGAACATCATGACTAAAAATAAGAAGAAAGGAAAGTTCAATCCTAATTAAATAGGACCTTATGTAATTATTTATAACTATGTCTTTGGGGCTTACAACTTAGCTGCATTAGAAGGAGATGAACTTGATGAACCCATGAAAATAATACATATCAATCATTATTTCAATTGAGATACCCAAGGTATTATCTATAAGGATCATTTACATCGTACTATAATATCATCTTCCTTATACCATATCATATATTATTCCTTTTGTACCTTCCCTATTAGCCAAATTTGTTTACTCATCCCTTATCCACCCATTTTGAATTTGGTTATAATCCATTGGTACTTTGGGAACCTTTAGAGATTAGATTTAGATGAAGTTTTAGTGGTTGGTTGAGTATGGTAATTCGTTGAGTGCACATTTCTTAGAACAAACCAGTATCTTGGGGTAGTATGACAATGGTTTGGTAAATGAATTATTAATTATTGTCACATTCTATCTCATTACTAGTGATACTAATTATAACCACCTTTGGTAAAATTTATATCACTAACCCATGCCATTATTTACTCATTATAACCATATTTGGGAAAATTAGAAGCAACCCTATTTTATCGACATTGTTGCATCATTGTTCTATACTTTGCCATTTACTTATTCACGAACTTGTTGTTACCTAATTGTATATTTCATTGTAGGAAGAATTACAGTGACTTGACATCCTATGGGACTATGTAGGTAACACTTGGTTTAGGTTGAGGTCAACTCAATCAACCCTATGCCATGCTCTCACCATTTTATGAGCATATTTAATTCACATTCTCATTGTTTTACGAGTTAACCCATTATGTGTATCACAATTGTCCATTGAGTTGAGATACCTAGAAACACCCAAAAACATGCCCACCTTCAACATTAGGCCATTAATCTTATATCCTCACTACTTATGGCATGCATACCCTAGTTGAAAGGTATAACTAAATCATTCACATGGATTTTTTCATGACCATTTCCATTTGCCCATTTCATTTTCTAATAGTATCTCATCCCATTCCTATGAGAAATAAATCTGGCTTGAAGTCCATGTTAGACCTTTTGTCCATGGGACTATGTAGGCAACATATAATTTCTTAGTGCATTTAGAGTTAGCTCAACTAATTTTGGTAATTGATTTTATTCATCTTTCTCTTGGATCATTTCTTCCTCTAGGTTTGTCTCCAAAAACATTGTTGTTTTTGTGAGTTATTAATGTTGTCACCATCATTATGAGTTATTTATGTTTTTTACCTTTTTTGAGTTATTTACGCTCTCACCATTTTACAAGTCATAGACCTTTTAATCTCTCATTGATTTATGATATTATTCTCATTCTTAGCCTTAGACATAGTAAGCATTATGAACCAAGTTCATGTGTAAGTTCTTTCCTATTATCTTCTCGTGTGGTTTTAGCCTAAACACTTCTCTCATGCTTTGGATAATTTATTTGTGTTGATGTTTTCATGATTTTTAAATTTCATTCCCCCCTTTTCCTAGGCACTCACCTTTTTGTGAGATCATTCATATTTTCCTATACAAGAAAATCATGTTTTCTTATCATCAGTTTTATTCTATCCCATATCTTAGGAGAACTATATTTGTCTTAAAGTTCACATTGTACCTTGTGTCCATACAAATGTGTAGGCATCATCTTCTTGCCTATAGTGAATATAGATTCATCTTAGATACCCTTTCTTTTTTCTTTTATTCCCCACATTTTGTTTGTTTTGTTTCATTATCTCCTATAGCCTAGGGAAAATATTTGCCATTTTGTTTGTGTCATTATTCCCTATAGCCTACGAGTAATATTGTGCCATTTGTTCTTGTGTTTGTTTACCTATGTCATTGTTACCTAGCCTAGGGGTCACCCTGTCACTAATATAACACCTATATTACACATGCATAAATAGGTTTGTATTATGTTTATTACTAAAATTGTAATTACCCATTGTATGTATATTGCCTTTGTGTGTTTAGAATAGTTTGTTTATTTCAATTTTAGTTACTTTGAATTATTTATTTATTTTTATTGTTTTTTTTAATATGTTTATAACCTTGTTTATTTATTTTATCTATTTTTTGTCATTCTATTTGTTTATATGTTTTATTTATTTGTTTAGTTTTGTGTTGTTTATTCGAGTCTTGTTTATTTTTCCTTGTTTTTTTATTGGTGTTTTATTGATTTTATGTTAGTTTATTAGTGTTTTATTTTGTTTTTATTTTCCTTTTTGCCTTTTTTCTCAGTTTTCATAGGATCCTTACACTTTATTTACACTTGATTCTTGATTACCCATATCTTGTACTTGATTTGTGAATTTTTATGCATTCCTTCATTTAGTTTATTGCATTTTATTCACTTGGGATTTGATTGTTCATATGTTATGCCTAATTTATTTTTACTTGCATTTACATTGATGTTTTCCATGCTTTGGAAACACATTTTTATTATAGTTTTCTATAAATATGATATCTAATATCATAATCTATAGCAAAAATTAGGCCAAAGGATCTATTAGATAATGTAGTGAGAAGTAATTTTACTTGTTCATACCTAAAAAATCCTAAACATACCCAAAAACTACCCAAATTTAGAGTAATTAAATCACAACTAAACAGTAATCACTTGTAGTTAGGATGTGCATCTCCATACTAGTAGGTATCCCAAATTAATGTTTATCCTCCATTTTGGCTTATTATTACTTCGTGAGAATATGTTATTATGCCTATGTATAGCTATGCCTTCCAAAATGGGGGAAATAATAGACCCCATTTTGGCTGCCACCATGTTCCAATTGGACTTCAAATTGATTTTTACCAAATAGTGGAAATTAAGCCTAGGAATCATTGAATGTCCTAATTTCATCTTCATATCATACATTAGTAACCATAATCATGTTGAGTCATCTTTATTTAGGGTATTATATTATATACAATAGTAATCTCTCACAGATTCATCTCTAGTCAAGTTGTGACCTAGAAAATTGATAGATTTGCCTTTGAACCCATTAAGCAGGGCACTTAAACAATTACTAAAATACAAAAATGATAAGCCTAGGAATCACTGAATGTCCCAATTTCATCTTGATATCATACATTAATACCCATAATCATGTTGAGTCATCTTTATTTAGGGTATTATCTTGTATGCAATAGTAATCTCTCATAGACTCATCTCCAGTCAAGTTGTGACTTAGCAAATTGATAGATTGGCCTTTGAACCCATTAAGCAGGGTACTTAAACAATTTATAAAATGAAAAAATGATAAGAATAAAATAATCAAATAAAATTAAATGCTTAGGTGAATTTTTTATGTCCAATTAGTGAATATTAATTTTGTAAAAAGGAAATTCTAACAAAATTGAGGTCATGATGATGTCATCATCCTCAAATTCAAGGAATGAAAATATCTCCACTAAAGCCTTAAATTCAAAAATGGAGAACCATGATTAATAAATTGGATCTCTATCACAAATATTAATTTTTTGTATTCTCCTTAACTTAACTAAGGTTAAACTAAACTTGACCATGGTTAAATTTAACCTAATGTATCTGGGTTAGAGTTAGTTAGAGAGCCTATAAATAAAAGTGTCAAGGCCATTCTAAAACAAGCTCTCAAACCAAAGTTATAATATTAAATTATTGAGAGACAAAAATATCAAGCCAAAGATATAATGTAAAATTATTGAGAGATAAAAATACATCTTGCCAAAGCCAATACAAACATTTCCAAAGTTACAAAGGAGAATTGATGCAAGGAGTAACCTTGTCAAAGACTCTTTGAGCACATGACTGAGGACATTCCTCCAAGTCCGATGTGTAACTCTTTCTCATAAGGAAGGTGAATAATACTTGTTTTATATTCTTTTGTTTATTACTTATATTTTTATCTTGATCCTTGAGTGGCTAGGCTTGAGGTGTTAGATTTATTTATGTGTTTTTATTGAGGTTTATCATATTAACACTTGACTAACTCACATCTTGGATTCCTATCTCATACTTTTTAATGATCTCCTTAGGGAGTTCATTGGTATTTTGGCATGGACCTATTATGATATGCCATTTCTAGATCCTTCTTGGGTTATACATCATCTTGTATTACATCCTAATACCAAGATAATTAAGTAAAATTTAAGAAAAATGCATCCTTATATTGTCTTATTAGTCTATAAATAACTCTAAAAACTCCTAGAGACAGGATGTATTCACCCCATAGACTATTTGGAGTGGATCTTAAATATCATGTTAGTTAGTAAGAAGTAAAAGGGTATCAGATTATGTATTGATTTTTGTGACATCAAAAAGGCCTGCCCAAAGAATGAATTTCCTCTAAAAAATATTGACATGATTATGGAGTCTATAGCTAGGTATGAGATGATTTCTCTCATGGTTGGTTTGTAAGGGTATAATGAGATCAAGATCATGCTAGAAGGCCAACACAAGATAATGTTCACCACTCCTTAGGGAACATGTTATTATTAGGTAATGCCTTTTGGCCCTTAAAAATTACAATGCCACATATTAGCATGTAATGACTATCATTTTACAAGACATGATGCATGATATTGTTGAATATTATGTTGATGATATCCTGGTAAAACCAAGACCAAAGTAGGACATTTGTGGGTGTTGTATTTATTATTTAAACACCTATATGAGTAAAAAGTGAGGCTTAACCCTACAAAGTGCATCTTCAACATCACTTTAGGAATATATCTAATATTCATGTCTCATGTATAGGCATGGAAGTCAATTTAGAAAATGTTAAGGCCATTAATGATATGTCACCTTTGTCTAATTTAAAGTTTTTCCATAGTTTACGAGGTAAGATATAGTCCATTAGGTGTTTCATTTCTCAAATAGATGATAAATACCATTCATTTACCCATTTAATGAAGAAGAGAACTACCTTTTCATGGGATGTAGATCACTATAAGGACTTTGAACACTTGAAAGATTTCTTTACCAATACACCTATTCTATTACTACCTATACCATAAAAATGATTACTCTTCTATTTATCTATGATTGAAAATGACTTGGAGTCACTTTTGGACCAACATGATGAGTAGGGAAAAGAATATGTTGTATACTAATAGAGTCGCACATTGGTCACGTATTTTCACAATTATATGTTGATAGAGAAATATTGTTTATACATGGTTTTCATAGATCATAATTTGCATCACTAAATGTTTAAAAATAAGACCATCATCATAGCCAAAGTAGATTCACTCAAGTATCTACTTTCAAAAAAAAAATCAAGGTTGCATGGATAAATGGATCATGATTTTATGTGAATTTAATATTGAGTATGTTAACCATAAATACATCAAGGTAAAGGTACTTATAGACCAACTTGCCAAAGTTCCCCTTTCTGACACTCTACTATTTACTTTTGGGTTTTTAGATGAGTCCATCATGACCATAGCATAAACACCTCCTAAAGATCAATAATAGATACTTTATTTTGATGTTTCTTTCATGTCTCATGGATTAAAATTGAGACTTATATTCATAACACCATAAGGGGACCTTATTCCCATGTCTTTTTGTATCATTTTTCCTTATACCACTATTGACTGATTATGAATCACTCATTGTAGAACTTAACTTAGTAGTACACTGGAATATCCAACATTTAATGTTCTATGGAAATTCTCATCTTATCATCAATCAAATTATAGAATAATTTTAGACCATTGATGAGAATCTCATACCCTACAAGACCATGGTAGATACTCGCAAATATCACATTTCTCATATTTAGTTTGACTAGATAGCTCAATCCAATATTAAAATAATAGATGCCATGGCTACGATTGAATCTATGAAATATATTAAAAATAAGTCTAGATATTATCAATTTCTTATTAAAAATCTTCTTGCATCAGCCCATGAACCTTGGACCATCAAGATGATTTATGATATTATTGGTCCTAGTTATTCTTGGTATGATGAACTCTATGATTACCTTCACAACCAAACCATCCCACCTAATCTATCTCATAAAATAAAAAATCCTTCACTCACCAAGCCTCTCATTATATGTTACTTGGACCCACCCTTTATTGTAGAAGCTTTGATGGAACTCTAATTCACTGTTTAACCTCAACATAATCTAGATTAGCTTTGAGGGAAGTTCATAAAGGGGTTTTTAAGGCCCACATCATTGGGGTCATCCTTGTCAAAAATTATTTCATATTGGTTATTATTGGCCAATATGGAAGATAATGTTACTATATATGTTAAAAAGTGTATACATGTTCCATCTCAAATACTTAAACCACTAACCACACCATGGTTTTTTTCAATATGGGGACTCAACCTCATATGAAATATTAATCCTAAATTACTTTACTAAGTGTGTGTAAGCCATTCCCCTAACTTATATGAATGGTAAACAAATATCCAAATTCATTTTCAGTCACCTCATCTCACATTATGGTATTCCCTCTAACATTATATTTGATAATGGTGGTTCATTCAATAATAAATACATCAAAGCACTTTATGTTGAATATGATATTACCCAACATTTTTACATTACATACTTACTTCAAGGAAATGACCAAGAAAAGACATCTAACAAGACCATTGTAAAGATCATAAAAAAAATCATCAATGATGTTGGTTGTGATTGGCACTTGCAACTTTTCCTCCCCTTTTGGGCTTACCAAACTAATTTACACACTCTAATAAAAGCCACACCCTATTCCCTAGTTTATGGTACTGAGTCCATTATTCCTATCGAGGTCGAGTCTCCTTCTCTTAGAATTTCACTAAAGCATTTCCTTGATGGTGAGGATTACATAGTAGCTCATTTTTAGGAGATATAATTACTAGATGAAAAATGAATGGCATCCTTGAATAGCTTTAAAGTATATCAAAACTGATTGTGTGATCAATATAATAGATGCATCTAGCACAAACAATTTGATCTTGGTGATCTTATACTTAATGAAAACTAGAAAAACACCAATACCAAATACAATAAAAAATGTAGGTTTAAGCCTAACTGGTTAGGGCCCTATATCATTACTGTTAACGATGGTTTTGTGGCATATAGGTTGGTTATGCTCAAAGGAGAAGAAATTGATGAACTTATGAACATAGCATACCTCAATCACTTTTTCACTTGAGTGACCTAAGGTATTGTCTACAAGGATCATTTACTTTGTGTCATGACCATCCCTTCAATATTATATCATACCATGTTCTTTTCCTACCATGTCTTTTCCTATTTTACCTCAAAATTTAATCTCCTATCCCTCTTTTGACCTTGGTTTTAATCCATTGGTACTTCAAATAGTGTTAGTGGTTGGGTTCAAATGTAGTATCATTAGATGATTCATACTTGGGACTATTGTATGTACTCTTTGAATTGGTCATCTCTTTGATCATTATGACAACGAGTTTAAAAATTGCATCCTTTAATTTTTCTAATACTATACCATTATACATTTACTTACTATTATACTTATTATATTTGCCTATTTAGAAGATTGATTTTACTTAGTTGGATTCCTCATTGTACAGTGAACTATAGTGGCTTAAGGTCCATTTGGACTATGTATGTAGCACTTAGTGTTTTTTAAGGATAGCTCAGCCACCATCATTCTATCTCTCTCACTATTTTGTGATCAATCTAAGCCATGCTCTCATTTTTAATGAGCCATATAATCTATTTTCTCGTATTTTACAAGTTAACCCATTATGTATCTCATAATCCTCCATCAAGTTAAGATACTTTAAAAACCCTAAAATTTTGAAAAATACCAAAAATAGGGAAATATTCTAAAAAACTCCTAAAAAAGCCTCCAACAATAGGTCGATCAAATTTTATCCATGCTACTTAAGATGTGCATCATTTAGTCAGTTGGTATAACTAAATATTTCACATGGATCACATCATGACCATTTCTACTTCTTGATTATGTGTCCTCTCATTTTTGAGAAAACTACATTAACCTAAGGTTTTCATAGATTATGTAGGTAGTGCTTGGATGCATGGGGAATCTTGGGTTGGTTCGACTAGTCCTAGTGACTAAGTTCATTTATTGATCTCATTTAATGTTCTTTGTTATAGGTTTGTCTCAAAAATATTCTTATCATTTTGTGAGTTATATTGTATAAACACTCTCACTATTATGTGATCTCATTCTTGTTCTAAACTTTAAACATAGTGGATGCTATTAATTACCAATCTAATTCCTTTGTAAACACTCGCCTTTTGTCTTTTAGTGTGTTTTTATCTTAAACCATGCTATTGTAGTTTTATGAGTTCCTATGTCTAACGTTTGTGAGTTCCAACCCCTTTTATTTCAAACTCTCTATTTTCTGAGCCTCTTCCTATTTTCCTCTACAATTAATCAATCATTTCCTTATCATCCATTTTTATTCTCTTCCTAATTCTTGGGAAAAATAAATTTGGCTTGAAGTCCATGTTGGACCTAGTTTCCATGGGACTATGTAGGAAGTGTCCATTTGCCTAGGGTATTTGGATTTATCTCAGACACCCCTTATTTATTATTATATTCCCCCATCCCATTACTATACCTTCATACATGTGTCATTGTTCCCTATATCCTAGGGGAAACCATTTTCCAAGCATAACACTTATCTTACACATGCATGAATAGTGTTAACAAGTAGTTTTAATTCATTGTTTTTATGTATTATGTTTGTTTATTTTATTTTCCTTAGAGTATTTTGATTGTTTCATTTTCCTTAGCTTAGCTTTTTTATTTCATTGTGTCATAGGATTTTTTTGTTATCTCCCTTTAGTTGGGTGCTTTATGTTTGTTCATTTTGAGTGTTATGTGTCTAAAGATAATTAGTTTACACTTGAGTCTTGCTTCCTAATTGGGCTTAAGTTTTTTACTTTTTGAATTTATATATTTTTTTTCTTCCCTTCCCATAAATTTTCATAGGTTTATTACATTATGTTTATGCTTAATTTTTTATTTGTTATATATTTTACTTGAATTTTGAGTATTTTTAGTCACTCTTACACTTAGTTTATCATATTACCTTTACAATTGGGATTTAACTGATCATATCTTACACCTAAGTCGATTATATTTGTGTTTAAATTATTTTTTTCCATGTGTATGACACACATTATTAGTAAGTTCTATTTATAACTATGATGCATAATGTCACATGCTAAAATAAAAATTAGGCCAAAAGATCTGGCAAGTAATAGTGCCAACGATATTTCCCCTTGTTCACAAAGGACCTACCTAAACAAAACCTAGTGCATAATATCAAACTCAAAAATGAATATTAATCACTATCAGTTAGGATATGCTTCTCTGTACTAATAGGTACCCTAGAACGATACCATTCCCCTATGTTAAATCATCACTAATATTTTCTTTAAATTCACTATGTGAGCTCCCTTTACCAATTTTACATAATGGGAAATATTATTTAGACTGATCAATTACCAACTCTACCTTACTGGGGTAAAATTAATTGTATCACCTTCAATCCATGCTACTAGGGAAAACTCATTGTGATAATTACTAAAGCCACCTTATTAGGGAAAATCATTATTTAGACATATGTTACCAATAGACTATATCATTTTCCTCTTTTTTAGGGGCTCATTTGACAAATTATTTTTTTCCTTATCCCTTGAGGGGGATTCTAGGGATCATAAATCTCCCTCTGGGGCATCGTCCTATGACTATTGGATCATAACAACCTATGGTTGTCAACATGTCACTTTTCAAAACATTAAAATTTTCAACATAATGACTCTTTCATTATTTGAAAAGATGTTATTATGCATGTGTCTTGAAATTTCCTCTCAAATAGGGGTAAAATGTAGACAATCTTTTTTATCTACTTATATGTCTAAATGGAATTTAGACTGATCTTTAGAAAATAATGTGCAATTAAGCCTAGAAATCACTAAACATCCTAATTTCATCTACACATTGGATGTAAGTGCCTAGAATCACATCAAGGATTCTATATTTGGGGTAATACCCTATACACAATGATAATATATCATATATTCATCCCTAGTTAGCTTATGACCAAGAAAACTAACATTTTTGACTAATTTAGCAAGGCACTTAACCAAATTATTGAAATGACCAAAAGCCTAATCATATTCACTTAGCTATTTAAATCAAATTAAATGCTTAAGTGAAAAATCCATGTTGAATTAATTAATATCTAATTTTTAAAACTAAAATTTCAACAAATATCAAGTAATATGATGTCATGATGATGTCATCAACCTCAAAGTCAAAAATTACAAAATATTAACATAAATCCCATAAAAATTAGAAATATGAGCCATGCTTCCATAAATGCATAAATAAATCCATCATTAAATGTATTTAGACTCCCAATCGTAACCCTATCTTAACTACACATGGGTTAGAGTTAGTTGAAAAACTATAAATACAAGTGCCATGACCATTATTCAACAAGCTTCTAGGTGTAAAGAAATAATGCCAAATTATTACTAGAGAGCTTCATAGATAACATATTCCAAGAGCCAATTTCTAACTAAAGAAGAGGAGGTGTTGCCCATGAAGCATTAGCATTACCAAAGATTAATTATTCATAATACTGATCACAAGCCATTTCTCACACTAATTATAATATAGAGTCATTTTATGAAGGTAAATGGTGCTTTTTTCTTCCCTTTATAGAATTATTTATTTTGTTATCATTGATCACCTTAGTAATTAGGCTTAGAATGTTAGTTGTCTTTGATTTATTTTGTTTTATCCACTAACAAGAGAGACTAATCATTATATTTGTAATCCTATGTTATATAAGGCTAAAGCTATTGAATGAAGCTTCATCTCAAAGACTAAGTCCATGAGATCATGCCAAGTGACATGATCTCGAGACTTTAGGAGATTACTGATTGATGACTATGAACTATTTATTTTTTAAGCTTGAGATTTTGTAATGTCACCACATGGCATAATTATGAAACTTTGAGATCATGAGGTATATTTGACATGAATTTGTGACTTATTTCATGCCATGACTACCCATGATTTTGACACATATCACAAATTGGGGGGTCAAGTTAAAGGAAAACTTGGTGAATCATGCATTGATTACCTCCCAAACTAAGATTTATAGAAATTGTGACACTTGTCATGATCTCATTGAGTTAGGTGGGTGAAAAACTTATGGACTACATAATTTATGAATGATGGATATTTCTTGAATCACCCTTTCAAGAAAAGAATTGTAGCTCATAAGTTTTTCACCTACCAAGCTAAAAAGCCTGTGATGGAGATTACTTGAATCACCTTTTCAAGGAAAGAATTTGAGTTTACCTTTAATTCAATTTCCTTTTGATTTCTTTATTTTGAAAATATTTCCTCATTTAGTCTATTGAGGTTTGGGAACCAATTCATGGGTGTAATGATAGACTCAAAAAATTCGTAATTATTAAGACAAATTAAAAACCATTCAATGTTTGTATTTTTATTCAAATGTTAGATTAAGTGTAGTTTGATGGCTTCAATAATAAAATGAAACATTTTTAGAATTCACACATTCTATTTTGAATCATAGTTCTTAATTTTTTTTAAATGCACAAAGAAACTTGAAATAGAATATGGGGCTATTCAAGGATGATTCACATTCTAATTTCTAAAATTGAAAATTAGCATACTTCATCATCAACATTTTGAATTTATTGGCCTATATAAGCATAAGGACATACATTGCTTTAGCATACGACTATCTATAATTCTATTGTCTATTCTTTTAAATTTATATTATCTTGAAGCATTGACTGTATACTCCTCATAAAAGGAAGATTCAAGATATAACAAGGAAGATTCAAGAATGTCAAAGACCACCCTTTCAATAATTAATTTTTTATTATAAACATATGAACATGTCTAATCAATTTTTAAAAATCATATTATAAACCACTAAAGGATTAGACACAAAAAATATCTTTAAAAAAATTCTAACCAAAACAAACCACACATGAAACAAGCTGAAACCAAAATAACAAATAAAAGCAAACTAGCTAAAGCAAAGTAGGAAACCATGGCTATAACAAACACACACACACACACACACACACACACACACACACACACACACACACACACACACACACACACACACACACACACACACACACACACACACACACACACACACACACACACACACACACACACACACACACACACACACACACACACACACACACACACACACACATATGGAGCAGCCATGAAATAATGCATCAAGTACTATCTATTAATTGGTAATGGAAATTCCTTCCCCTAAAGATCTCTCAGTCTAAATGCATTTTATCCCAGAATCTTAGATACTTGGTAAGGTCTAATACATAAAGCACTAAACTTAATGTGTTAGCCTTTTCTCTCATGGGATTTATCCCATACCAAGACCAAGTCTAAAACATGAAAGGATTTCACTTGTTCTTTTTTATTGAACCATCTCATCATATTATCTTGATATTTTTTGAAACTTTGTAAAGATTTATCATGTCTATATTATATTTGGATTAGGTCCAACAATATAGAATGACTTCCTAGATCGACTTCCATGAATTCTTATATGAACTGATAAGTGGGTTTCTTGAGTTACATTGCAAAAATTGGCTTTACTCCATAGACAAGCAAGAAAGGGTAATTATTTAATATTTGTTTATGTATTGTTCTATCAGTCCATAAGGTATATTTAAGCAACACATGCCAATTATGTGGGTTCTGATCAATTACTCTCCTTATGGAATTTAGTAAATTCTTATTTTTTGACTCTACCAAACCATTTTTAGGGATAATAGTTTAAGGATAATTTTAAGGTAGTTCTATTATGGTATGCACAATGATCACTAATTACAAATTAGGTCTATTGTCATAGACAAGTGCCAAAAGAGCCCCAAATCAAGTAACAATAAGCTCATCCATAAATGCAATAACTTCTTTAGCTATACTATTCCTTGTTTAATATTTATCTCACCTCATATAATAGTTAATGATGGTTAGAATGAACTTTTGACTAACTAATGAGTTAGGATTTATAACTCTAATGAAGTCTAACCCATATTAAGCAAATGGGAATTCTTCAATCATTGGTTAAAAAATCATAGGATCATGAATCCCTCCTTTAGAAAAGATATAACATGAATGACAAGTCCTTACATGTGCATAAGCATCCTTGAATAATATTTTCCAATAATATCTAGCTTTGAGAGTCATGTGTGTTGTCATATTACCATAAGAATGACCATTTTCCAATTTATCATGAAATGATTCCATCCCCAATTTTTATTCTCATTCAAAAAACCATCTCAAGTAAATTCCCTCATGACTCCTATGGTATAATAATCTTATTTAAAACATATAGTGTGTAACCTTAAGCCTTAATGTTCTTCTCTATGTTATATCAAAATGGGATGGTAGTTTTCCCTAAAGAAAATAATGGACATTTGAATCATACCATGGATTAAATTGATCTTTAGATTGATCAAATTTGATAATGGATATACTAGGATTAACTTCTAAAATTAACTTGGACAAACCTTAACCATGCACCAATTTCGCAACTTTCACTTCGATATCATATTATTGAATATTAGTAATCTAACATCCTCTTATTATACCTACATCATTATGTCTTAGAATTTTATTTATCATAAGATCTGAAATTATGGCGTGTACTTTATTCCTCAATATGTAATGATGAAACTTTTTAAGTGCCTTTACCAATGCATATGACTATTTATCTATCATAAGGTACTTTAATTTAGCTTATTTAAAATATGTAATCATAAAAGCTATGGGGTATTCTCCATATTTTAGTAATTTTGTCAAAATAACTAAAATTATACAATTAAAATCAAAGGAGTAGAGATAGAAATATGTAGCATAATTTAGGATAACCAACACATGATCTTGCATAATTTATTTCTTTATCTCTTGAAATTACTCATTAGAATAAGCATCCCATTCTAACTTAGCTCCTTAATTTAACATATAATCATAGGTTTAGTTATCACAACAAAACTATAAATATACTTTCATACAACATTGATTTTTCCAAAAAAATGATTTTAGCTCTTTCGTACTATTTGGAAACTAAATTCTAAAAATATCATTAGCTCATTGTAGATCAATCGACATACCTTCCTTAGTGATAATGTGTCCTAAAATATTAACTTGAATTGCATATAAGACACATTTTTGGGGTTAAGTGATATTCCAAACCTTTTTCAACATTTAAATACTTTCTATAGATGACTTAAGTGATATGATCTATGTTTGGAAAATTTAGTCAGGTAATCCATGTACACTACTATGCACTTATTGATTAGGCATTTGAAATCATTGTCCATAAATCATTGAAATTTGGAAATAACATTAAGCAAAATGAATGGAATTTTATTGTAATCATCAATGCCCCACTTAGTGGTGAATGTTTTTTTGGCTTTATCTAATTTGGCCACTAAGATTTGATTATAACTTGAGAATCAATCTAGAAAGGTCTTCATCTTAGAATAGTTTATTTATTGAATGACCTCATTAAGTGAAGGTAGGGGATAATTATATTTATTTGATACATGATAGATATTTTAAAAATGTAAATAGAGATATATTTATCCATTTTTATTCCTCAGAGGTACTAGATTTGCCACCAAATTTGAATGATGCATAGGGAAGATAATGCTATTAGATAACATCTTATGGACTTCTTTCAAGATGAATAATTCTAAGACTATATTTTATAAACTTTGATGTTACCTAAAAGGACTTTGATCAAGATTCAATGGAATTTTATGAGTCATAAAATTAGGGTTGAACATCTTTAGGTCATTGCATCTCCATGATATGATATCTTGATAGTGTAGTAACATTTTATTCAACATTTACATCTCTTCATCACTGCATTTAGGTCTAATCACCATGTTTTTTTTTGGATTGTCTACAGTTCTCATGTTTATAATTCATGACTCTTAACTTAGTCAAGGCTACTTTTTTATTTACTTACTATAATCTCCAAGTCAAACAATATCTCTAGTGATAACATTCATTTTTAGAATATGGTTATCTTTCAACTAAAGTACTACTCCATCAAAATTATATTATTGTTCTTGGAAATCAAGTATTTCTTCTTAATCAATTCCCTATGCATTGAAATTATTTTATTTAGATAGGAAATATAGAATTTTATTGTCATCATCAAAAAAATGGAAATTTTTAACATTATCAAGCATAGAGGGATAGTAAATTAATTCCATGAAAAACTTTTGCAAGTCAGTCTTGTCTAGTGGCATGAGGTTTCTAGCTAAGACAAGTAATGAGTCTACCATGGAATTTTATACTCTAGGGATGATAACAATGTTAAAATCATCAAAATACTTAATAAAGTTCCAAACATGGTGTTTGTATTTATTTAAATAGGAAACGTTTCACTAAAATTTGTTTATCTGATTGATGACCAAATCAGAATCACTAAAAACACTTAATTGAGGGGGCATCAAACCTAATTACAAACTACATACCCATGATCAAGGCATCATATTATCATGTTTTAGTACAAGGAAAATATAATCTAAAATATGTAACATTTTTCATACCATTATGATCAATGATAATGGTACCAACCCCAACTACTTGCTTGGATAATGCACCATCTAAATAAAGTGACCACATACATATATTTTAGTCAAGATCCAACCTTTTATTCTTTATTGGTTTGATTGATAAAGTATAGACACTTGAATATAATTAAATTATTAATTTATTAAATTATACTCTATTATTATCAACTTCATTTGTGGCTCTTGATTAATTCTGATTTGATTTACTACTCTCCATGGCAACCACATCTAGGAAAATTCTATTGCCATATATCCATTGAGTGATCTTAACTAATATATAATTAATAACATGCCATAAGCTTTCAGTATCTCAATTTCTTCTATGTCTATACACTATTGTAATCTTGGTCTAGCTTGTAAATGCATACAGACATTTAACAACTCTCCTACAACCTTAACTACAAACTTATCTAACTGAACTACCACTTTGTCTTATTTCATGGGAACCAATCCTAACTTCTTGAAAATACCTATGGGCATAACATTAGCTAATATAATAGAATATAATAGATAAATGTGGAGATTATTACCAAAAATTATGATTGTAAGCAATATTTATGGAAGTTTAGTCCTATTCTTATGAACTAAAACATCAATATTAGCATGGTTTAATTTCTTATCTTGACTACTCTTGTCTATAAGAGACTTAAGAAAAAATCCATTTGTTATATTATTTATGATAATTAATAAAGTGTTATGCTATATTTAATCCTTTTCATATCTTCCATGATGTTGTGACTTGTTTTAATAGTGGAGGGTTGATTTTCCCTAGATTTTGGAGACAAATCATTTCTTGCTTTAGGATTAGGAGGTGTAGCAACATTATCTAGTGGAGTTGAAGTAGTCAAAGACTAATTTGTTTTTATCTAAAGAGTATAATTTCCTATTTGGTACTTTTGAAAATCTTGAATGGCATTGGTGTTTTCTTTAGGTTCATTTTTTTCTACATTAGGGAAGTCTAGAGTTTTTAAAACTATGTCTATATTAGGGTTTTTGATGAACTAGAAGCATCTAAATTAATTTAAGCATTTTGATCATTTAGAATAGCCTCGTATTCTTCAATTTCCTTATACATAATGTCAAAGGCTAGAGAAAACTCAACATAGTCAAGTTCTCCATGTAGGGTTGTGTTATGAACACAAAACCAATTGGGCAAAGAAATATCCATGTTATTGATCTCACTAAATTTGTTGGATGAAGACTCAGCGTATTTACTAGCTCTATTTAAAATCCTATAATTGTATTGGTAAGTAAAATTTTGGACAATATTTCCACTACTTGAACTACATACTTAATTTTTTGAGTTCAAAAAATCATTTTCCATTCTTTGGACCATTTTTTGGATTGCATCTAACTCAGGTTTAGCTAAATCTTGAGGGGAATAATGTGTATTATTGGTTGTAAATGAAACTAAATCTTGATTTTAATATTGAGGCAATACTTCATTACTACTATATTTATAAATCTTAAGTTTTGATTTTGGGAAAAATGTTGTAGAGGAAGCTTATTTATAATTGAAGAGGTTGTGGTAATGGAAAATTTTGATTTTCAAGTGGGATTAAGTTTAGTGTTAGCATATTTGGAAGAACATTGGGGATGTGATCCAACATTTGCCTTTATAGATTGAGTTTTATGTTCAATTTTGTTACTTATAAATATACAAGTATAAAGTCAATGATGGTTTGATATCTTCTAAATAAAGTTGTAGTCCAAGTATATAAATCATTCTTGAAAATTTATAAGTCTATTACCCTACTATACATCTTTTGAAAACATGCATTGAAATTACATATAGGCTCATTGGGTTCCATTCTCATGCAAGTAAATTGATGGTATAATATGTTTGGATCTACTACCTGACCAAACTAGGATAAAAACATGTTATTAAATTTATTCCATATGTGATTGAATTTTTAGGAAGATTAAGGAACTAGTCATAAGGTTGATCAAGCAAGGTGAAGGGAAATAACCTATAAGATACATCTTCATGATCAACATTAAGAAACATGGGGGATGTTTTATAACATGTAATGTGTTCATCTATAGTCCTTCCAATGTTTGGAGTAAAATTTAGAATATAATTATTAGGTTTTATGGGTAAATCATGCACATCACAAGGAAAATTTATAGTTGATATGACTAACCAAGCTACAACCATTTGGACTAGTTTATTGGTGACAGATTGTGGGGATGGTTTGGGTGGGTAAAATAATCATTTGGATCTACCTTGATCAAATATAAGATATTTATGGTATTTAAGAGGAGAAACAATTAATCTTTAATGACCAACTTGACTCCAGATCATGTAATCCTTGAAGAAGACTCCAAATTGACTATGATTAATATTTTTAGTGTGGATTTTACGCACACAATAGATAAAAGAAAATATGGATGACAAATGGAATTTATTCATGATAAAATCTAAATATACATAGGTTTATGATCATAAATATCCCAAAATAGGAAATATGGTAGATGTTTAGGCCCTCCTAGTGCCAATTTTTGTTAGGCTGAAATTGTGACCCACTTAGAGAAAATTATTGGATTAAATATTATGAGTGGACAATAAAAAATTATATCACATGGGATAAATATTCCAATCATTTTAATACCTATTGGTGATCCAAGGGTTGATAAAATCCAAATGATATGGCATGGGTAAGATATAGTTGTTTCCATTGAAGGTTTAAATGGTTTTCCTAAGATATTCATAAACTCACCATTGGTTTCTCCTACAAATGGTCTATTTACAATGTAATGAGTAAGATGTTATTCCTAATATGTGTGTATGTGTGTGTGTCTATATTTATATTTATGTATGTATGTATGTATGTATATATGTATGTTTCTCTCTCTCTCTCTCTCTCTGTGTGTGTGTGTGTGTGTGTGTGTGTGTGTGTGTGTGTGTGTGTGTGTGTGTGTGTGTGTGTGTGTGTGTGTGTGTGTGTGTGTGTGTGTGTGTGTATGTACACACACACACACACACACACACACACACACACACACACACACACACACACACACATTTGTGTGTGTGTGTGTGTGTGTGTGTGTGTGTGTGTGTGTGTGTGTGTGTGTGTGTGTGTGTGTGTGTGTGTGTGTGTGTGTGTGTGTGTGTGTAAAGGAGAGATAAATATGGCATAAAAGAGGAAAATAATTGATTTATATAGGTCTTATAATACTCAAAAATTATATTAGTGTGGCCTAAAATCAAATCATTGGACATCAAGTCTAGCTACTACACACACACACACACACACACACACACACACACACACACACACACACACACACACACACGTGTGTGTGTGTGTGTGTGTGTGTGTGTGTAAAGGAGAGAGAAATATGGCATCAAAGAGGAAAATAATTGATTGATATAGGTCTTCTAGTACTCGAAAATTAGATTAGTGTGGCCTAAAATCAAACATTGGACATCAAGTCTAGCTACTATACAAAGTAAAACACCACAGTGAGAAAAAATCAAGGGAAAATTATATGAACATGAAATCTATAACTCTATTAAAAAAAAGTCATTACATAAAACGTGTAGATATTTTCACACCATGACTAATGTAAGCCTCAAAATAATAATTTTAATGATCTATCAAATCTATTTAAATTAGTTTTTTCACAATATAATTGTAAATCCACTTGCACATAAAAAAACATCAAAAAATTATTTTCATAGATTACTTCTCAAATCAAGATCTTTGGAAGATAACCAAGACTAAATAAGGAGGAAGGGTAGATGAAATCATATCTAAATATCAATAATTTTTTTCTACTCAAACATGTTGACCTTTATAATGGAAAATAATGTTGCTCATATAAACAATGTTATTCAGTTAATTGATTGTAATGGACAACCAATCTTAATTAATCTTGATATAAACATTAAATAAATAATTGATTAGAGATTAATTTTTTGTGATAACACATAAAGAAAGGATAATGATCGTGTCATGGCACAATTTTGGATATAAATTTTAGGATGAAAATGGATATAATATCCAACACACTATAAGATCTAATGATCAATAGGCATTCTTTGGTATTCAATTTATTTTACTAAATGATTAATAACCCAATTATGAATAACCACATCATTTTGGATTAATCCCAATGATGTATTTGTTAGTTTTTGTTATATATTTATCCATTCCCAATATCTTATGCTTATCCCCATGACAACACAATATCTTTCATATGCACCATTTTCCACCATCTTGACTATTGATCTAGACAAGAAGAGACACCTCTCAAAAACCAATCCCAATGATAGATTTATTGTAAATGTTGATGACTAGGCAATATTAAAATAATGGGTTATTATAATTATATAAATAGATGAATTCAATTCATTCTACCTCATTTTCAACCTGCCCATTTTGGTGTGTGATTTCTTAGTCTTTTCTCATACAATTTAATCATTTTAGTTTTTCCCTTTTGTCCCTAATATTCAAGCCTTAAATAGATGTTCCTAATAGGTTACAAAGTGATCAATTTTGAGATCCACACTTTGTCCATTACACCTTGAATCTATGTATTCAACCAAACATTAATCTTCTCATTCAATTATATCTAGAAGTTTTACTTGGGGAATATAGTCAAACTATCACCCATTTTTGTTTTCTTCTTTGATCAATCATCAAATTCAAGGCCACTATATATTGATGTCATTTGTCACTCACTTAGGCTCTAATCTATTTTATATTTCAATCTACAAATCTTTCCACTTGTCATTCATCTAAAATCTCTTTGACTCTTAGGCTACTTATTTTTTATCACTACCTATAAGTTTTGATTGCACAATATTTTTCCACATGGAAACATCTCATTACTTCAAGGATAAGAGGCCATCGGTCATATTTGATCCCACTAAAACCAATCAAGTCTCCCAAGGCTTTAATTTCTCATGATGTGACCATGTGTTATAATTATAACAGTCAAGGTTTAATAAACTTAGAACTAATGGATTATCTATTACCCTAGGCTCTAATCATCTAATGTGATTTTATGGTATGATGTGGAAGCTTTGATAAATTCTAACTATCAAACCATTCATATCTCTTCCCTTTCTCCACATCTTCTAGTTGTCATACTGAATGCCATGTGTTAATTGTGTATTATTTTCCTTAGATAAGCTTTGATATTATGCCACATATCCCATTGATGACCACTTATATTTTTGACCCTACCAATTATCACTTTGATGCCTCACCACCTATCATTCTAACTACCACTTGTCCCAATAATTTTGGAAGTCTTGAGATATTGAATGAAGATTCATCCCAAATAACAAGTCCATGGGATCATGCCAAATGGCATGATATCGGGATTTCAAGATATTATTGGTCATTTTTTATAGACTATGTTTTTTTTAAGCCCAAGCTTATATGATGTCATGATGTGGCACCATTGTAGGTATTTGGGCTCAAGGGGAATATTTTACATGAAATTGTGACTTTTTCTAAGCCCTGACTATCCTTGATTGTGACACTTATCACAAATTGGGAGGTCAAGTTAGAAGAGAACTTGGTGAAACATGCATTGATTAGTTCCTAAACTCTGAATGCCTAAGATTACAACACTTTTCATGATCTTAGTAATTTAGGTAGGCAAATAAATTATGAGTTGTAGACTTTGTAACTATTGATTCCCATGCATATTAGAATATAATAGTTGTTGAAGATTGACAACTTAGAATTTATGATGATCTCTATGAGCAAAGAAAAATCAAAAGCAGACTCAAGAAAACTTTAGTAAGTTATTCAAAATCCAAATCTGTCTAAGGATAAATAAATAAACTTGAGCAAATCATGTAATGACTGAGTCTAAAATAGGTTAAATGAAAACTAGATTTGATCAAATAAGCACCAATCTAAATGAAACACACTAATTTAATAGCTAAATGAACATTCAAAAATCAATAATATGATCATTTAAACCATAATTTGAACTGAATATAGATGAATAAATATCATAATACCATTGATAGGCTTATTAATGACTCACAAGGTAAAATAAAATGGGCTATTTTTGACATTTTAAATGGATAAATACCATGGTATTAAAACAAAATGATGTTTATTACGATGATTTGACCATTTTGAATTTCACATTAGACTGTAAATGGACAAATAAAAATCATAATCAAATCAAAGTATTCTTTTTCAATTCAACTCCTAAGGAGATCAAATCTTATAATTTTCAAAATAAGACTTTGAATATAAAATGAATTGAGGCAAAATAACAATGAAAAATATAATGAACCAAAGCAGATGCTTCTAGGATATGCTAATAGACAATGAAATTATCATACAAGAATCCACATGTTACTTGAAATTTGAATCTACATAAAGTATATTTATCAATGGTACATACATAAACCTAAATCATTATAAAAAGCTTCAAAAGGTTAGTTTCTATTGTTTAAACTCTTGACAAGGATTGTCTAATCATTGTGAATGAATGATCAAGTGAATATATGCCAAAATTTATCAAACCTACATCATGAATTAGGGACTAAAAATGGAACCTAATATATGAAACTTTATTTTCATTCTTAACTAAAGTCATTGGAGTATGCAAAAATTGAAAATAAAATAGCTATGCTAAATTTAGAGGGTTTCCATATGAAAAATCTGAGTAATGGGGCATGTTGGACCTAATAAAGCCATTTATGAATATATATATTGATCTCAATATTTTTGAACCATTTTTAGTACAAATGATAAGTGTTTATATATCTTTCTAAATATTTTCACTTCAGATTCAGGGTATTTTCTATAATATAGAAGAAGACTCTTCACACTCTCAAGACTTTTTATATAAAACAAGAGTCACATACAAACAAAAATAATATACCATGTAAAAAATGGTGTAAAACACACACTTATCATATATATACACTAAAATTTTATATCCTTTTTATACTACCAACAAAGCACATGATCATTGATGGGTTCATTGGGTCCTTCTTAAGTATTAAAATTTGAGTATAGGAAAACTTCTTATTGATGTTGATAAAAATATTCACTGAGAAATGATTGTAAAAATGATTGAATACATGCACATATTGGAATGGGAGGTCTAGAACCATTAAAATTAATTATAAACAACTTGTTCAATAACTTAACATTAGATGCATATTCTAAATGTGTTGCTTGAAAGGATCTAAGATGATGTTCTAGATCACCTTTACTATCATATAATGTAAGCTTGGAGACAAAAAATCCTATAGGTAAGGGTTAAGTTTAAATTATAGGGTCAAAAATCTATTTAATAATGCTTCAAAATCAATTGAATGACCCACTCAAGAAGAACATTATTCCAATTAAAAAATATTATATTAAATATAAAGGATAGTTTGCATAAGGGCTTGAGTAGTAGTCATAGTAAAGTGTGTAGTAATATAATATTCCACATGATTAGAAATTTTATGAGGGACAAAATTATTTTGTGGAGGGATATCTATATGAATATGAGGAAAACCATGTTCTTTCCCCCAAACCATGGGTGGGCATAAAATGTTTAGCCATAGTTGTAGACACATGAATAGTAGTAATAGAAGTAGTGGTATGAACACCTATTGTATAAATCATACCTATAAAAGTTAAATTAGAATCATCAAGAGATCCTATTATTCCTTATATGTTATGAACTTAGCATTATTTTTATTTTAATCTCTAAGTACATGTAATATTACATTAACCATGTTTGGATTGTTCTTAATATATTCAATTAATTCTTTTTAATCCATATCATCAAATATATCATGAAAATCAGTACAATAATTTCTCTTTTTAACATCCACATATATTACATTTTTCATTATGATTATGTCAAGGTAAATAAAATATAGAAATGAGATCCAAACCCTAATGTAGGATAAATAGGAAGCCCTAATAAGGAGATATGAAACCCTAGGGGATAAATACCTAAAGTTTTCCCCACCAAAAATAAAGTTTAAGTTCACCAAAATATTTTAACTCATTTTGGATTAAGTGATGTAAACATGTATAAAACTATAAATATTCATATTACATTATATATAACATAAACTACATAGATCTTAATGTTAACTGATGAATTAATGAACTTACTATTTATATAAATGACAATAGGATAAGGCACTTAGTTTATTTCTATTTTATTTTTCTCATTGTCTTTGCATAATCATATAATATACTACAAAATGGTTTTGTGATAACTTGGCTTAGGAAACATTGTAAAAAATCTACCAAGATACTCTTAGTAAGGATTAGATAGTTGTGACAATTAGATATGTCCAATATCTACCAAACTATCCTTTTGTAATTTTACAATTTGTTTTACCACTGATCACTACACATAGTTGTCAAGATTTGTTATGACTAATTTTATGCCTTAAATCCTATGTGTATATTTATATTTTGTAATTTTTTTCCTTAAAACCCTAGCTTCACTTTTGACTCTTTTTTGACCTATAAAAATTAGTTATAAATTTGGGTTGAATATCCCTAACCACATTGCACTAAGCATTTAAACACTACATATGCTCCAATACTTCAAAAAGGGCTCAAACCACATATAGTTTAAAGACCTATGTGTGATAAATAGTGATTTGATTGAATGCAATGTAAATCTTTGGATTTCAACACTTGAAAATATATTAAAAAACACCTTTTTATATGTGTTCAAATTTAGCTTAGGGACTATTCCTTTGAGGGTTTTTAATATTTGGAAGCATTTGAATAGTGCCTTAAGGATGTGCAAATAGACCTCTCAATATGCATATAGTTTTTCAAGTATTGACCAAATGAGAGCTAGATAGGAATAAGTTGAGGATTGATGTGTATAAATAAATGACACTTTAGATACTTTCCCTTAATAACAAACATGTGAAATGTGTGGTATGACCCAAAGGAGGGTTTGAAACTTTAAAAATACCCATTAATAGGCAAACCCTCTTCTTTTATCAAAGACTCCTAAGATTTTGTTGACTTTATCAAGGATAAGAATGTCTTTAATGAAGAGATTGTTACTTGTACAATCACTAAGGGGGGATGAATTAGTGATGCAAGATAATCCAATTAAATTCTTAACTCTTAAACATTTAGCATACACCAATCTTGATCAAGTAACATAAACATGAAATCACATACATCCAAAGCATACATAAGAGAATACATCACATAAACACATAATATACATGGGGAACCCTCTTAGGGGATAAAACTTACTAAAACCTACAAGATGGACTATATTCCTATAAAACAAGATCCAACATTTAGAATATCACCTATTGATCAAGGAACACCCATCCCTCAGTTTAGTGAGACACCCTTCCCAAAAGGAGACACCAATCCCCTATGCAAGCAAGCACCCACTCAGCTCCCATGATTTGATTTCCAATTTTGATCTGATGTATTTTACACCTAATGATGGAATTTTATTACTCTCCCTCTTTCCCCTTTACACTCTAACAAACATACACACACAAGTAATGCATCCAAATCACCCTTTAGGATCATTCTTCACTTCTAAGTACATATACAATAAAAAATGCAACAATTATATCACACGATCAACAAAATGATCTATAGGTCATGTACACACTCCTCAACTTACTCAGATCTTCAATCCATTTTATAATCACAATCACTCAATCATCCTCTAGGGCTTACTCGCTCAATCTGCTCTCTTAAGGCTTATTAGGTCCAATGACCTATGTGTTCACATTCATCAACTTGATCAAATAAATGTGATTGATCCTCTTTTCTCTCTGATGGTCCTCACTAACCTTTACCTTCTCTTTTAAAGGTTCTTTGGCTCAATATCACATCTTCTTTACTCTTCCCTCTCTAATCTAGAAACCATTACCTTGGTCTCCATTATTTATAGAGTCTTCATGAATATCAGCTTCTTGGTTGGCCATAAGATGTGCCTTAACCTTTGAGACATCTAAGATGCTAACACATATCTAAAATTCATATTCATAGGTCATATATATCATATATATGTCACACTTAAGCAATTACACCTTTTAATTAGGTCTTAGTAGCCCTTATAGGTCTCATGGAGACCTATTCACCCATTTAGCACTCTATTGAGAAAATTAAGAACATATGATCACATTCAATTACATGAGTCCACTCAATATGATCTCTAAGACATTTTAAGTGATTTTTCCCACCAAAATAATCTTCTACTATAGCACAAATTGCTCAAATAATATTCTATTCATAGTAACACAGTGAATGAATAAATAATAAACTTTGAAGCCTTTATTCATACTAAATATGGATTGGTCAAATCTCCAAAATCCACATAGATGATCCTGATTGAGTATAAAACACTCTCCAATAGTTAGATAATTTTGAAAAATTAAAATACTATAAAAAAACTCAATTTATCCTTCTCAAGTCACTTGTATAATAAGATAAAACACATAGTCAATTTGGAGATCCATAATTTTGAGTGTATAAACATTTATATCTTATAACTAGGTTCTTTATATATGCATTGAAGTCCTATAAAACTTTGCCTTTTTATCATGATCAAATTCCACATATATCAAAATTTATAAGTCAAATATTGTAGACTTATTTTACCTCACAAATTCAAATATTTGAATTCCAATAGTCATTGAGAATATGTTGAACATATAACATGTTGACCTCATCTCGTGTACCCTAGAAACTTTGAAAAAATGTACACCATCAATTTCTATGGATTATCTCAGTCTCTATCTTATAATTCACACCATTGATCTAAGATCCTCTCTTCTATGATCGTTCCACTTGGTATCCCTGCATTCCTTTTACACATGTTGACTCTTTGACTTGACCCACATCATCAATCTTTTAACTTCATGATCATAACCTCATTGTTGATATTTTATCCAAGCTATGTGAATATGACACTTGTCACTATCATGTTTAAACTTGACCTATTAACTTTTAAATGTACTATTAGATCAAGATCTGTGATTTAACATGAACCATTAGATCTACTAACTAGTTGACCTTAGACTTCAATGAAGTTAAACTTGATGGTCTCTAGCCTGACATAGTCTACAAGATCAAATTTGAAGATTTATAACTTGAGATTAAAAACACTTCAACATTCCAAATTTTTAGGGTACATTCTTAACACAATAGAAAACATCTCCATGAAATCCTTTGACCTTGGTTAAATTTTTGAGTACCATAAATAAATGCACAAACTTGATAGTTCATCCATATCTACATGATGTGCAGTGATGGTATGGAATATATTAAGATATAAGATGCATGTTTCACATTCTAAATGATTAATTGGCATACCAAATATTCACCAAGACATCTATGGATGCCTCACAACTTTTTCTTTGTCCTTATAAACCTATATATGTGCTATATATCTCTAAACCATCAAACTAATCACTTTTTCATTAATACATTAGTATAACATTCTCTATTTGACATAAATTATAACCAAAAAATAATGATTATGCTAAAAAAATTCTCCCTTTGTCATTGATGGCAAAATAACCTCAAAATATCTTTATTTAAACAATGACTTCATTCTGATCTTTCTCCCCATTTGAAATTAATGATAAAGGGTCTCTTTCTCAACATGCCAAAAATCATTCCTTAACATCATACATGCATTCAAATACAATTTAAAATGTTGAATGAACTTACATTCTTTCAAGCATATGAAACAATTGCTACCCCTTTGACATGCACCAATCTAAACTTGGACTTCCCTAATCCTTGGACCTGATAAACTGATCATAAAGCTTAGAAATCTCCCCCTAACATCATGCTCCATATTATGTCATTTTTTCTTTGATATACACTAATATAAACTTGGGATTTTCTAATCTTTGGACTTGTCTACCTATAGGAACTCATAAGCTCTCTTTACTCATGCATGAAGATTCAATACCTTATCAAAATATATGACTTGGTATGATCAAGTCATCATGTCATTCTTATTGAATTCAAAACTATATCAGACATCTTCACACTTTTATCAAGACTAAAGTGTATTCACATATGCTTCCCCTTACATTATGCTTCACCTGGATCATGACATCTTCAACAAGTCATCTTAAAGAACTAGATCTACTAGCAATGTTTCAACATTATCCATAGTCAATATCCTTATGGAATCATTAATAGATTTATATCTTCATAACACTATGAACTATATGAAATACATAAATTTGTCATCTACAAAACTTAGAGACCTTTTTCAAGATATGAAAGATATGACAACTCATTCTCCTCATCCTTCATATCATCCTTGTCTTCAGTTTTCATTGTTTGAACAATCAATTTAATCAATTAACAAGATCTTACCTTTAGGACCAAAAACCTTGAACACGCCTTGAGTAAATTTTAACAAGATCAACATAAATTTCTATGTAATAAAATATCTTGATAACTCACCATCCTTGATCAGACATTTGGAAACTTCCATTCTCTACCTACAATCTTTCAGAATCAATATCTTCATTCTAAAGACCTATCTTGTCCTAAAACAATAAACAAAGCTCAAAAATCATCCACCATGCTTTCTCTTACTGTCAAGTGTCTTTTTGAAGCTTAGAGAGATACACCCCTTTGACATAGTGAGACTAAAACTCCCAAAACTTAGGAAACTCCCACATATCCATAGTTTCATTTTAATTGCAGTCCTACCTCATCACTAGATTGACTTTGAATAGATCCTTTAATTTATTATTCACTTAAAACTTGTAAACTAATGAAGAAAATATAAACTCTTGACTTTCCTTCATGTCTATCATGGCAAAAAAACCATCTTTGGTCATCTTATACTGATAATTCTTCTTCTTCTTAAGATTTTAAACTAAAGAAAGAACCTCATCACTAGGCATTGATAACTAGTTTTCTTTGAATAAAACATGCTAAAAAACAACAAGATGTTCACTTGCATCCATACACACCTTAACTAGTCTCAACTAGCACCTTGGTCTTCTCCTTGATCTCAACTTGAAATAAATTTTGATTCTCCTTTTCTATATGGATAGATGACACATTTTATTATAATTCCCAAACCTTCTTTGTATCTAATTCCTCTTTTTATTTAGTAGGTATTCCACCTTGATCTTTTAGCTCAATTGAATTATTTTTCCTGGTTTTCACTTCCTTAAGTTTCCATACCAATGATTGACCTTTCTTGAGCACTCTAGGATGTCCATGCACCTTCTTATGACTTGAGAGATTGATTTTACAATTTCTTGAAATATGATGAACTTGATGACAACTGAAATAAATAACATCATTTATATCTTCTACTTGATGAATATTATGAATCTCAGTAAACATACCATCTTATCTCTTAGGTTCATTATGATCAAGCTTGACTACCTTAGGTATCCATACCTAGGTTAGTCTTTTCCCATTCATTCTGGGACAAAAACTAGCAATATGTCCCACTCATGACAAATATAGCAAACAATATCTTATATACCTTTTTCTTGAATATGGTAGTGATCTTCTTTTGACTAATTGCCTCTTCTTACATAGTCTTTTGCCCTATGACCAATAATATGAAAAACAAAATAATGGCCCATAAAATATTTTTCATACCCTGAAGCATTTGGCTATTGGATTGGTTTCTTCATATTGCCTTTGACTTGATTTAACTTATTGTCTCTGATGCTACCATCCTTTTTTCCTTGTTCTTCTTCAATCTTACCTATGTTGACAACAATTTGCTCATGTTTATCCTTTAATGAATCTAGCTTGCTATTCAATTCAAAACTCTCATCCTCTTTACCTCTCATACTTGAATATGCATCTTCTAACTAAATTCTAAGATCTTGAATGGTTTCCTTATCCCTCTTAGCTTCTTTAACCATGTCATCCTTCAATCTACATTCTTGTTCCTCAATAATATTTATAGAATCAAGATTAGACTTCAACTTATCATGCTCACCTTGCTTTAAACTCAACTTGACATTTGCCTCTTTTAACAACATTTTGAGATGTCTACATTCTTCTTCTTTTGAACTCAAATTAATCTTTGTAACCCTTAATTGATCCTCAAGATCTTGCTTGGTTATCTTGTCTTCTTTGAATAATTTCACTTAATCTCTCAAACTTGGTTTGAAGATGATTTATCTTTTCACTATGTTTCATGATTTATTCGTTAAGCTCTTTAGCTCAAGTTCAACATCCTTGGATTTAGAATTAATCTTCTTATTCTCAATATGACTAAAATTTTCTTCAAGAATTTTGACCATTGATCTCAACTCAAGATTTTCTTTCCTCAAGTTATTAGCCATATTTGTATCTTAGATCACCTTAAAATGGTTAAACTTGAAATTAAGGTCCTACTCTGATACCAATTTTTAGAGGTACAATCACTAAAAGGGGGGTGAATCAGTGATGCAAGATAATCCAATTCAATTCCCAAATCTTAAACATTTAGCATACATCAATCTTGATTAAGCATCATAAACATGAAAACACATATATCTAAAGCATACATAAGAGCATACATCACATGAACACATAATATATGTGGGAGACCCTCTTGGGGGATAAAACCCATTGAACCCTATAATATAGACTATAGTCTTATAAAACAAGATCCAACATTTAGAATATCACCCACTAATCAAGGAACGCATATCCCTTAGTTTAGTGAGATAAGCATCCCATGAGGAGGAACTAACCCCATAGGAAATGAAGCACTACTCAACTACCTTGATCTGATCTCCAACTTTGTTTTGATGTCCTATAAACCTATTAATGGACTTCTCTTGCTTTCACTCTTTCCTCTTTACACTCTCATAAACTTACACACATAAGCAATGCATCCAAATCACCCTTTTGGATCACTCTTCACTTCTAAGAACATACACAATCAAAAAACCTACAATAATTATGTCACACCATCAACAACATGATATTTAATTCATGCAAACACTCCTCAACCTACTTAGATATTGAATCCATTCATTAAGCAAACTCACTTAATCAGCTTCTAGGGCTTACTCACTCAATCTACCTCTTCAAGGCTTATTAGGTCCAATGACCTATGTGTTCACATTCATCAACTTGATCAAATAAACATGACTGATCTTCTTTGTTATCTAATGGTCCTCACTGAATTTTGCCTTCTCTTTCAAAGGTTACTTCACTCAATATCACATCTACTCTACTCTTCCCTCTCTAGTCTAGAAACCATTTCCTTGGTCTCCACTATTTATAGATTCTTCATGAATATCAACCTCTTGGTCAGCCATAAGACATGCCTTAACCCTTAAGACATCTAACATGTTAACATAGCTTAAATTCATTTTCATTGGTTGGTCATAACATATATGGGTCACACTTAAGCAACTATGCCTTTCAATTAGACCTTAGTATCCCTTATAGGTCTCATGGAGACCTATTCACCCATTTAGCACTTCTTTGAGAAAATTAAGAACATATGATCACTTTAAATTACATGGGTCCACTCAATATGATCTCTAAGACATATTTAAGTGATTAATCTTACCAAAACACTCTTTTGCTAAATCAAAAATTGCTCAAACAATATTATATTCATAGTAACACCATGAACGAACAAATAATCAACTTTAAAGCCGTTATTCATACTAAATATGTATTGGTCAAATATCCAAAATGCACACAAATGATCCTCATTAAGTATAAAACACTTTATAATAGTTATATCATTTTGAAACATAAAAATACTATCAATAACAACTCAATTTATACTTCTTGGGTCACTTATAAAATAAGATAAAACACATAGTTAGCTTTGGAGCTCAATAAATTTGACTATAAAAACATTCAGATATTATAACTAGGTTCTATGGATGTTCCTTGAAGTCATCTACAAATTTTCCTTTTTCACCATGATCAAATTCTACATATATGAAAATTTATATCTCAAAAATTATAGATTGGTTTTCCCTCATAAATTTAAATATTCAAATTTTAATGGTCATTGAGCATATGTTAAACATAGAGAATGTTGAACTCATATCATGTACCCTTGGAAAATTTGAATGAACATGCTCCATTGATCTTTGTGGATTAGTTTATGCTTTATCTTGCAATGTGCACCATTGATCTAAGATCCTTTCTTCCATGATCATGCCACTTGGTAGCCCCATGTGCCTTCTATGCATGTTGACTATTTGACTCAACCCACACCATCAATCTTCTAACTGCATGATCATACACTCACTATTGATCTTCTATCCAAGCTCCATGAATGTGACACTTTGACTTTTATGCACATTGTTAGATCAAGATCTGTGATTTAACATGCACTGTTATATCTATTAACTAGTTGACCTCAGACTTAAACAAATTTAAACTTGATGTTCTCTATCCTGACATAGTTTATAAGAGCAAATTTGAATCTTTATAACTTGATCTCAAAAACACTTCAAGACTCCAAATATCAACTAGCATGTTCATATTTTTACATATTGACTTTTATGCACACTGTTAGATCAAGATCTATGATTTAACGGGCACTATTATATCTACTAACTAGTTGAACTCAAACTTAAACAAAGTTAAAATTGATGTTCTTTATCTTGACATAGTCTAAAAGAGCAAATTTGAAGCTTTATAACTTGATCTTAGAAACACTTCAAGACTCCAAATTTTTAGGGTATGTTTTTGGCATAATAGATAGCATCTCCATGAAATCATTTGACCTTGGTTGACTTTTTGAGTACTAGAAATAAGTTCACAAACTTGCTCAATCAACCATATTTGTATGATGTGTAGTGAAAATCTAGATTCTCTTAATATATAAGATGCATGTTTCTCATTCCAAATGATCAATTGGCATATCAGAGCTTCACCAAGAAATCTATGGATGCCTCACAATTTATTCTTTATCCTTATGGACATATATATGTGCTATATATCTCCAAAACATCAATACAATCACTTTATCATCAATACATTAGGATAAAATGATCTCTTTGACATCAATGACAACCAAAACATCAATGATTATGCTCAATAATATACCCCTTTATCATTGATGGCAAAACACCCTCAGAATGACTTTATTTGAATAATGACTTCATTTTGATCTTTCTCCCCCTTTGACATTAATGACAAAGGGTCTCTTCCTTAATTCCAAAAATCATTCCATGACATCATAAATTCATTCAAATACAAATTAAAATACTCAAGAAACTTACATTCTTTCAAACATATGAAACAATTACTCCCCCTTTGACATGCACCAATCTGAACTTGGACTTCTCTGATCTTTGAACCTAACAAACTACTCAGAGAGCTTAGAAATATCCCCCTAACATCATGTTCCATCTTATGTCATCTATTTTTTGATATACACCAATATAAACTTGGTATTTTATGATTGTTGGACTGGTCTACCTTTAGAACTCATAAGCTCTCTTTGTTCATGCATGAAGATTCAATACCTTGTCAAAATATATGACTTGGTTTGATCATGTCATCATTTCAATCTTATTGAATTCAAAATTTTAGTAAACATATTCAAACTTATATCAATATTGAATCATATTTACATATGTTCCCCCTTACATTATGCTTCACCTGGATCATGACATCTTCAACAAGTCATCTTAAAGAACTAGATCTACCAACAACTTTTCAACACTGTCCACAATCAATATCCTTATAAAACCACCAATATATCTTATATCTTCATAAAACCTCAAAATTTATGACATACACAACTTTTTTATCTATATAACTTAGAGACCATTTTCAAGATATCAAAGATATCATAACTCATTCTCCTCATCCTTCATATCAACCTTGTCTTCAGTTTTCATTTTTTGATCAATCAATCTAAAGCAATTGACAAGATATTACCTTTAGGACCAAAAAACCTTAACATACCTTGATAAAATTTGAATAAGATAAACACACCTTTTTATGCAATATAATATCTTGATAACTCACCATACTTGATTAGACATTTAGAAACTTCTATTCTCTACTTGTAGTCTTTCAGAACCAACATGTTCATTCTAGTGACCTATTTTGTCCTGTAACAACAAACAAAGCTCAACAAGAATCCACCATGCTTCTTCTTGCTATCAAGTGTCTCTTTAAATCTTAGAGAGAGATACCCCTTTGACATAGTGAGATTAAAAGTCATAAAACTTGGGAACCTCCCATATCTCCATACTTTCATTTGAATTGTATTCTAGCCTCATCACCAAATTGACTTTGAATGGATCCTTTAATTCATTCTTTGATTTATAATTGTCAACTAATGCAGATAACAAAAAATCTTGACTTTCCTTCATATCTATCATTGTAAACAAACCATCTTTGGTTATTTGATACTGATACTTCTTCTTCTTCTTCTTCTTCTTCTTCTTCTTCTTCTTCTTCTTCTTCTTAGGCTTTTCAATTGAAGAAAGAACCTCATCACTAGGCATTGAGAACTAATGTTCTTTGAATAAAGCATGATCAACATCAACATGATGTTCACTTGTATCCATATATACCTTAGAATAAATCTCTACTATCACCTTGGTATTCTCCTGGAGCTCAACTTGTACTAACTTTTGATTCTCCTTTTCTATTTGGATAAATTACACATTTTCTCGGCATTCTTGAACCTTCATCATATTCTATTCCTCTTTTAATTTAGTAGGAAGTCCACCTTAATCTTTCAGCTCAACTAAATTAGTTTTTTTGGTTTTCACTTCTTTAGGTTTCCATACCAAGGATTGACCTTTCTTGAGCACTCTAAGATGTCCATGCACCTTTTTATGACTTTATAGCTTGCTTTTACAATATCTTGTAATATGACCAACTTGATGACAACTAGAACAAATAACATCATTTATATCTTCTACTTGATGAATATTATGAATCTCAGAAAACATACCATCTTATCTCTTAGGTATATTATGCTCAATCTTGACTATCTTA
Source organism: Torreya grandis (assembly GCA_037957365.1). Classification (NCBI taxonomy): domain Eukaryota; kingdom Viridiplantae; phylum Streptophyta; class Pinopsida; order Cupressales; family Taxaceae; genus Torreya; species Torreya grandis. Next base: position 791,931 of record JARHVA010003409.1, on the reverse strand, counting down.
GGTCTCCACACCTAGGTTAGTATTTTCCCATGTATTCTGGTGTAGAAACTAGAAGTATGTCCTATGTCATGACAATTATAGCAAACAATATATTCCATACATTTTTCTTGAATATGGTAGTGATATCCTTTTGAATTATTACTTCTTCTTACATAGTCCTTTGCCTTATGACCAATAATATGACAAAACTATGGCCCATAAAATAGTTTACATACCTTTAAGCATTTGGTTGTTTGATTGGTTTCTTCATATTCCCTTTGACCTAATTTGACTTGTTTTCTTTCATGCTACCATCATCTTAGCCTTATTCTGATCTCTTTTGTTCTTCTTTGATCTTGCCTTTCTTGACAAAAATTTGCTCATGCTCATCCTTTAATGAATCTAGCTTGGTCTTCAATTGAACACTGTCATCCTCTTTACCTCTCATACTTGAATTTTTAGGTTCTAACTAAATTCTAATATATTGGATGGTCTCATTATGCCTCTTAACTTATTTATCCATGTCATCCTTCAATCTACACGCTTGTTCCTCAATAATATTTATAGAATCAAGATTGGACTTTAACTTATCATGCTTACCTTACTTTGAACTCAAATTGACATTTATCTCTTTTAACAAAGTTTTGAGATGTCTACATTCTTCCTCTTTTGAACTCAGATTAATATTTGTAACCCTTAAGTGATCCTCAAGATCCTACATGGTCATATTATCTTCTTCAACTATTTCACTTAATCTATCAATCTTGATTTGATGATGACATATATTTTCACTATGTTTCATTAATTATTCATTAAGCTCCTCATGCCTCATTCAATTTCATCATCCTTGGAATTAGAATTAATCTTCCCAATCTCAATATGACTAATCTATTATTTAAGACTTTTGACCATTGATCTCAACTCAAAGTTTTATTTCCTTAATTGCTTAGCCATCTTTGTACCTTGGATCACCTTCAAGTGGTTAAACTTGAAATGAAGGTCCTGCTCTAGTACCAATTGTTAGAGGTAAAATACCTAAGAGGGGGGAGGGGGGGTGAATCAATGATGCAAGATAATCCAATTGTATTATTAATTCTTAAACATTTAACTTACAACAATCTTTCTCAAGTAGTATAAACATGAAAGCACATACATCTAAATCATACATAAGAACATACATCACATGAACACATAATATACATGGGAAACCCTCTTGGGAGATTAAAACCCACTAAACCCTACAAGATAGAATACAATCCTATAAAAAATGATCCAACATTTAGATCAAAACCCACTGATCAAAGAATATCCATCCCTTAGTTTAGTGAGACACTCATCCCATAAGGAGGCACCAACCCCCTAGGCAACTAATCACCCACTCAACTTCCTTGATCTCATCTCCACCTTTTGTCTTATGTCTTTTACACCTAATTATTGACTTTTATTACTTTCACTCTTTCCCATTTACACTCTCACAAACTTGCACACACAAGCAATGCATCCAAATCACCTTTTTGGATCACTCTTCACTTTGAAGCACATACACAATAACAAACCTACAAAAATTTTATCACACCATCAAAAATATGATATGTAGTTCATGCACACACTCCTCAACCTATTCATATCTTCAATCCATTTTCTAAGTACACTCACTCAATCAGCCTCTAGGACTTACTCGCTCAATCTACCTCTTCAAGGCTTATTAGGTCTAATGACCTATGTGTTCAAATTCATCAACTTGATCATATAAACATGACTTATCCTCTTTTCTCTTTGATGGTCCTCACTAACCTATACATTCTATTTAAAATGTTATTTGTCTCAAAATCACATCTTCTCTACTCTCCCCTACCTAGTCTATAAACCATTGTCTTGGTCTGCACTATTTATAGAATTTTCATGAATATCAAATTCTTGGTTGGATATAAGACATGCCTTAACCCTTAAGATATATAACATGCTAACACATATCTCAAATTCATTTTCATAGGTCAGCTATAACATCTATGTTTTTCAATTAGGCCTTAGTAGCCCTTATAGGTCTCATGGAGACTTATTCACCCATTTAACACTCCATTAAGAAAATTAAGAACATATGATCACTTTTAATTATATGGGTCTAATAAATATGATCTCTAAGAAATATTTAATTGATTTATCCTACCAAAAAACTCTTCTGATAAAGCACAAATTTCTCAAACAATATTTTGTTCATAGTAACACCATGAACAAATAAATAATTAACTTTGAAACATTTGTTCATACTGAATATGGATTGTTCAAATATCCAAAATCCAAAAAAATTATCTTCATTGAGTATACAACACTCTCCAATATTTAGATCATTTTGAAACATAAAAATATTATCAAGAGAAACACAATTTATCCTTCTCAGGTCACTTACATAATAAGATAAAACACATAGTCAACTTTAGATATCCATAACTTTGACTATACAAACATTAAAATATTATAACTATGTTTTATAGATATTCCATGAAGTCATCTACAACTTTTCCTTTTACACCATGATTAAATTCTACATATATCAAAAGTTATAGCTCAAACACTAAAGAGTAGTTTTCCATCACAAATTTAAATATTTGAATTCTAATGGTCATTGAGCATATGTTAAACATCAAGCATCTTGAACTCATCTTGTGCACCCTAGTAACTTTGAACAAACACACTCTATCAGTCTCTATGTATTACCCTTATCTTTATCTTACAACACACACCATTGATCTAAGATCCTCTCTTCTATAAGCATGCCACTTGGTAGCCTCACGTACCTTTTGTGCATGTTGACTCTTTGAATTTACTTACACCATCAATATTTTAATTTCATAATCATGCACTCTCCATTGATTTTCTATCCATGCTCCATGAATGTGACACTTATCACTAACACATTCATTCTTTGACATCTTAAATTTTACATGCACCATTAGATCAAAAATTAAGATTTAACGTGCATTATTAGATCTACTAACTAGTTGACCTTAGACTTCAAATGAATTTAAACTTGACGGTCTCTAGCCTGACACAGTCTATAAAATCAACTTTGAAGATTTATAACTTGAGTTTGGAAACACTTCAAGACTCCAAATTTTCAAGGTATATTCTTGGCAAAATAGACAACATCACCATGAAATCCTTTGACCTTGGTTGACTTTTTGAGTACCAAAAATAAATGCATAAACTTGTTGATATATCCATATCTACATGTGTGTAGTGATTGGTTGTATTCTCTTAAGCTATAATATGCATGTTTCTCAATCCAAATTATCAATTTACATACTATAGCTTCACCAAGACATCTATGTATGCCTCACAACTTCTTATTTGTCTTTATAGACATATATATGTGTTATATATCTCCAAACCATCAATCTGGTCACTTTGCCTATAATGCATTAGTACAACATGCTATCTTTGACATCAATGACAGCCAAAACATCAATAACTATTCTCAACACAAATATTAGTTATATTTGATATCATCTCACTTTTCACTAAATTCCCTTCTTATGACATAACTAAAGTAATTGGGAATCATATGGATGAAGGTATTAATTATCTAGTCATTTTGTTTAAAGTACACCTTCTATTTCTTAGGAGTCATTTACAAAAAAAATAAATGTATTTATATGGGTTCTCCTCTTTAACCTATGGTATCCAATATTTTTATAGAATATTTTGAATAATTAGCTCTAACTCTTTCCATTTAAAAATTATTTGATGAAAAATATATGAAGATGACACACATGTCAACTTGACTCATTGTTTATAAAAACTAGAATATTTCCATACCCTCGGTAATCAAGTTTTTGATACCATCAAGTTCACTAAAAGTATAGAATATTATGATAAACTTCCCTTCCTAGACATCCCCCTCTCTATGAAACTATATTGTTCTTTTTAATGATAGGTTTATATAAAATCTACCCATATGAACCTCTATCTACATGTAAAATCACACCATCATCCCTCTCAAAAGATAGGTGTCCTTAAAATGATTTTAATAAGATATCTAAGTATTTGTGATGACAATCACGTAGATGATGAGATCAAACATATAATAAAGGTTTTTAATAATAATGGTTATAAATGGAAACATATTATTAGAGACTTCAAATTTTCTAGGAATACACTTGTTATACCTAAGATCTCAATTGACTATTGCAATAAAATAACTACTTTCCTTCCATATGTTGAAGGAATATCTAATAAAATAAAATAAAATTTAAAGAAAAAGATCATCCATAGTACCTTTATTCCTCAAATAAAACTTAGGAGGTTGATCAAATCTTCAAAATATAATTTAGATCCTACACAAAGAATTGGTGTGTACAAAATTGATTGTGCTTGCAGACTATTATATATTAGATAAACATGTTCAATAAAAATTAGGGTCAATGAACATGTTGATAATATTAACAAGGAGAGAGTTTTGAAATCAACCTCAGCTAAATATTCTTCAAAGACATTCATCATATTTGTATCAATAATACTAATGTTTTAGCCACTAAGGACCATTTTTTTAATCAACGTCTAAGAGAAGCAATATAAATTAATAAGTATAATAATAATCTAAACAAATATGGTGGTATATATTTAAATCAATCTTGGATATTGATAATTAAATTTATCATAAAATTATAATTTAATTAGAAACAACATCCTTTATTTGCTTTGTTGTTCTCCCTTGAATAATGACATATTAGTGCTAATATTGTTTGTGTTCAAACCATAATTATTACTTTTTTAATCTCTCTCCTAATTTAAAGTCTTACCTTCATCAATTATGAACCCTTCTTTATTTTTATTCCTTCCTTTGCCTAATGTATATGCCCCATCTAAATATTTAATACCATATCTCTAACCTCATCTACTCTAATTAATGTTCAATAAAATTCCATTCTCTAGTTTAACTAGTTTACTTCACAATATTATTAATAATAATTTTGATTCTAATTAACTAGTACATTTAGTTCCCTTTTTAATGTAATTATTTTAATAATTAATCCTAATTTATTCATAAGCTTGAATTTTGGTATGAACTTTGACTCTGATTAGTTAATAGTTTATTATCTTATTTCATGAACTTGTATTTTAATAATTATGTTCTCAAATACACAAAATCATTGCACCTCATTTATTGTATCCTTAAATAGAAACATAAGTCTACAATCTCATCATAATATATTATCTCATCTTGATGATGGTTAATTTATCATAACCCAAAATAATGGCTTAAAAATTTAGCACATAATTTCTACCAAAAACACCTACCTTAATTCATGGACTATGTAAATACTATCTATCTCATTGAAAATTATTAGTTTGATAAAAATGGGGCATTGTTGGTGAAGATTGAAACTACTAGTAATCAATAATGTTTGACTATTATTAAAATTGTCTAAGAAGGAATAAAAGGTGATCTAATATGTAAATAGTTTGCAAAATATAATAGATATTTAGGGCATAGACTAGGGTATTTTGTATATGAATGGCATAAATTGGGTTGATTGAGCCCATAGATATATGAATGGATTAGGAAAAGGGTGTGCAAGAGTAATATGTGTACATAAAAGTCATGTATTTTAAGGATAGGTCAAGATTGATGTTGTCAAGTCTCTAATATAAATATTTTGTGTCTAAAAATTAAAATTAAAATAAATAATAATATTTTATTTCTAAATGCCTTTATATTAAAAAATATGTTATTTAAAAAAACTATTGTTTATTGATAAAATAGGGTTGAGATGTCCCTCACCCATTTCATTATTTAAAAATATTTCTTACAATGAGAACTAATCTTCTAAGCTACCAAGACCAAAGTTACCAATGTTGCATCAAGGGAAAGAACCATCCAAATCCCAAGGCTTCATACAAAATTTAAAAAGAAAACTTAAAATTTAAAACATATCTAAAAATCAAAATAAATTCAGTAAACCAAAGGAGAGTGTTTAAATTTTTTCCACAAATCACCTATATAAACTAATTTCTTTCATAACTAAATAATAACCATTTTTATAACAACATAAGATATTCTATAGCCAAAACTAGGTCTTCAATATTAGATATTGAATTTCCCAAATAAGTAAGGGTGAGTTATTTTGTGTAGCTCTTCCATCATAAAGACCAATGAGAACCTTCAATATCTATAATGTACTACATAAACTACTCTAGAATCTGCAACCAATAAAAAAAATTACCTAGTGTTCTGAATAAGCATCCATGAAATGAAATATCCAACACAGGCCCTCTTACTATGAGATATTAAGGCCATAATCTTACCATATATAACTACCAACCATTTTACCCATATTGAAGGAAGGCCCAAGACTTAGGAAAATAAATCTTCATCAACCCAACAAAAGAAGTCCTCTGATATAAACCACATAATTTTATCAAAAAATATTATTAATCTATCATGATGGATATGGAAGCCACTATAGAAGCATAAAATACAAACAAACAAGAACATACATTCAATAATGGATGGAAGAATCTAAACCACAAAATAGGATTTAATCACCAAATTTCTCAATTATAGTGTACCAAAAATTCATAGGTATACAAATCCCACCTCAACCTCTCTAACATCATTAAAAATGTAGGAAAAAAATTCAATCATAGTCAACTATGTATCCATCGCTAAAACTCTAGATCAAACATTAGTTTCCACATTCCAAACTTAAATTAGTCTTATGAAATACCACCATGACCAGAAATAAATGAACAACTAGTCTAAAATTTTGAAAAAAAAAATTATTATTATGAAACATTATAGATGAAATGAAATGGCCATTTTCCCTCATGTTGGGCAAGTTTTACCCCTACAATTTTTCTAGATCAACATAGAATGTGATCTAAATTAATTTAAATAAAATCTATAACCATATTTTCATCTAATAAATCCACATTTTTAATATATGGGAGATCCATAGAATATAAAAAACACATAAAATATACAAAACATACCACCTCCTAAATACCCTATAGTAGTCAGTATCTAAGACCAAATCAAATATTCAACCATACAAATTTAAGCTCAAACCCAATTCTCATAAAGACTCAAATAAAAATAGATGTAGCTTCCTAAAAGTCACATATTTTAAAAGTCCATATCAAAAAATATCAGCCCCTAGGCCATCTAAAAAAGATATATTTTTTAATTAAACAACATATCCATCATGAAAAATTAGCAACCAAGACAAAAAAAATGTTTAACATAGGGTCAATTTTTGTCCTTACACTCCCTGATATTTGATTTAAAAAGACAAAATAGAAGGTGAAAAATGTTTAAGGTGATATTTTTTATAAATTAATTATATATATTTATAAATATAATAAAATAAATTTAAAAATCTAACTTTTTATATTTATCATGGTCTAGATCCTTGTGTTTGAAGAGCTCAGATTTAGGATGCACAGGTTGCATCATTTGGTTGAGGATGAAGGAGGGACAAGCATATCTATGCAATGTGTAATTGAATATAATATTATGATATAGTCCTATGTGATTCACCCCTGGTCCTTCAAGCTATAGAGCCTACCAATTTTGGCCATTTAATTATTTTTTTGAAAGCCTTGTCCAGCAGGTCGATGAAAAGTGAGTGCCTTCCTCATTTTTTAATAGGCAACTTGGCTACTAGTTCTATATGTTATCTATTTTTGATTTCAAGGTAATTTGTGCCTGATATTCCCCCATTTTTTTAACCATATGGAGAGTGCTACTTACTGGATGTGTTTTTGCTAAGATGACACTTGTTTACAGTGCCTTGGTTATTGTGTTTGACCCTAGGTGACTAGTTCTTTAGATCCATTTTTGGCCTATTTTGGGTTAATTACCTTTGGATAATGGATGGGTGTTGCATTAAAACACTATATTTATTGTTTCCCAAGTTGGGGGTTCTATCCAATCTAGTTTCACCTTTCATTCTTGATTGGTTGGTTCCCTTATTTTTGATTCATAAACTTGGTTTATGTTGGGCCTTTATTTGGTGAGTTATACCTCAATATATATTTTTCATATATACTTAGGGTCTAGATTTATTGATATCTTTACATCTTGGCCCTATTTTTTTCATTATGGTTGATTAATGGGTTTTATGATCCTCTTGGGTGGATAAGGTGGTTCAATGATGTTTTCATAGATTTGACTAGAATGGATGGTTTTTTTACCCTTATAAAATGGAAAAAAGAGGGGGAATACTAATTTAATGGTGAATGGGGATGGATGCTCATGAAAGAAGGCAATGAATGAGGAAAAAAAATTAAATCCAAATACCTAAAAGGGTCATAAGCAGATGACTTTCTATGGGAAGAGGGTCCTGACTATGAATCCACATTCTAGAAATTCATCACCGACTACAAGGATCTTCTAATTAATGGCATAAAATGGAAAATTGGAAATTGAGAGAAAATTAATTTCTTGGAAGACACCTAGTTGTATACTACCCCCTCTCCCCACAATAGATTGGGGCCAATTACTATAGGGTCTTAAAGCAAAGATGGGGATCAAAAGTCAAAGACTACTGGGTGGTGAACAAAGGATCAAAAATTTGGAAAATACTCCCCACTAAAGGGCACACAGCTAAATAAGTGCAAGTGATCCAAACTCTTAACTCTTCTATCAAACAAATTCACATGATTGCATTCTTGAAGGAAGATAATTTTATATGGGCTTCTAAAGATAGTGGTATGTACTTGGTGTCCTCAAGACATGCCATTGATCTTAACCTAAAAATAAAATAAAACTCTTTAAAATATCTATGGATAAAACATTTCACTCCCAAAGTCAATTTCTTCTTTTGGTTGGTGGCTCAAGATAAGATCCTAATAGTGGATAACCTAGCTAAAAGAGGATTGGTAGTCCCAAATGGATACCCATTATGTAAAAAAGTAGAGGACTTGGTCCACCACCTATTCCTAAACTTCCCTTTCAATTTAACATTATTTTACTGGATGTTGAATAAATTCAACCTTGTTTGGGTAAAATAAAACAATGTGCTTTATCTCATAAAGTAATGGAAACCACCCTAAACTCTCATGTCTATGTAATTCATATGGTATTTAGCTCTCCCAAACTAGTTCTAGAGTGTGTGGAAAGCCCAAAATGATATCCTTTTCTCAAATAAAATGCACCAACCTGAAGGGGTCTTTCTCCATCTCTGTTAGGTTATCACCAGAAATTAGAAAGCTTCTCCTCTGACAAATAAAAAACTAGGACCTAATTCAATACAATCAATCTTAAAAAATTGGGAGGTGGTTTAGAAATTAAGTTCCCCCTCCAAATCACTAATCCTTAAACACATAAAATGGAAGGATCCACCTCAAGGTTGGGTTAAATTGAACTTTGATGGTTCTTCTAAATGAAACCCATGACCTATAGGTGGGGGATAAGACATAATGAATTCAAAAGTAATGTTTATTATTGCCTATGTGGGGCCTTTGGGAACTCAAAAAAATCTTTTTTCCAAAGCCAAAGTGGATTTTTGGGTCATCCAACTAGCCTTTAGATTTAAGATATAAATAATCATTATGGAGGGAGACTATTTAAACATACTAAATGTTATGGATGGAAAAATAACCCCATCCCACACAATAAAACATATCATGGATGATGTCAAGAAACATATGAGGGGCATGGCACAAGTCCAAATTATGCACACTTATTGTGAAGGTAATAGGGTGGTAGGTCTAATTGTTAAGATAAGAGTATAACTCCCCCTTTAACAAATTGACACAAAGGAGGCCACATCCTCAAAATCTTCCAATTATCTATATGGAATGAAAGTACAGTGGGCTAAAAGGTATATCAAGCTAACACATGTGCAAACATCTCTCATCAAGAAATGGGTTTCAAAAATTATGAATTTCCATTATGAAAGATTGAGATGGATTTATTTCCTAAGGATGAAGGTAGTGTGATTCCCAAGTTTACTTTGAATTGTTCAAGCTAATTTGTTCCAAAACCTCCTAAATGTTTATCTCAAGTCTGTTGGCACAAAGCTAATGAGGGGAAATAAAGAGTGATTAGATCCTACCTATTATTATGAGGTACATGGATTAAATAAATTCTATAAATGTTACAATAGGGGGACTCATGGAACTAATGCTACAAATTATAGAGCATGATGCTGATGTTGCAAGGGATTTTATCATAGGATAGAATAAGCATATGGTGGTGATATGGGGAATTAATATTAAATTCATAGAGGAATTTATAAGTGAAGCCATGGGAATGAAATTTGAAGGGGTGAAGGCTTAGAAAGACTAAAATAAAAATTAATAACTCTCCTAGCATTTATTTTTAATAAACAAGCTCGTAAAAATGGATAAGAAGGGTTTCCCCTAAGTTGATCTCCCATGCAAATGGCTAGAGGTTTGCCTTCAGGTGATGAAATAATTGAATCTAAAGGTTAAGTATAATTTAATTTTATCCCACCAATTTCTATTGTTAAAAAATTTCTAGGTATATAATATTAGTCTCCCATTTTACCTTTTAAAGTATTTAGAATGCACAGTCCTTGCCCACTAAGTTAATTAATATAACCCCATACTGCATCAAAGACTTATACCATTGTTATTAAAACATGGTCAAACCTTTAAAGGGAGGGATGTCCCCTTGGGGGGTCCTTAGCTGAGGAAGACTCCATGGAGGAGGACCCTACCTTGGGATCCTACCACCCTTCTACCAGCACCCCCAAGAGAGCCTATCCAAAACCCCCCACTGATGACCTTCCAATAAATATATTTGTCCCTAAGCCACAACTGATTATTCTAGATGATGGAACCTCTATGAAGGTCATTAGGAAGGGTAATTTTCTCTTATCTAAATAAATGAAAAATAATAAAGAGTAATTAGATATGTTCAACAATAGGGTGTAGGAAGCTAGATTGAAGCTAACTCATCTCATTCAAGATTGGAATGTCTTGCATAGGCAAGTGGACATGACTATTTAGTCTTTTGTCTATTATAACAAGGTAAACCAAAATCCTTTTAACCATCCATTAAAGGTTATGGAGACCCTACAATTTAATATCCCCAGCATGACCCCATTAAGAAAACCCCTTTGTAAGTATAGGGATAGAAAATGCCACGTATGATCCTCCCTCAAGATGATGCTGAAGGACTTGGAAATAGGACAAGGGATAAAGTTTCCAATAATAAGTGGTGTGTACCTAAGAAGATATATGAAGATGAAAAGGAACCATTAGAGGGTCCCCCCTCCCGGTCCATTTTTTTACTATTTTTTTATTTTTCCACCTAAGGGGTTAACTAGCTAGTTTTTTTGTTGTTTAGCCTTGGTGGCCTGCTACTATTTTTTATAACACTTTTATGATTCTTGGATCCTTGTAAAACTAGGTTGTTTACCCAATAAAATAAAAATAATCACATCAACAATAGGTAGTACATAAATCTTCCAATTTTTAATCATTTTAATTTAAAGCCTAATTTATGTGGTCCTCATTATTTTAACACCTTTCTATGATTGGTCCCTTAAAAAAAATTACAAAGTTTGAAAAAACCTCCAATTATATGTCTCCCCTACAATGCACACGTGTAAGGAAATTTTTGAATATCATTGTTAGTTATCATTAACTCCACACTTGAAACATGTTCCTTAGACTCTACCTCTATTATGTCCAATCTCTATATTCCCATAGGATGTTCCTATATTATATCCTTAGTTTTTTGTATAGGCACAATAATATCCTACTTTAATTCATGTTCTCTAGATTTACACTCTTAGAAATGACATGACATTTAATTGTGTCATGCATGATAACATTCCATATATTAAACTAACAAATTAATTAGGTTTATTTTACATGTTGTAGCATGTTATGCCTTTAACTTCTAGTGTGAGTTTGGATATGTGTGTCTGATTAATGCCTAGAATAAATTTTTGCTTATTCATTTCATAATTTCAATAGATTATTTTTGGTTGTGTTGACTTGTAGATTATCCATAGCCTTAGTAGAGTATATACATAAGGTAGTGGTTAGTTTTAGATGATCATATTACAAATTATATTCTTATTACAAATTTTTCAAGGCTTTCCCATTGAAATGGTTAGTCATAGATTTCTATTGTTCTACTCTACTTGAAATTTTCTTATGTGAATCTAATCTATATTGATCTTATTATTGTGGTACATAGTTGATTCTTTGATTTTTATATTTATATTTCCATACATTGATGTGAATTTTATTTTATTTACCTAAATAATTTCATTACAAATTTATTTTATCTATTTTTGGATTAATATAACCCTAAAGGATAAAAATATAAAACAATTAGATTGAATAAGATATAAAATTTGCATACAAATCTATCTAGCTATTAGAGTATTTATGATTAATTTCACTTAATATTTATGGAAATAATAAATCAACTAGGTACTTCAACTTTTTATAGAATGTTTAGGTCTGTGATAAGGTACATTTTTTTATTAGAGATTAGGAAATGGCATGTAAATGCTCAAATATGGAAACAAACTTACTGTGTTTGTTGGGATAGGTCCATGATTCTTAAACACTTTTGGTAGTGTAAAGCCATATATTGGAGTGTGGAACCATTTGTATTAATAGTGATATTTTTTGAATATTTTTATCATTTTACCTGTGTCTTCTAGTGATTCTTATATTTTCATATACTTGCGATTTGATGTGAAAATCTATGTTTTCTTTCTCCTTGATTAAAAACCCTAACTCTTTGTAGTGTTAGATGAAATAACTATGAAAGGGTAAAATTGGTGAAAGGGATGGGTTGATCTAGCCTTAGCCACCCCCATGGATAAGTCTTTCAATGTATTTAATTCTTTGAATAAGGAATTAAAATTAAGCTTAGTTATCCCACCTAGTTGGGTGTGTGTAGTTAGTGTAATACTAGCATGCAGTGCAATCATGTGTAGGGCTTTAAACACTTTAAATTTATGATTTGACATTATAGTGATATTAAAAATTAGATTATGGATTTTGCATTTAAGGGGTTTCATATTTCTCTTTTTTTTGAAAGTTACCTCAATGTGTAGAGTGATTTTTAATGATAAATGGATAATTTCTAATTAAGAATAGGCTTAGTCTTGATATGTTTATATAGTTGGCTCTTTCGATAAATTCATTCAATTGGTTTAACCCTAATTTAGATAAGAGGATATATTAATTAGTTAAAAGAGTTAAGGATATATAAATGATGTTGAGGTATGTTCTTATTATTTGTGATGTATCATTATTATTGTCATTGATGTCAAAGTCATGATAGATGTCATTTATACCAAGGTCAGTGTTGAGGCTATGCATGATGAGATGGTGTGCGATAAATAATTTTTGTCTCTCTATTGAGAGAAAATTTGAAGGAGACCTAGTATTATTTTTTAGGTTTGATGACATGTCAAGATCATGTTCAAGATATAAAGTAATCATCTTGATTAAGCTCTAAGTATTGAGGAGCATACAAGGTAAGCATATAGATAAACAAGTCCTTGTATTCTATATGAGGTATTGGTACAAATTTTTAATGTGATAGAGCTCATAAAGTATATTTATAATGGAATTTTCTTCATAAAATCATGTTTAAATAATGACATCATTGAGTGCTTGTGTTCAAACTTTGAGTACTAGGTATCTTGAGTAGGCTGGTCTAGCTCTCTAAAGAAGATGTATGCATGAATCATGGTAAAGATTTGTGTTTTGGATTAGTATAGGAATGAGAAAGTGTTATAATTTGTGTTAAAAATTATCAATATACAAATAATCTTAATGATGAGTTTCAAGGTCTAGTTTTTAGGTTTAATTTTTAATTGAAAGACTTAGTGAGATAACATAGGCCTGGTAGCATGTGAGTTGAGCCTTTTGAGACCTATGTGAGAAATTTTGGTAGGGTATGGGTAGGATATAAGGTCACATGACATGTGTATGGAGTGCTTAATATAGTTTAATATGTTTCAAGTCATGATCATAATCTAAGTATAACTGGCAGTACAAGTCCTAGTATGCAAAGTGACCTATAATGGCCTAGTGAGGGGTCAAAATCATTTGAAAGTATTAAAAATATATTTATAGAATTCATAGAGGTGTTATAGGTAATTTTTAGTATGTATACAACTTTTTAAGTCATAACTAAAGGATAAATCGTGAAAACATGTGATAAAGTTCCCTATATGCATAGAATGGGGTATTGCAAACCCAAGAAGAGATTTATTGTACTTGTTGGCATATGCAACCTTTGTATGAGATCTTGATCACTTCATGGAATTTGGGTAAGGTCCCTAACTTGATTTTCATATCATTTTTTTTAATATTAAGGTAAATACTTTATGAATGATTGCTAATAAGTGAAACCAGTTAAAACCCTATCAAAATCCTTATAATTACGTGATAAGAAATATCTAATCAGTTATGGCTCAAAATGGTCCTATTTAAATTTTTTTATTTTTTTAAAATGTAAATTAATCTTAAATATTTCCTTATATTATTATTTTTATCTTGACAGTGAATAGAAGCTACAAAAAAGACCCTTATTTTTAGGAATTTTGAAGTTATAGGCAAGGTTGACCATGTCAAATCATGAAAATGGATGGAGGATGATATGTAAGAATTATAGTTTATTCTCATGAAATTTTATGACTAGGTTATTTACCAAAAAAATTGTAAATTATTCATAGAATTTAGCCTATTGCTATATTGGCCTAATGAGTAAAATAGTGAGAAAATTAGGTGAGAATGAGAATGAGATTAGGGATTGGTTATAAATGACTAGGTATGGATATTAATGCATGGTGTAATTATTAAATAAATATAAATCCTATCCCATTTTTTATAAGTGTTTATGATTCCTATACCCTAGAAAAAAGTTGTCATCAAACTGGTATGTCTAACGCAATGAAGTCTATGTAGAGGTGAAGTAGTGAGATTGGTCTATAAGACCAATATTGATATATGAACATGAAATATATTTTTTAATATATTATTTAAATATTATAAATGTTAAAAAAAAAATTAATATCATATAATTTCTCCCATAGGTGTTTTATGACTTGATTTTCTTGACTGTGTTTTTAGTGTTGCAGGCAACTTTCGGTGTGTGTGTGAAAAGGAATTTTTTGAGTAATTTTGCACTAATTTTAAGGAGAAAAAGATATTTACAGTGTTATAAATATCTCATATGATAATTTTAATGTTTTTTTACTCATTAAAAGTCCTTTTTCAAGTTTGGAGAGTCAAATGTTTTGGACAAATTGTTGATAGTGTTTGGTGGTTCTAAGTAAGCCATCTACAGGAGTGTTTTGTAGGCCTTTTGGCTTGTGTGGTGAAGACTAAAACATTTGGGGAAGTTTTTTAAGTAATTATTATCTTATTAATATGTTTTTATATGTGTTTTATGTGGCAAATTTTTGTATTTGGTTCAACATTACAAGACAGACTTTCTAGCAATGAGAAGGCCTATTGGCGAGTAAACCTAATTGGATGGTTCGAGTGAAAAAAGGAAAATGGTTTGGGGAAATAATGAGAGATTATGAGGGGTATATTCAATTTAAATATGAGGTTTTAAATCTATTGGTGAATTTTTAAAGTGTTTAAATGAGTTCTAAGTGAAACATGTACTGAAGGAAGGCCTAATGGTAGTTTTAGCCCTTAAGGGTAATGACCAACCTATGTAATGTTTGTTTCAATTATGTAGTGATCTATTTAAATCATAATCTAATTATGGTGAGGTCCTTGTCTTACCAAGATGGGTGTGAGAAAGAATCAAGTAAAAAGTCATATTGATCTATTGAGCAAAGGATATAGAGTTTTGGAGAATATGTTAAGGGATTGAAGATCATCAGATAACTAAGATGAATATTCCATGAGTATATAACTATGTTTTTTTATGTGTTGATCAAGGTCATCTAACCTAATTTTTCTAAGTAGAGGGCTAATGTCACATCTCATTTTTATGGACTATATAAATTATTTTAGATTAATAAACATTTACTATGGTTGTTTTACTTTGAGTAAATTCCACATATCTAAAGGTAATTATCATGAAATTATATTTTCATAAACTAAAAAAATAGATTTAAATATTAAATATTATTGAGATGATTATAATTTTTTACTTCAGCTATGTTTTTTAGGCACTAACCTATTGAAATCAAGATTGAGTGTGAATGAATATAGGTACTCATCGAAGATGAGAACATGGTTGAAGTAGAGACGTTCTAGCCACTTGGCAAGAATTATCAAGATTGTTGACCCTGATGCACTCACACACTCACCTAGTCTCATATTACATTATTTTGAATGGTTGAATATGCATTATTATGTGGATGATAAATGTGATGGATGGTTAAATACTTAGAAAATATTGTGTTTTAATTACGACAATAAGTTATTTTCAAATGCTTGATTTAGTCATGAATATTAATGTCTTTACATTTTATATTTAAAATAGTATAACTATGTTTTGAAATGACATATTTTATTAAATTGATGTATGGTTATATGTTATTTATTATAAATTTAAATTTAAATATCAATATATATATATATATATATATATAAAATAAATGTTTATTAATCATTTATGATTAAATTATATATGTGTATATATATATATATATATATATATATATATATATATATATATATATATATATATAATTTTAATAATATTTTAAATAATTTTAATGTGATTTAAGTGAATATTTTATCTCAAAAAAATAAATAAACTATATTAATAATACATATTATAATTAGAAATCTAATTATAAGAAATAAAAGAATTATAATCCTGTCATGCAGTGACATGTACTAAATAAGCTTATTAAATTCTATTTATAGAAGTTTTTCTCTCATATAAACTTGAACAAGACTTCATTAATAAAAAAACTAATCTAAAATTAATTTTTAAAATTTCAATCATAGCAAAGATTGAGAAATAAATAGGGGATGACAAAAAAGAAAAGACATCCATCACATTTTTTAGAAACTAAAGGAGGAAAAATAATGATAAATTTTTTATTTCTCAATAAAATCTAAAACCACAAATTTTTATAGAAAGGTAGAAAAGAGGGGAACAAAACCCAAAAATTCTTTGAAGATATTCATAGTAGTTAGTGAGCAGTTCAACAAAGAAGGAGGACATAATTTTTTTTGAACATCGACAGAGAGGAGGATCAACAACAACAATAAAGAAATAGACCTTTTATCAAGCATCTATCCTAACGTATTCTTCTTGTTTTTTATTTTTATGATTTAAGGTTGCATATAACTATTAAAAAGAAAAAAATAATTATCTTTAAATTTTAAAATTGGAAGACATTATTGAATGGAAAGAATTTAACATTTATTTTTCTTTAAAAAACCCTTATATATATATATATATATATATATATATATATATACACACACACACACACACACACATTATAATAAATTGCATAAATGAATGAATGAATGATGTTTTTTTTTATTGTATTATAAAGGTATGTTTCCATGATTGTTACTTGGAAAAAGAAGAAGTTATAGTCAATTTATAGGTGAAATAAGTTGATATTTTCTCTTTATTTTTTTTATTTATTTTTTATATCTATTTCTTGGATAAAATAGTAAATTTCATCTAGGAATGTGATTGGGTTACTTTTGGGCTAGGATGCTGAATGTGGATTATCAGATATGGCTTCCTCTTTTTAGGAATTACCTAATTACTATGTTTTAAAGGTTTAGATATAAATAAGCTATCATTGAAATATATGAATATTTTGTCTATAATTTATATATATATATATATATATATATATATATATATATATATATATATATATATATATATATATATATATATATATCCTATTATGAGACAATCTAAATTTCATAATTTAGAATTTCATGTTAGATATCAGGTTATATCAGGTGTTCCTACCTGCCAGTTATTCTAGGTAGCTAGACATTTCATGTAGGGCTGGGTTTCTTTCATGTCATGAAGGGATTCGAATAAGTTTAATTGCTTCATAGTTGGGTGTAAAATGACCTAAGCCATGTTCCCAACTCTTGGCTCGTAAGAGAACCACTTAGTTCGGGGTGATTATAGAGTGTATTGATTTATATATACTTATTATACATGATCATTGTAATTTGTGTTTGGATGTTTTATGGCATGAATCTCAATGGAATTTTTATATTATTTTATAGTGCTTTAAGCTAGATTGAGCATAAGATTTCAAAAGATTTGATGACTTTTATTGATTCATATTTATGAGATTTATCTCTCTTTTTTTGTAATATTGTGAGTGGATTAGTTACATCATTTTACTTTTGATTATTTATGATGTTGTAATTTAAATGGATTATTTTATTTATTTCATTTGGTGATAGTTTGAGTGGCTTTAAATTTTAGTATCATAGCTCTAGGTTAAATAGTAGGGCCTCTTTTTAGGATTGTTATGCTAAGATTCCAACTTGATGTAAATTATTCATCATGAATACTGGAAACATTGATCATGGTGAAGGATCAGGAAGTGGTCAAAATGGAAGAAACTATGAAGTTGCTAATAATAATCAAGATAAAATATTGGACCATATTATTACTCTCTTGACTTAATAAGATACAAGAATGACTTCCCTTGAGCAAGAAATTAGAGGGAATCCTAGAGGGTATAATGCTAGTGAGAACCCAAGAGGTACTAATGCAAATGAGAATTTGAGGATAGAATTTCAAGTTACTGAGGTTAGGGTTAATGATAATAATCAAGTAAGGATTTCAGATGAGTTGGGAAAGGACCTCAAGAAGGTATCACCACCTAAATTTGATGGAAATACAATTAGAGATGGATCTACAACATGGATCATAGTAATGGAGAAATACTTTGTGCTTTGAAATCTTTTAGATCATATGAAGGCAATGTGGGGATAATATTAGTTGACTAGTGAAGCAATAACATGGTGGGACAACAAAGGGTAGATAAGAAGTTGTTACCTAATGAAATAACTTTAGAGATTTTCCTACAACTTTTTTGGAAAAGATAGTTACCACAACTCTTCTTTGATTAGAAGATGATGGAGTTTCAAAATTTGGTTCAAGGAGGTATGTCCATAACCAATTATTTGGAGAGGTTCTCGCATCTACTTAAGTATGTTTCAAAGTACCAAAAAAAAGAGATATTTCAAATCAAGAAATTTATATTAGCTTAAGGCCTCAGATTGGAACAAAGGCAGACATTCATAACCCACTCATTATGGATGTTATTTTTGAGAAAGCAATTAAACAAGATCCAAAGTTACAACAAGTAGCCAATTATCATAAGTAGAGAGATGAAAATTTTACCAATAAGAGACCTCAAAATAATCAATAGAACTATCAACATAAATATAATCAAAATAAAAATCAAGGTAATGACAATCAACAGATCAAGAATTTGAAGAGAGGTAATAACTCTCAAGATGAAGATGGTAGAAACCAGTGTGAAGGCAATGAAAGAGGTGGTTATAACAATAGAAACAACAACTAGAGGGAAAGAACCAAAGGACAAAAAACACCTAAGGGTGGATGTTACATTTTTGGAGGAGACCAGTATGTAAATTCATGTCCATAGAGAACAATTAGAAGAGAAAATAGAAATCAACAAGGAACACCATAACATCATATTCATGTTGTAGTGGACAATCGACAAGCCAACTTTCAAGTAACACCTATTTAGTTACAAGGTAAGCTCTATGGACTTCTTGTTTCTATTTTAATTGATACCAGTGACATAGAATAGTTTGTAGATCCTAGAGTAGTATATAAGTTATCAATTAGACCTGGGCATATGGAAAACTCTTGGATGGTATAATATGGCAATAGAGTAGAAAAGAGAGCAGACTCATGTCTAACATGTAGTGAATTAGAGATTCCTAGTTTTCAGACACAAGTTGATCTATATGTATCACCTTTAGGGTCTTATGATGTAATTCTAGGAATCAACTGGTTAATTGAACATAAGTCTCTAGTAAACTATGAAGACAAAATTATTAAATGTTTAGATGACCTAGGAAATCAAGTGGAGATTAATAGATCTAAGAGACCTTTAGATCTTAGAAAAATCTTAGCTATGAAATTGAAGAAATCTAAGATGAAAGGGTGTGCCATTTATGTCATCCAAATAAATGATCTTGACAAAGAAGAACCACTATTTAATGACCACCCAATCCTTAGAAATTTTAGATATGTATTCCCTATGGAGTTGACAAAGTTACCACCAAAGAGGGAATTTGAATTCTCAATTAAATTTCTACCAGAAACTGAGCCTCAATCAAAGGTACCCTACATGATGAATACTAAAAAACTATATGAGATTAAGTCACAATTATAGGAGTTAATAAATAAAGGGTTCACTAGACCTAGTGTGTCACCATGGGGCACACTGGTTATCTTTGTAAAGAAGGATGGTACTTTGAGATTATGCATTGATTATAGGATGTTTAACAAATCTAATATTAAGGATAAGTACCCACTCCTAAGAATAGATGAGATCTTTGATCAGATGAAAGGAGCTAAAATGTTCTCAAAGATAAATTTTAAATCCATCTATCACCAATTATGGATTAAGGATGAGAACATATAAAAAAAAACTTTAAGGACTTGATATGGTCACTAAGAGTTCATAGTGGTACCATTTGGGTTGACTAATTCTCTAGTATCCTTCATGAAATTGATGAATAGCATTTTTAGAGACTGTTTAGATGATTTTGTGTTGATCTTCCTTGATAACATATTGATATACTCTAAATTAGTGGAAGAGCATGAAAGGCATTCGAGGATATTCTTACATCACTTGAGAGAGTGAAATATTTATAGTAAACTATATAAGTGTACATTATTTCAAGATAAATTTCACTATCTTGGTCATGTGATCTCAAAATTAGGGATTGTAGTTGATTCTAAAAAGATAAAAGTGATAATGGAATGGCCTGCACCGCAGAGTGTGATAGAAGTCAAAAAATTTATGAGAATTATGGGTTACTATAGAAAGTTTGTGGAAGGTTTCTCAACTATAGAAGCACCAATTACCTTGATACAAAATAAGGGTAATAATTTTTAATGGACATAAAGGTGTGATCAAGCTTTCCTAGTGCTAAAGGAAAATCTTACAACTAGTCCTATCCTAACCATACTAGATCCTAATGGTCACTTTATAGTTATAACTAATGCTTCAGGAGAAGGATTATGAGGAGCATTGATGTATAATGATAAATTGGTTTCATATGAGTAATAAAGTTAAATAAACATGAGTTTAACTATGCACCACATGATCTTGAGTTAGCCACCATAGTTCATGCACTTTAGATATGTAGGGATTACCTTCTAGGTAAGCTCTTTGATTTGAAGATAGATCATTTAGGGCTTATGTATATATTTACTCAGCTTAAACTTAATTCATGATAGATAAGGTGGTTATAATTCCTTAGTGAGAATGAATTTGGAATTGAGTATATAAAAGAAAAGGATAATAGAGTAGCTGATGCTCTTAGTAGAAGAAGACATTTGGATAACATGGTTACAATGAGATCCAATTTAAAGTAAAAATTAGTTTAGAATATTCAAGGGGATGAGCATTATGAAAGAGTAAAGCAAGATTTGGAATTAGACCCCTTGGATCACAGGTTTGATGGTTATGTGATTCAGTTAGATGGATTTTTAAGATTTTAGGGAAGGATGCATATTCCTAATTCAGGAGAGTTGAGAAAGTTAGTGCTTGAGGAGATCCACAATAAAACTTATTCAAGGCACCCTAGAGTTACCAAGATGGTCAAAGGTTTGACAAATTTATACTTTTGGCCTAGACTTAAGAAAGATGTGACAAAATTTGTGGCTTGATGTTTGAAATGCCAATGAGTCAAAGCTAAGCATGTGCATCCAGTAGGATCATTGTACTTACACAATGTTCTTAAGAATAAGTGGAAGGTAATAAGTATGGATTTTATTTAGGGGTTGCCCATGTCTAAGAGTAGGAATGATTTCATCTTATTAGTCATTGATAAGTTAACAAAGGTAGCACATTTTATTCCAAGAAATCTTTTAGATGGTTCTATGGTTTTAGCTAAGAAGTTTGTTCAAGAGATTTTTTGATTGCATGGAGTGCCTAAGATGATCATTTTAGATTGAGACACTCACATGACATCTAGATTTTTGACAACTCTTAATACATCTTTGGGCACAAAGTTGAATTTTAGTTTGGCATATCATCCTCAAACAAATGGTCAGACAAAAAAAGTCAATCAAGTTGTAGAAGATCTTCTCAAAATGTATTATATGGATCAACAGTATAAATGGGAGGAGTATCTTCCATTGGTAGAATTTGTATACAATAATTCATACCATGAATCTTTAGGAATGGCACTATTCAAATATATTTATGGGCATAGGTGTCGAACACCTATCAGTTGGGATAAGGTGGAGGATAGAATAATGACTGATCTTGATATGTTAAGGGAAATGGATGATCAGATGAAGTTGATCAAATAAAAATTAAAGCAAGCTTCATATCATCAAAAGAGTTATGCAAATAGAAATACAATGCCTATACAGTTCTTACTTGGTGATAAAGTCTTATTGAGGGTCAAACCTCAGAAGAGTTTAGTTTTGTTTGGAAAGGCATCTAAACTTGCTCCTCATTTTGTAGGACCATTCAATGTCTTAGAAGTGATAAATTATGTAACATATAGACTTGTTCTACCACCTGCAATATTTTTCATGTCTCTTTTCTTAAGCTTTATCATCCTGATACATCACACATTCTTGATTGGCATGTTTAATAGGTTTAGGATCCAAGAGTGGTGCTAGTGGAGTCCACTCAAATATTAGAGAGGTATAATGTTAAGTTATGAAGTAGAGATGTGGTATAATATAAGTTGTAGTGGGATCAATATTTAGAGGATAATACCACATGGGAGGATGTAGAGGAGATTGATAGATCTTTTCCTCATTTGAGGATATAACATAGATTTCTTATCCATGCATGGATTATGATACTCTAAGTTATTGTTATTGTGTTATGATACTTTTATACTTATTAGTGGTTGATTGATACCTTATTATTTTGTGGTGTAATAAGACATCAAGACAATATCTCTTCTAAGTGGGGAAGGATGTCACGTCTCATTTTTATGGACTTTATAAATTATTTTAGATTAATAAACATTTACTATGGTTGTCTTACTTTGATTAAATTCCATGTGTCTAAAGGTAATTATCATGCACTTATATTTCCATAAATCAAAAAAATAGATTTAAATATTAAATATTATCAAGATGATTCTAATATTTTACTTTGACTATGTTTTTGAGGCACTAACCTATTGACATCAATATTGAGTGTGAATGAATGTAGGTACTCATCAAAGATGAGAACATGGTTGAGGTAGAGATGTTCTAGGCACTTGGAAAGAATTATTGGGATGCTCAACCCTGATGCACTCATACACTCAAAATAGTCTCATATTGCATTACTTTGAATGGTTTAATACACATTATTGTGTGGATGATAAATGTGATGGATGGTTAAATACTTAGAAAATGTTATATTTTAATTGCGACAGTAAGTTGCTTTTGAATGCTTGATTTAATCATGAATATTAATGTCTTTACATTTTATATTTAAAATGGTATAACTATGTTTTGAAATGATGTATTTTATTAAATTAATGTATGGTTATATATTATTTAATCATAACCAACTAATGAACATTTCTTATTTATTTAAATATGGATGACCATATCTAAATTAGACTTACTACAATTATAAATTTAAATTGCATTATATATATATATATATAATCATAAATAATTTATAGATGTTTATTATTTATTTAAATATGAATGATCATATATATAATTTAATTATAAATAATTTATAAATGTTTCTTATTTATTTAAATATGAATGACCATATCTAAATTAGACTTACTATAATTATAAATTTTAAATAATTTATAGATGTTTCTTATTTATTTAAATATGAATGATCATATATATAATTTAATTATAAATAATTTATAAATGTTTCTTATTTATTTAAATATGAATGACCATATCTAAATTAGACTTACTATAATTATAAATTTAAAATGCAATATATATATATATATATATATATATATATATATATATATATATATATATATATAATTTTAAATACTTCTTGTGTGATTTAATTGAATATTTTATTTTAAAAAAATAATTAAACTATATTAATAATACATATTATAATTAAAAATCTAATTATAAGAAATAAAAGAATTATAATCCTGTCATGCAACGACATGTGATAAATAAGCTTATTAAAATCTATTTATAGAGGTTTTTCTCTCATGCAAACTTGAAAAAGACTCTATTAATTAGAAAAATAAGCTAAAAATAATTTTAAAAATGTCAATAATAGCAGAGATTCAAAAATAAATAGGGGATCGTAGAAAGGAAAAGACATCCATCACATTTTATAGCAACTACAAGAAGAAAAATAGTGATAACATTCTCAGTTTTTAACAAAATTTAAAACCATAAATTATTATGAAACTATATAAAAGAGGGGAACAAAACCCATAAATTCTTTGAAGATATTCATAGTAGTTAGTGAGTAGTTCAGCAAAGGAGGACATGATTTTATTTTCTGAACAACGGCAGAGAGGAGGATCAACAATATCAGTAAATAAATCAACCTTTTGGCAAGAATATATACCCAAGTATTCTTCTTATTTTTATTTTTATGATTTAAGGTTGCATATAATGGTTAACAATAAAAAAATAATTCTCTTTGAATGTTAAAATTGAGAGACGTTATTGAATGGAAAGAATTTAACATTTATTTTTATTTTAAAAAAAAACCTTTTAGACAATGATATATATATATATATATAAAGACCATAACAAAAATAGAGATTTATAATAAATTGCATAAATGAATGAATGAATGATGTTCTTTTTTTATTGTAATATAAAGGTGTGTTTCTATGATTGTTGCTTGGAAAAAGAAGAAATTACAGTCAATTTATAGGTGAAATTGGTTGATATTTTCTATTTATTTCTTTTATTTAGTTATTTATTTTATATATATTTCTTATATAAAATAATATATTTCATCTAGGAATGTGATTGGGTTACTTTTAGGCTAGGATGTTGAATGTGGATTATCAGATATGGCTTCCTCTTTTCAAGAATTGCCTACTTACTATGTTTTAAAAATTTAGATCTAAATGAGCTGTCATTGAAATAGATGAATATTTTGTCTAGGAAACTTATATATATATATATATATATATATATATATATATATATATATATATATATATATATATATATATATATATATATATATATATATATATATATATGAGACAATCTACATTTCATAATTTAGAATTGCACATTAGACATCAGGTTGCATCAGGAGTTCTTACCTACCAGTTATTCTAGGTAGCTAGACATTTCATGCAGGGCTAGGTTTCATTCAGGTCATGAAGAGATCTAGAGAAGTGTAATTACTTCATGGTTGGATATATATATATATATATATATATATATATATATATATATATATATATATATATATATGCCACATTCTATTGTGAGATAATTTGCATTTCATAATTTAGAATTACACATTAGACATCAGGTTGCATCGGGTGTTCTTACCTACCAGTTATTCTAGGTAGCTAGACATTTCATGCAGGGATAGGTTTCATTCATGTCATGAAGAGATCTAGAGAAGTGTAATTCATGGTTGGGTGGAAAATCACCTAAGCCATGTTCCCATCTCTCGACTCGTAAGAGAACCACTTAGTCTGGGGTGATTGGAGAGTGTATTGATTTATTTATACTAATTGTACATGATCATTGTAACTTATATTTGGATGTCTTATGACATGAATGTAAATGGAATTTGTATATTATTTTCTAGTGCTTTCACCTGGATTGAGCATGAGATTTCAAAAGATTTAATAACTTTTATTGATTCATATTTATGAGATTTATCTTTTTCTTGTAATATTGTAAGTGAGCGGATTAATTACATCATTTTACTTTTGATT
This sequence comes from Torreya grandis, assembly GCA_037957365.1. NCBI lineage: Eukaryota > Viridiplantae > Streptophyta > Pinopsida > Cupressales > Taxaceae > Torreya > Torreya grandis. The sequence continues at coordinate 765,882 of JARHVA010003409.1, read as the reverse complement.
ATTTATGATGTTGTAATTTAAATGGATTGTTTACTTTATTTAATTTGGCAATGGTTTGAGTGGCTTTATAGCTAATTGAGCAAGAAGCCCTAATAGGCTATTTGTGAGAGAAAAACTATGAGAAAAGAATATAGAAGAGGTCATATTCAGTTGAGTAAGCAACAAGTGTCATGTACATAATATGTGATAAAATAGGATGTCACCACTTTTATGATTCTGGGTTTGGCTTCATATTTTCTCTAATGTAATCAGATTCGGGCCATGGACTATCACTCATAATGAAATGGCAAAGCCCTAGATTTCCATAGTCAATGTGACCATGCGTAAAAATGGTTTAATAGGCACATGATGTCAAGATAACCCATAATGACCCCACTATCAAAGGGAATTTCCTACATATCTCATACTCTATAAGAGGGCCTCAAACTCGTTTAGTTCTTCCCTATATTTTGGATTGTGTGTGAATAATGCAATCTCTAAAGTACAACAATGACATAACTTGTAACTTGGAAAATATGACCTTATGACTACTCCTTTATTACATCATACCTATAGCTAGGTTTTTCCTTTGACTAATATTAGAATAGGGTAGCATATGGTAACTTGAGTGGTTATTAATTAATTCTTGATTGCTTCTTGAGTTTTATTTTATTCTAATTGCTAGGTGAAGAATGAATGAGGGTTGATATTATATTTATACCGATCCTATAAAGATAAATTTCATTAAATCACTTAGGCTGATCATTGTAATATGTTTCATTTATAAATTAGATGAATTTATAGCATTGGACACATTCATCAAGCTAACATATTAACATCAATGTTATTGCCTAACCTGGATGTTAGCATCTAAGGAGAAGGATAATAGTCATGCATTCATTAATTGTAGAGGTATAAGATAAGTATAATTTAAGCATTCTTAGCAATATGGAATGTCTATGTCATCAGTATAAGGTTGGTTGGACTAAAAGATAGGCCAAGGGGCACAATATTAGGCAAATGTGAGGCTTTAGGAAGCAAGGAATGTATATAACTAAGAGGAATAGTTAGGGTTAGATTTTTCCAAGTGTACAAGCTTGAGGTACTACATAATCACAAAATATTATCTAAGTTTAACCCCCCCCCCCAACTTTAATCTAGTAATGAAATTGTTAGTGTAAAGGAACGTAATAATAACTTGGGTTTGTATGCACACCTTGTGTTTTATTAAGTTTAATTTGAGTAATTTTTTGGTGAGAAACCTAAAACCAAGAGCATGTTATAGTATATAATCAATGCATCTAATCTAAGTCAAAAGTACTTGAAATATATTAAAACATAAGAACAAGGTTTAAGATTACACTTGTGTGTCGATGTAACTTCCTTACCTATTGGAAAGTTGTTTTTACAAAATATGTATCATTGTAAGCTCTAAAATCAAGATTAGGATAAATATAGATAAATATTTAAAGTACATATATCCAAGAAGATAAATAGAGAGAGAGGTTGGAAGGCACATGCCCCCAACTTTGGAGTAGAAGTGAATTACCACCTGGCAATAGAGATTAGATAAACTTTATAACTCAATGATACTTATAACTTGGTGAGTTTGGATGATCAATTATAAACTAAAAACTTGGTAATATTGAGTGATTTAATCACCAAAACCATGCCAAAAGGTGAAATAACTAATACAGTAGATTGGTTCACTAAATGTCACCAAAATCTATTAGGTATTATTATGTGTAATAATTTTGGAATATGAATTTGATTTTGAAATATTAGGTTCATGTTGCATATCATATACACATTAGATTTTTCTAATGTTAAAATTATATGTAACAATGGTACCATGTATATAGTTCCTCCATAAATGTGTATTAGAATCATATAATTGTGTGCTTTAGTCAATTCAGAAAAGAATGTAAGTATGGAGGACATGCTTCCAAAGCAAGCCCCTAATATATATGGATAATACTAAAATTGATATAAGTACCAATGTAGAGGACATGTTTACAAAACATGCTCCCACTATAAACTAAAAATGTTGAATATTGAGTAGGTGTGGATAACATACTTCCAAAGCATGCCCCCATTGAATATATGAATTATAAATACCAACATTGAATAAATGTGGATGAAATGATTTTAAATCATGCCTCCACTAAATCTAAAAATTGTGAATGATTGGAAGCCATGTCATTATGACATTCCCCCACTGAATCTACAAACTATTATAACTACCTATTGTTGCTTGAACATGTATCACAAGTGCCCAGAGTATTCAAAAACACTTCTTATTTTAGAATTGTAAGAATTTAGTGCATGAGTTGTAAGTTATGATAATATTTTTATCTGTTGATGAAATAGAGGCAAAGCACGTGAACTATTCTACAATATTTATAAATTTTGGTGGTTGTGAGCCATCATGGTCAAATAGTCAATCTATGTAAAATATGAAGTAAGTTATGCTAAAAATACTGAATTATGATCAATAACTATTATAAATACTAATATAAGATTGATATTTACAATTAAAATTAAGCTAGAGTGATCTGATTAAAAAAAGAGAAAAAAAAGGTATGTTAGAGAAGAGAAGTTGTTGATCTTTATTCCAAACACTATGACACATTTCAAATAACCTCCAGGTATGCACATAACCAATGTATGACATGAAGTAGCTCAAGATCAAATCCTATCACACATCAGGAAAACATCTAAGGATGGTATGAAATAATGTAAATAATAACCAAGTTCACTTTAAAGATTTATCCCTGCAAGCAAACACCATTAGCCTAAATGCAAGAAGAGTAAGATAATGAAATGAACCTAACGTCTTTCAATTAACCTAGCATCAACACAAGCTAATAGCTCTACATTTAAATGTACACACTAAGAACTCACAAGAACCATTAAAATCTATAAATCATAATAAAAAAGTGAGAGAAAATCTAGAATAACAAAAGACACAAGCAAATTTGGACAATTGCTTATATTAATTGCTCAAAAGTTATAATTGGCTTTTTGCTCTAAGAATTCCCTCTCTTTTTACAATTGACAATAATCCTTTTATATAATGCAAATAAATATGTCATTCATTCATATCCACTTAAAAATTTATGAGTGTTAGGATAGTTACCCTTTCTACAAATGTTATAAAATACACTATACTTTCCTCAATTGATTGATCTATAGGCAATGTGTTTTAAAAGCTTCACATGCCTTTACAAACATAATATTCCTTTTTCAAAATATGCAATGCTTAACTATAGGAAAATTATTCCTAAGTCACTTAAAAATAACTTTGAGAACCCTCTATTGCAATTTTATATCTCTAGTAGGATCTTCATTATGGAATGTTTTTCTTCAATTAGCGCAAGGTCAACAGTTGGTTTCATGAAGAACTCCTTCATTTCATCTGCTAAACTCTTTTGAAATTTATCCACTATATTTGATGACTCCCTAATGTTTCTAACTTTACTGACTATTCCTTTTTTATATAGAATCATATCCATGATCTTATCATTGTTAGCAATAATCTTGCCTATGTTTTGGTACCTTGACACTTTCATAAATTGGGAAGATCTTTCATTTTATCTCATCATCTATAATTAGTCCAAGTGGACCAAGTGTAGTAGGGTCCTTGACTAAGATGTCTAATACATGCATTATCTTATCTTCAAGTTACTTGAGGTCATTGGAGAGGTCCCTCAATTGTTGAAAATCATTTTAAATTACTCACTAGTGGACTCTTGATCGACCATCTTTGCACAGGTGACCATTCATTTCCCCTTGTCTTGATTATGGTGAATATAGAGATGAACTAGGGGCTATATATGTTCTTAGGGAATTTTGAAGATTTTAATAGTGTTATAATGACATCTATGATCTCAAATCACAAGTTACATTCTTTAATTTGCATTCAAACTTGCCTATTTATACTTTTATCTCTTGTAAGTCCACAAAATCCTCAGATTTTCCAATTTTGACTACATGGAATTATCATGGCATCCTACTCATCACTATTTAAAAATATTATTATTTCCTTTGAAAATTCAACTTTGATTTTGCACCATCTGATCATCCTTACATGGATTACTATAAACCATCGATATTTAGATTATTTGGATCTAAATGGTTATCTTAAAATTGATGTCTGTGTGCCCATCATTTGACATCTGCATAGATGTTTTTGATGTCCACATAATTATTAATATTTGAACACCTCCTCAAGACTCTTTGTTGAACTTAATTTTGACATCTACATGCCCATCATTTGATGTCCACATAAATGTCTTTGGTGTTCATGTGATCATCAATCTTTGAACACCTCCTTGGGAATATTTACTAAGCCTGCCACTTTTCACTTTTGGGTTCACTCTTCTTCATGTGTGTGCCACTTGGTAGCTCTATGGGGCTTTAATTTTTTAATGCTCATCATTCTCCATTGGAACAATCTCGCCCAAGTGAATATGGACTATTGATCCTAGGGACCTGCTTGGACTTTAACCTTTCAATCATGGCTTGAATTTTCAACTTGGATTAAACACTATTATATCTTCCCCATTTGATCAAACATGCACCATATTATAACATCCATGGGGTTGAGTGAGATTGGTTCCTGTACTTAGTTTCCCATTTTGATCTCATGTTGTTAGATTAACTTTTCTTGAGTAAATGAGGGTTGTTGATCCTATAGATAAACATGAAATTTATGCTCGATAATATATATAAATAACTCAAGATAAAAATATTAAGATAAGTTTTAAGATAAGTTAGGGACATAATAAAAGGGACCCCACATAATAAAATTCATAGCATAAATACTTATACTAAGGTCTTTACTATAATAATAAATATGATAAACCTTAGGGTAAGGCTTTTGGCTAAGCTTTATAACAAAGGTACCATGAATTTATTTACACCAAACTAGGATAAAATGGAACAAAGGGGTCATGGGACATAAAAAATACCAAGCATATAATTTTTAGCCTAAGGTTTGGTTGTGTTGAAAAATATGATTAAGCCTTAGGATAAAAATTAAACTAAGTCCATGGCATGATAATTGTTCTCATGCAAATTTTTACAAAAGTTCTTTCCAAACGTGAATTTAAAAGGAGGACATGAGCTAGGGTATTTAGGATTAGGGTTTTAAGTTGATCATATATGAATTCAACTTGATTTTAATAGGCCAAAGGATAGTAAAAGATAAAATTTTCATTAAATCATAAAACTTTGATATTCCTCATTCCAAATGGACTCCAATAGAGTTGTGACCTACAATATAAAGATCAAGTTTTAGCAACTTTAGGCAAAATAGGATTAGAATTATGATTAAACATACCAACTCGATTAAGTGTAGATGATCTTCAAATAAATATAAAGTATAGACATACTAATGACACTTTAAGTAAATGAATTTTAAAATTTAGGGTACAAATTTGTGCTATTTAACACAAGGGTCCTCATTTTTTAGAAATGGGGGTATGTTAACCTCAACAAATGATGAATTTTGGGAGAACATAGCAATATGTTATAATTAAGAGACTCTAGTTTAGACTAATAATTAAGATATTTATTTCATTTGATTAGGCATCCTTATTAAGATCACTTCATGGTTAGAAAAAATCTTGAAAATACATAATTAAGATCAAACATCAAGACATAGCCATGTTGTGTGTGTCATTTGATTCCATTTACTGATTTCCATAAGATTTGGAGAACAACTTCTAGGTTCATGGCTTTAATCATTAACACTAACTTTTAGCATATTTGGATATTCATTAAGAACCATGATTTAGCTAAAATAAGGCTTGGGCATTGATCTACTACCAGCCAAGCATCCATAACCCCAATAGATATACCTTTGACTCCAATCAAGGTCTTGTTCCACTACCAACCAGGCATCCATATCCATGATGGAGATCACCAGAATCACCTTTGCTTAGAATATCTTGAATTTTGCAATAAGGTTCTTATTTTTTGTATTTTAAAGTCATTTTGGAATTCTAGCAAAGGTTGGGAACCAAGTTAGCTAGGTTTAGGGATTTTTTCAACTGTTTTATCTTCAAAGAATCATCCTTGGCTATAAAATTTGTCCTAGGCAATTAATTTTTTTTAAGTGTTAACATGATTGTATCCTAATAATCTAGTCTTTTACCCTACATGTGAAATCCTTCTTAGAACCAAAATAAGATTAAAAAAAAGTTTATAATCTCAAGTAATAACTAACCTACTCATTATTCTTTACTAGTTTCTTTAAACTATAGCATTAAGCTCATATTTCAATAATCCATGATCAATCAATGTTGAGTAAACATATCTACATTTCTGAACTATGGAGTTCCTTTTAGGTGCATAAATACATTTTGAGTTGAAGGTTGTCCAAAGGACTTATTAGAAGCAAGGAATAAAGTAGAGAAAATAGACACACCAAATAAAAATAAAAAAACAAAAAGCAAATAAAAGAACAAAAAAATATATAAAATCATATGTACAAACAAGGGACAAGAAGTAAAAACAAAAAGAAACTAATCTAACCTACATATACTAACTCTAACTAGTCTTAAAATCATCACATGAAGACTTCAAGTGGGACAATAGATAAATAATGCTTGAGGTATTTCCCATTGGTGGTCAGTGTGAAATCTTCTCCCTATAAGTCTTTTAGCTTGAAGGTGTTATTTTCTAGTATCTCAGCTATCTAATAGGGACCTATCCACAAAGGTATGAACTTGCCATGTTTACCCTTAGGCTCAAATGCCTTGTCCCAAAGAATAACTAAGTCTCTTTTCTTGAACACCTTTATTTTTTAAGTTTTATCAAACGACTTATTAACTATAGTTTAATGTCTGCTAAAATTGGCAAAAGCCTCTTCTCTCACATATTCCATTTATATGATATCCAGAACCCTAGAAATTACAAATTCTTGGTCCTTATCCATGTAATAGTGCATGAACCTATATTGAGGGTGATGGGGAAGATGGGTTCTTGTCCATAAATTATAAATAATGGTGATGTCTTGAGAGCTTGTTTGATTATAGTTCTATTTTCCCAAAGGACATACTCAAGTAGCTTGTGCCATGTTTTAGGTTTATCAATTTCAAACTTATTTATATCTTTCATCAATTTATTATTTATTGATTTAAATACTCCATTACCTTGAGGAGAATGGTTTGATGAGAACCTAAGGAAGATGTTATTATCATATACCCATTCTATCATCTCTATGGATACAAAAGTAGATCCATTATCACAGGCTAGAGATATAGATGTCCCAAACCTGTGCATATATTTTATTCTAAATTTTTTATCATCTCTTTGGTCCTAAATTATTTAGTTACCACTGTTTCAATCCATCTAGTGTAGTAGTTAGTAGTAGTCAAAATGTACTTGTGACCATAAAAGGAATTAGGGTTAATGACCACCACAAAATATAACCCCCATTGGGTAAAGGGTTTATCAATCATTACTATTATGAGTGGCATGGTTGCCTTAGGATCTTTGGTGTTGAATACTTGACATGAGTGACACACTTTCACATGTTTTTGAGTATCCTTGAATATTGTAGGCCAGTAATAACCATCCCTTAATATTTTGTGTGTTTTAGTCCTTCTATATGGATGTCCACTTCTTAGTTTTTCATGGAATTTGCTCATGATATCAACTAATTCACTCTTGGAGACACATCTAAAGTAAATTACTTCAAATTTATTCCTATACAACACTCTATCCTTGATCAAAAATTGAGCTACCTTGAGCCTTAGATCTCTTCTATGTTCTTTACATAACCCTACATGACAATAACCATTGATTAGTGAGTGGATAATGGATCATACCAATCACTAGGTCTAAAACTTTGTTACTCTACCTATATAAATCTTAACTTGGGGTAAGTATTGGAAATAATTTGAATTAAACCCTGACACCTTACCAATTTGATAGTCTTCATCTCAATGTCATATTCTTGGAGCACAAACATCCACTTACCTCTCCTTTCTCCTAGTTCATTTTGAATTAGCATGAGCTTGGTGGTAGGGTCTTGTAGAAAGGCATGTACCTTATTTATAAGGATATAATGCCTGAATGTTTTCACCACCTTGACTAAATCACATGCTTGTTTGTCAATCAAAGAGTAGTTCAACTCAACATTTTCAAGGTTAGTGTTCATAAAAGCCACTGGATAGTCACATCCATCTATCTTCTAAGTTATAACTATAACTATTGTATGATCTGAAGTAAAGGAGTATAGATATAAATATTTATTGAAGTCTAGACTTATTAGTATATGGGATTATCAAATTGCCTCTCTGATGTCTTTGAAATCCTTCTTTGTCTCCTCATTCTAGGTAATCTTAGCCTCTTCTTTAACATGTCATTCAAAGGTTTCACTATTTCTTCAAAACCAGAAATAAACTCCCTTAAATTTTTTATTTTACAAAGAATGACTTCAATTCCTTCTTATTATTAGGGGGGTCTATATTAGATATTGCATTTTCTCTATCAAGGTTTATAGAGATTCCCTCATTCATGATACCATGTCTTAATATTTTTCCCTTGATAACACATAAAATACTCTTATTTAAATTGAGAGAAATAACATACCTTATACATCTTTAAAATACCTATTATAGGTGCATAATATGATCCTCCCTATTTTTATAAAAGATAGTAAGATCATCCATGTATATGATAATGCACTTACCTACAAGACCTTAGAAATCCTGATCCATAGCCTTTTGAAAGGTGGCTCCTACATTTATAATTCCAAAAGGCATTCTTTTTTAGTAAAACATACCCCACTTAGTAGTAAAAATAGTATTCATCATGTCCTCTTGGTTCACTAGCACCTGGTTATGCCCTAAAAAACCATCAAGAAAGGAAATCATGGTTTTTTAGTATAGGGGCTTGTCTAATTGCCTCTCTGATGTCTTTGAAAGCCTTCTTTATCTCCTCATTCCAAGTGATCTTAGCCTCTTTCTTCAACATGTCCTTCAAAGGTTTCACTATTTATTCAAAACCAAAAATAAACTCCCTTAAAAAATTTATTTTATCAAAGAATGACTTCAATTCTTTCTTATTATTTTGGGCTCCATATTAGATATTGCATTTACTCTATCAAGGTCTATAGAGATTCCCTCCTTAGTGATAACATGTCTTAATATTTTTACCTCAATAGCACATAAAATACTTTTTTTTGGGTTGAGAGAAATCTTATACCTTCTGCATCTTTAAAATCCCTGTTATAGGTGTATAATATGATCCTCTCTATTTTTATAAAAGACAGTCAGATCATCCATGTATATGATAATTCACTTACCTACAAGAACCTATAAATATTGATCCATATCCATTTGAAAGGTGGATCCTACATTTATAAGTCCAAAAGGCATTTTCTTGTAGGAAAACATGCCCCACTTAGTAATAAAAGCAAAATTTTATCCTATCCTCTTGGTTCACTAGCACCTGGTTATGCCCTAAAAACCATCAAGAAAAGACATCATTGTTCTCTGATGTCTTTGAAAGCCTTCTTTATCTCCTCATTCCAAGTGATCTTATCCTCTTTCTTCAACATGTCATTCAAAAGTTTCACTATTTATTCAAAACCAAAAATAAACTCCATTAAAAAATTTATTTTTCTAAAGAATGACTTCAATTCCTTCTTATTATTAAGGGGATATATATTAGATATTTTAATTACTCTATCAAGGTCTATATAGATTCCCTCCTTAGTGATAACATGTCTTAATATTTTTCCCTCGATAACACATAAAATACTTGTCTTTGGGTTGAGAGAAGTCATATACCTTCTACATCTTTAAAATACCTATTATATGTGCATAATATGATCCTATCTATTTTTATAAAAGATAGATAGATCATCCATGTATATGATAATAAAATTACCTACAAGACCCTAGAAATCTTGATCCATATCCCTTTGAAAGGTGGTTCCTACATTTATAGGTCTAAAAGGCATTCTCTTGTAGGAAAACATGCCCCACTTAATAGTAAAAGAAATATTCATCATGTCCTCTTGGTTCACTATAACTTGGTTATGCCCTAAAAACCCATCAAGAAATTACAACATGGAATAACTAGAAATAATTTGTATCACTTGGTCAAGATAAGGTAGGGGTAATTATCTTTCTCAGATGCTATGTTTAGATTTTTAAAATCAATGCATAGTCTGATTTTACCATTTTTATTCATAACTAGGACTAAATTAGTAGCCTAAGTGGAATGATTAATGAGAAACACAATCTTTTAATCTAATAGCTTCTTGACCTCTTTGTATATCAATGGTTATAAAACTGGGTTGATAGGCCTATACTTTTTTCTAAAAAGTTTGCATTTTTATTTTAAAGGTATGGTATGTGTTATGACATTTGGATCAAATATATTTAGGTCATCATAGGACCATGATATTATATCTTTATATTTGGTTAGATTTTTTTTGGCTTTTTGGACTCAATGCTTGTACAAGCTATACCAATATTAACCAGTTGAGTTTGACCTTAAAGTCTTAGATAAATTACATTACAATCCTTCCAACTTACTTTAAGAATCTTGGTAGCCTCAGGTAATCTATCAGAATCAAATAGTCTCTCTAAATTTATCATGACTTTGGGGATCATATTGTCATTCAACTAAATGACCTTGTCATCAAGTTTTCCTTCAATTTTCTCATCATCAAGGAGACTGGTTTCATCAATAATGTGACCCTTAAACATTCCTAAACTAATCATGAAGTCTATGATCTACTGATCATCATTGAATATCTACTAGTGGTTTACATTATCAAGCACTGAGGAACATGGGATTAATTCAATTATAAGGATTTATAACTTTTAAATTTGATTAGACATAAGGTTGGTTGTATCTAAATCAAGTTCATCGATAGCCTTATTTTCTTTCCTAGGGATTGACACAATGTTAAAAGCATCAAAACATTCAATTAAATCCCATACTCTAAATTTATAATTATTGATATAGGACCACTTTCATTGATATTTACTCTTGACTTGATTAACAACTAGTGTAGAATCACCAAAAACTAATAGTTCCTTAGCCTCATATTTTATTAAAAATTGTATCCAAGAATAAATGCTTCATATTTAACTAAATTATTGGTGCATAGGAACTAAAGTTTTTAGGATGCATTGTATTATTTACCAATGGGATTGATTAATACCACTCCTAATCCATACCTTGAATTGCATCTTACACCATAAAAATAAAGCTTCCATAATTTAGGCATAGCATGAGAAGTTTTAGAGTTGCATACCTTTGTGGTGTGAAGAGTGTAAATAACAAGGTCTTAGTTAACCATATTGATCCTCTCATTGATTTCATTTTAATCAATGACCATATTATTCATTTTAGGCTCTCTTTCTATTTTGATTTGGTTTGGGACTCCTTTCCAAGGTAACCATATATGTGAATAATCTATTGACATATACCCATTTAAGATCCTATTCTAGTTTGTACTCAACAACATCCCATAAGCATCAGAGATGTCCACTACTTAGATATTAATGAACTATTATTTCCTTGGCTCTTAGGCTATCTACATGTGAACATTCAAAAATTCACCAATCACTTCGACTCTTGATTTATCTAATTGAGCTACAACTCTATCAAATTTAATGGGAGTCAAACCTAATTATTCACAAATACCCTTAAGCATAATATTTATAGATGCACCATAGTCTAATAAATAATTATGTGAATTCTTACCAAAGATCCTAACTGTAAGTAGGAAAGGAGGAACATCTACCTTAATATTGTGTATTGCAACATTAACATGTGCAGAATTTTGAGACTTACTAGGCTTCTTAGGCAAAGATTCCAACAACATATCCCTTGTTATGTAATATATTTCAACTCATGAAAGGTTATGTTAGATTTAATCTTTTTCATGTCCTCTACTATATTATATCTAGTCCTATTGGAAGAATTATATGCAACAATATTATGTTGAGAATTAATTCCCTTAGGATGCTCTAAATTTTTATTTGAGGTAGTATTAGGAATCTTGAAGTTATTTAGAGGAGATGAAGTGGTCAATGGTTATTTATTCTTATAGTTTCTCAAAGGATAAGTCTTATTCAAACAAATTTGAAAAACATGAATCTCTTCAGGAATATCCTCAATTTCATTGTCCTCTTGGAAAGGGAACTCAAATGTCTCCACTATGAGATTTGAATCAATAAATCTAGATGACCTTAAAGAACTAGATGTACCAAAATCATAATAATTATTAGGTACAACTCCAAAAGTATCTAATTTTTCTTGGAAGGCTTCAAAAGCATTAAAAAGTTCAATGTGATCTATTTCTCCATGATTAGAAGTGTAATGAACTCTACAATAGATAGGAAAAACAACATTAATAATATTTATACTAGGCACATTCTTGCCATTATATGGCTCATTATTCTTGTTTTTGTGGTAACTATCATTCTCAAATCTATTAATGGGCCTATTAAACCTTTGGAAGGATAAATTCCTACCATAGCTCTCCCTAGTATTGCTTACTTTTTTTTGCAACTAAAGGAAGTCAATGCTAATCTTTTAAACCATCTCGAGGATAAAATCACATTCATTCTTTGGGGATTCAAAATTGTGAACTTGAGTATTATCATTGGATGTACGCATTAATTTTTTTTGATCCTATGGATTATATCCTCTAGTATCATTATTTAGGAATCCTAGGTTTTGAGTTGGATTTGCATGCCACAAAGGTAGTTTGTTTAAGACTAGAAGTTGGTTCAAGGCGGGCATATTTTGGTTAGCATTGGGAATAAAATTTAGAATGGGTAAATGTGGATTGACATTAGGAATTGAGTATGCCAATTAGCCTTTGGGTTGTACTAGTCATTAATTATTATAGCCTTGACATAAGCTAAAGCTAATGTATTCATGGGTCTAACAACTCTCTTTATAAACATATAAGTCATAGGATCTAAGGCATCCTTATAAATTTCTAAGGCTAAAGCCTCATCGGGTCCATAGATAGCTATGGTCCTACTAAAAATTTTATGGAACCTATAATTAAAGGCTCTTATGGGCTCATTTGCATCCCTTTTCACTATGGTGAATTGCTAGTATACGACACAAGGGTTAATTATTTTACCAAAGTGGTCAATGCAAATATTGATAAAATCAACCCAATCGATAATGTAGTTTTTTGGAAGATTTAGAAACCATTCATATGGAACATATTTAAAAGTAAAAATAAATAATCTACATGCTACATCTTTATGAGTCACATTCATGAATCTTAAAGTAGCTTAGAAACTCTTAGTGTGTTCTTTAGTAGTTATAATACCACTAGGACTAAATGTTGGAAAATATTTTTAAGGATTACGAGTAACATCATGTACCACACCTAAAACATTGATTGAATAACCACCTATCCAATTCATATCTTGATAGGGATAGAACATAGGAGTACTTTGAATTGGTAAGGTTGGCAAAGACTTTGAAAGCCTGTGCTTACCTTTGTCTCACCTAGTTCTCCTATGAACTTCTAATGAAAGTAGAGGTTTTTTGGTCTCTTAATGTGACATTTTATTGATTTTGGGTTATTCCAAGTTGAAATATTTGAATCCTATTTGAATTATGATGTGTCAGTCTTATCTTTACAAGGAATAATGATCAGACTTGCACATTAAGCAAATTTTTCAAATATTTATATAAAAGATGACAAAGGAAAAAAATATTTAACTAATTTAGCTCAAAAATTTATCCAAATACATAAGTATGATTGATATTTACACATTTAAGATCATAAACTCAAACTAAAAAAGGATATATCAATCTTTGATTAAAATAGCTATTACTAACTTCAAACCTATTGAATTGACAAAGATTAAGCTATCTTTACCTTAATTAAGCATATACCTTCAAATAACATCAATATTTGTCTAAAGGAAGCACAAAGATGGGTCAAAGACCATAAATATCAATGATTTTTACACAATTGAGCAAAGATTGACATAATTTTGCAAAGTTTACACCAATCTTTGAACACAATTCACAAGAATGAGCAAAGATACTTTAAATCTACAAAGATCTAACTAGGCCCTCCTTCTAGCACTAGTGAAGCTCCTCTTTTTGATTATTTAACATGTATCACAAGTGCCCAAAGTGTCCAAGAACACTTCTCATTTTAGAGTTTTAATAATTTAGTGCATGAGTTATATTTTGTGATAATCCTATTATTTTTGGATGAAATAGAGGCAAAACAAGTGGACTGTTTCACAATATTTATAAAGTTTGGTAGTTGGGAGCCACCATGGCCAAATAGTTTATCTATGAAAAATATGAAGTATGTTATGCTAAGAATGGTGAATGATGATCAAGAAATAATCTAAAGACTAATATAAAATCGATATTTATAATGAAAATTAAGCTAGAGTGATATGGTTAAAAAAGGACCAAAAGAAAAGGTAGGACAAAGAAGAGATGTTGTTGATATTCATTCCAAACACTATGACACAGTTCAAATAACCTCCAGACATACACTTAACCAATGTATGATATGAAGTAGCATAAGTTCAAATCCTATCACACATTAGTCAAACATCTAAAGATGGTATGAAATAATGCAAATAATAACCAAGTTCACTTTAAATATTTACCCTTGTAAGCAAACAACATTAGCCCAAATGCAAGAAGAGTAAGAAAATGAAATGAACCTAAGATCTTTCAATTAACCTATCATTGGCACAAGTTATCATCTCTGCATTCAAATATACACACTAGGTACTCAGAAGAACCATTCAAATCTAGAAATTAGAACAAACAAGTGAGAGAGAAGATAAAATAATAAAAACACAAGAAAATTTGGACAAACTTTGTAGAATTCCTTGTTTATATTAATTGGTCAAAAGTTACAATTGGCTTTTGGATCTAATAAATCCCTCTCTTTTTACAATTGACAATACTCCTTTTATATAATGTAAGGAAGTATGTTAGTCATAACCACTTAAAAAATTATGAGAGTTAGGATAATTATCCTTTTTACAAATGTTCTAGTATACACTAGACTTTTCTCAATGGATTGATCTATAGGCAATGTTTTTTACAAGTTGTACATGCCTTTACACATAGAATATTCCATTTTTAAAATATACAATGCTTTGTTATAGGAAAAATATTCTTAAGTCACTTAATCTAACTTTGAGAACCCTCTATTGCAATTTTGTCTCTCCAATAGGATCTTCATTTTGGAATGTTGTTCCTCAATTATCTCAAGGTCAACAACTAGTTTCATGAAGAGCTCATTCATTTTATTTGATAATCTCTTATGAACTTTATCCACTCTTTTTTATGCCTCCCTAATGCTTCTAACTCTACTAACTATTCCTTTTATAGTTAGAATCATATCCATGATCCTATCATTGTCAGCAATAATCTTGCCTATGCTTTGGTGTCTTTCCCCTTTCATAAACTGGTAAGCTCTTTCATTTGATCTCATCATTTTTAATTAGACTAATTGGACTAAGTGTAGTAGGATCCTTGACTAAGCTATCTAATACATGCATTGACCTATCTTCAAGTTGCTTGAGGTCATTGGAAAGGTCCCTAAGTTACTACAAAGCATTTTAAATTGCTCACTAGTGGACTTTACATCAAATTATCTTCGCATAGGTGACCATTCAATTCCCCTCAACTTGATCATGGTGAATACCAGGCTGAACTAGGGATTCTATATGTGATTAGGACCTTTTAAAGGTTTTAACAATGTTTTAACAGCTTCTATGAGCTCAAATAACAAGTTTTATGATTTAAATTTACATTTAGACTTGCCTATTAATACTTATGTCTCCTATAGGTCCACAAAATCCTTAGATTTACCATGTTTTACTTGTGTGGCATCACCATGGAATCCTTCTCATCACTATTAAAAAATATGACTATTGCCTTTGAAACTTCATCTTTGATCTCATACCATTTGATCATCCTTACATGGATCACCACAAACCATCAATCTTTGGATTATTTGGATCCAAATGGATATCTTAAAATTGATGTCTACGTACCTATCATTTGACATCTACATGAATTTAGTTGATGTCTATATGATTGTTAATCTTTGAAAACCTCCTTGGGACTCCTTACTAAGCTTAATTTTGATGTCCACATACCTATCATTTGATGTATGTATGAACGTCTTTGACATCTATGTGATTATCAATCTTTGAACACCTCCTCAATAATTTTTTTCTAAGCTTTCCAATTGTCATTTCTAGGTTTACTTTGCTTCATACATGTGCCACTTGGCATCTATGTAGGGATTTGAATTGTCAACATTTATCATGCTCTGTTGGATCAATCTAAACCAAGCAAATGTAAGCCTTTGATCTTGGGGACTTTCTCAAACTTTAACCTTTCAATCATAGATTGACTTTTCAACTTGGATTATGCACCATTGGATCTTGCCCATCTGATCAAATGTGCACCATCCAATTACAATCTATGGGGTTGAGTGAGATTGGTTCCTATGCTTATTTTACCATTTTGATCTTGTACTATTAGATTAAATTTGCCCAATAAAATGAGGGTCATTGATCCTATAGACAAACACAAAATTTATGCTCGAGAATATATATAAATAACCTAGGATAGAAAGCTTAAGCTAAGTTAGGGACATAATAAAATGGACCCCATATAATAAAATTCATAGCATAAAATCTTAGACTAAGATCTTTATTGTATTAATAAATATGATAAACCTTAGGGTAAGGCTTTAGGGTAAGATTTATAACAAAGGGACCATGCATTTATTTAGACCAAGCTAGGATAAAAGGTAACAAAGGGGTCATGAGACATAAAAGAGACTAAGCATTTAGCCTAAAGTTTGGTTGTATTGAAAAACATGACTAAACCTTAGGATAAAAATTAAACTAATTCCATGGCATGATAATTATTCCCATGTAAATTTAAACAAAATTTCATACCAAACTTGAATTCAAAAGGAGGACATGAGCTAGGGTATTCAAGATTAGGTGTTTAATATGTTTAGACATGAGTTCAACTTTATTTCAATAGGCCAAAAGATAGTAAAATATCAAATCATCATTAACTCATAAAAATCTGATATTTCTCATTCCAAATGGACTCCATTGGATTTGTGACCTACAACATAAATATCAAGTGTTGATAACTTTAGGTAAAATAAGATCATAATTATGAACAAACATGCCAATCAGATTAGGTGTAGATTATCGTCAAATAATTATAAAATGCATACATGATAATGACATTCTAATCAAATTAATTTTAAAATTTAAGGTAAAAATTTACACTATTTAGCACAAGGGTCCCCATTTTTTAGAAATGGGGGTATGTTGAACTCAACACTACCATATACTATGTGAGCATGTATAACATGCTTCCAAATCATGCCCCCATTTAATGGGAGAACTATAAAAATGTGGAATCCATGTCACCATAACATACCCCCATTAATATGGCCCCTCTTTTGAGGTGAGGGAAAAATATTAACTGGTATTTAGATGATATCAAAAGAGTAAGACAACTATAAATCTATGAATGTAAACATGTAGCATATAGAAGGAAACATGTCTAGGTAAATGCATCATTGAAATGTATAGAACTAATGTGATAAAATGTATCATAAGATGCATGATAAATATCAGGTTAACATCTAGATAATAATAGTATAATATCTATAAAAAAAAACACACACGCACACAAAATAAAGCACTCAAAATCAAGTCAAAAGGTAATGGTCTAAGGAGACCACAAACACGGGGCATGTTTAAATTCCACAAAATCAAATGGAAATGACTTAGTAAAATCCCATAAAAGTAATAAATGACATATTAAAATATACATATAACAAACAATGACATATTCAAATGTCTAAGAAGGAAAAACATAGGTACAATGGTTGCATACAATGAAGCATATTCAAATGCTCAAAAAAACAAGGCAAAACATGGAAGTGTGTAAAGGAAAAACATAATCAACTAGCATAAACATGTCATAATAGCCTATGGATTGAATGTGTTAGAAAAAAACATCAACTACATAGCATATCAAGTACCCTATGTAATGTATAATCATGGATAATAGGCATTTGTAATTACACATGTAATCTAAAACATGATAGTGTAGAGTGATCATCAAATAATATAACATGTGTGTGTAAATATTTTGGAAGATGGATTACCCCAACATCCTAGTGACATGAGTAGAGGGAAATCCTAACACCCATAAGAGTGTCATGTATCTATGTATGCCTATGTATGTATCTCCCCACTCATAACCTGGTGCAAAAAATAAGCAGTACTACCAAGGAGCATGTATAGGTGCAATATTTATAACTATAGTATCCATGATTATCAATGTATGTATAATATGATTTTGAGGTCATGAAGTACCAATAAAATTAATTAGGTTACTTTTAACCCATCTCTATGTATTTTTTATTTTCTTTGGAATAATAATAGTAGGAACATGTTTAGGTGCTTTGGATATCTAATTATGGTGTATAGAAGATGAGGATTCCATGGAACCCACTATTTATCTCTGATGTAAGGGTCTCTCAACTATTGGCCACCTAGTAAATGGGATTGCTTATTGCTTAACCTTTTGTAGTGTATTAGCCTTAACATGTTTGGTATTTAACTACTTGGGTATGAATTTATCTTGTTCAAGAGGATGCTCATATAAAATACTAGAAATTTTGAGTACTCGATTAGCCTGAATGTATTTAACAAACCCATGCAGTATAGAAGGTACTACTTGAATAATATGTATCCAAGGTCATCCAAACAACATGTCAAAGACACATGAAAAAGGTAAAACTAAGAAATTAATAACCATAAATGCAATATTGACTTGTAAAGGTAGTTCAATCTCACTAAGAATCTTCTAGGAGGTCCCATCGAATATTATGATTGATCTAGTAGAGGGTTGTAAATCATGATGACTATAACCCAAATGTAAAATTGATGTCATAGTGAAAATATATTTATTTTCACCATTATCAATATTAACATTGTGTATTGGTTATTTATTATTGTATGCTCAAATGAAGAGAGAATGAATATCAGATTCATCATTATTAATTTCACTATCATCAAAATAAATGGTAAGTTTGTGAACCATAGGAAGTATATGTCTCTTGTAAATACCAATGACCCCATCTAGTGGGTGTCCATAATATTATGGAGGAAGATGTGTATTATATGACATTTAAACATCTAGTTCCTTTTTGGAATGGTCTTGCAAGGGATTATTAAATATTATATATTTATGGTGATCACCAGGTTATGAACATGATTCCTTTAGAGGATCATCAAATCTAATATATTAGTCATTTACAAGGTCCTAAATATTATGATTTAAGGAAAAATATCTATTTTTAGAGTGCCCGTGATAGTCACAATAAGCATTTGTAGCATATCCTTTGATTATATGTATATTTACATCAACCTATGTAGGAGGAGAGAAAGATATAATATGAGAATCTAGTAATCATGAGAGTAATGAAGCAAAATCCTTAAGTAAATGTGTAAACTATCTCCATGGTGCATTAGACAGGATAAACCGATCAGGTTGTTGTCAAACTATGTTAACTGTGATGGTTGTTTCAATTTTAGGTTCTAGAGGTTTTACCTTATAACTTGGTTTAATTATAAATTTTGTACTAGATGTAGATGTAACTAGTTTGTTTACTAATACTTGATCTTGTTCAATGGCATAAGATTTATTACATGGTCCCATAAAATATGGCATAAGTTATCAAAAGATTGAAACTTTTTAAAAATAATGGACTCATGTAAGGGACCAAGAAATTTTTTTTTGAATATGTCTTGAAACTATTTGTCTACCATAAGATTGGTCATTTTGGATAGAATTTTCTTATATCTCAAGACATATTAATTTATTAGTTCATTGATTCCTTGTTTGATCTTTAAAATTTGAGCATAGGAAACATTTTTGGTAATGTTAATAGAAGAGTAATCCAAAAATTGATCTACAAGAGGTTTTAATTATTTCAAAGATTGGATAGGTATGTCATAAAACCACCTCAAAGCATAGTCCTTGGGGATCTATGGAAATGATTTGGTTAAAATTTTATCACTTGAAGCATAATCAAGGCATGCCACATAGAAGGTTCATAGATGTTGTTCAGGATAACCCTTGCCATCATAAAATGTGAACTTAGGTGTAGTAAATCTAGCTATCAAAGGGTGCAAAGAGATATCAATTGAAATAGGGTTATGCAACATATCTGCAAATATATAGTATGTGAAGACTTTGAATCCTTCTGTTTAATGTTTATTACTTATCTTGTAATGTCTTTATGATTTACAGAGTGATTAAACTGTAGATCCAGTGGGATTTTGATTAGTAATTTGAGTAGTCACCAAAGGGTCTAGAAACATGTTTTTAGTAGTAATAGTAATTTAAATTAGTTTGTTTTGAAAAAATGGGGAAGTTAATCATAGATGTATCAATAGTAATTTTAGGGGCCAAAAGTTTGAACACATAATATATGCCTCCATTAGATGTACTAAGTTATAATGTGTTCAAGTGGATGGATGTATCCACAAATGTTTTTCTATTTTTAGCTTCAAGTATAGTTCTTAATATTTTATCAATATCTTTTGGGTTTTTTCAAATGCACTTACAAAACATTGCACTTGCATGTACTTGGTCATTGTCATTTGTTTTTGTATTTTCATTATCGGAAACTTATTCTATGATAACCTTATCAATATTTTTTTCATTTTCAATGTGGGTATCATCATGATCCAAGGTACGATATCTCTCATTTGTTTGATAAATCATAAATTGGTCAAGGGGAAGATCAATATTTTTAATAAACACACCCTCAAATCTAGGGCTACACTTAGGTTGCATGAAAAATAATACAAAATAGAAAATGAAAAAGTTTAATAATTATTAAAAAATTAGAAAACCCTAAGTGGCCTAAGGTTTTATGTTCAAAGATAAGGTTCACCAAATGTTTAACCTTAATTTTGATAAGAGTATATCCAAATTGGGTAAAAGGGTTAAGGATATATAAATAATAAAAAAAAGGGTGATTATCAGATCTACAACAAGCTAATTAATGTGCTAAACTTAGATGTACCTGTAGACATTAGAAATATGTACACTATGACTCTAAATGTCAAAATTCCCTTAGACCATCTTAGGATCCCCTTGGTACTAATTTGACCCTTTGACCACTAATTGAGACTAACCTATGGTCAATTTACCCAACTAACTTAGCCTAGCCTTTACCCACTTTCTTACCTTCACCCTCAACCATTGACGATCACCTTAACAGTCGATGGTTAGGGTGCACCTCCTTAACCAATAACATGCAAGTCACTCCTTTCTTTTATAAATATAGCTCATCTAAATCCATGTGTGAGCCACTTCATGTAGAGTTATAATTATAAGGCCTATTTAACATCTTGTTACAACTCTCTTGCCTTGCCTATAAAAAGAAAGGAACATGGAGGTAAAATCCATCTATAATTGTTATTAAGATCTTGTGCATCCATAGTTTCTTTATTTTTAAGGTAAATCATCATTAGTAATCTGATGATCCACCCATCATGTCAGAGAGCCAACTTCACATTACCACTCTAACAAAGTGTCAACTATCATTACTCTATCAAAATCATGTCAGACTCCATTAATAAGTTAACCACCTCAAGCACCCACCCAATTAACTTTCTACAAGATAAGTATTTAATTACTTTATTTACTTTCACACCTATCCCAACACCAACCCATATTTGAGATTCTAGATTTGTGATCTCACCAATCTAACCATTTACCAACCTAGACCTTAACATAGTAATCATCGATGGTTGTCTCAATCACCGACAGTCTACCCAACCACCAACGGTCAGCTTGACTATCAATAGTCACCTTAATAAATGACTGTCACCTCAACCTCTAATGGTCACTATGGTATAAAATAAAATCAGATTATTTCCACCATCTACCCTTAACCTAGTATAGTTTCTTGCATCCCTACTTGTTCATAGACCCCTGACTGATTATCTAAAATAGACCTCTGTCTGATTATCTAAAATAGACCTAAGCTATTTATCACTAGTATTGACTTGTTTATCACTATATTATTAATTTATAGCCTATTTATTTATCAATCATCTCTTGTGTTCAATTTTAGTACCTTTTTATTATTTATGCAAGTACTTTATCTATTTTTTATAAACTTAATTATTTAAAATGTGTGGAATGACAGCCCTCAAGGAAGCTCTTGCTTCTAGGATCTAGCTAGCACTAGGCAATCTACTCAGCTATCTATCTAACCAACCATTTGTTTTAATGATATATTATTTTTAGGTCATCCTCCCAATCTAAAGAGGAGTTCTTCATAATCATCCAATTCAACACACACATAACCAAACAAGTTTTTCAACCATACCCATATTTAGTTTCTTCATATTCCCTTTTCAAGATATAAGCTAAAATTCATTGAAACATTATATCACACTCGGTAGGACCTTGATTCTTTACTTTGGGTTTCTTTTATTTGAATCTATATGCTTTTCTCTATATTTGTGTTCATTAATAAAACTAAAAATCTCTTTTGGGCTTAAAATTAAGTGCATCCATTAATTTCTTAAAAGTCTAGCTCACATAGCTTAACTTAAATCAAAGTAATCCTATCGCAGCATCACTTTTATCACACACACTAAACCAAAGAAATTTCATCAATTAAACATAAAAAAAACTTGAGACAAGGCCCAATTAGGATTTCATCACCTATTGGTCACCTTACCCTTTCCTGACAATCTTGCTTGGATGTCATTACCAAGGGGAGAAATAATTTAGTTCTATAGTTGAGTATAAACTCTAGAAATTAGTATATATTGGCTAAGCACCTGACACCCTTCTCACTATAGTGTGTGAAGTGAGGGGGTAGGCCCCAATACCAAGTCATGTATTGATTCTAAACACATATCTTTTTGAGCACCTAAACAACCTAAAACCAACCATAGATTGCTTCTATAGTACCTATTCTAAAATCCAAATTTTAGTTATACATTTTTTGAAAGCTTAAGGCATAATCCAAAAGAGAGACTAAAAATAACCTTTAAGACTGACAATGATTTTTAGAGTGTGATTACTTTTCATGATCATTTATTTTCTTCACTTTATTTGAGTGGTGAGATTGTTTGTGTATTCTCTCTCCCTTACCTTGGATGGTTCTAACTTGCTAGTAGTGAAAGAATCTAGCAGAGCAAAAACCATCACCAAACCAATCGACCTCTTTTACCTCCTCACATATGGACTATACCTATGAACCAATAGACTCTCCTCATCCTTCAATAAATCTTCCTTTCCATTGGGAGGTTCCCTAAGGAAATTTAGACTTTCACACCTTTTTAGATAACAATCTTATATCCCTCCAACATTACCTTAACATTATGCCTCACTATACCCCTACTTCGACTCCACCTATGGACCCACCTTATGGCATGCATTCCCATCTCATGGGAGACACTTATATTTATATGGTCACCACCTAACCATTAGATACCCAAGGTTCCTAATCTACTAACAATCCCTTTGATACTACTATGGAAAACTAATCTACCCATTCTATGAACACCCTTATACCTTCTACCCCTACCAATAACTCCTCCACCTTAGGAGCAACATAATCATTAGCCACTTATACTCCCCTCACAATGGGAGTACCCACCAATATCATTTCCAATCTTCCTTCAACCAAAGCCTCACTTCAAAGTCTTGTGGTGCCTATACCTTCTACCTTACCCCCAATTAGCATAAATATCACTACCCTTTCTTTAGTCACCAACCTAACCACTACTCCTACTCAAAAAGTGTCCATTACACAAAACCTAGGTTACATACCTAACCCACAAGGGAGTGTACCTCTACCTACTACCTAACCAACTACATCCACCTACCCTTATATATCTTCCACCCAACCACCAGTCTCTACATACCAATATGTGGTAGCCTCCCAACCACCTACCCACTATCATAATGTCACCCAACCACAATAAAAATATGCACCTTACAACCTTATAAGTACAAAACCCCAAGTAGACCTCATGAATATGCTCATTGATAAGATGACTACCTTAGAGTCATCCATTTTTGGAGCTCATAATGTCCTATCATATGATCAAATATATAATGAACCCATTCACCCATTTATCCTTATCTAGTTGTATCTTCCCTAGTGGGAGCTTCCTAAGTTCTCCAAGTTTTAGAGTAAGGATGATCCCTAACAACACCTTAGGACATTTAGACACTAATGTTATTTGATTTCTTATGACAATGCCCTCCTTCTCCATACTTTTTATATCTTTGTTAGTACCTCCATTAGATTGGTATAGTTTCTTAGCCAAGCATTCCATCTTCTCCTTCACCAAACTAGCTCAAACCTTCTTGGATCATTTATTGATAAATATCTTTAATAAGGTTTCCATCACTGATCTCTACTCTATCTTCTAGTTTGATGATGAATATATTGTGTCCCATTGGAAGAACCTAATCAATCAACTTTCCTTCTTCTTACCCCAACCTGAGTTAATCAAACTCTTTGCTTGGGGATGTGCCAAGCACATCTCTTCAACATTGCATGTTTATATTCAAAACTTTTGACAAATATTTCACCATGGACATAAATTAGAGAATAATCGATGAAGGAAAGTTAAAACTAAAAATCAATAACTCTACTTATAAAACTAATAAGGCTTCTTCCTCTAAATTAAACAACCAAACCAAAATTAGGACTAAATACAAGAGCACTATGAACATGGTTGTCCTTAAATCCCCTTCTCCATCATCTACCAACCAACCAAATTCCTATGGTTCTTCAAAGCAAAACATGAAAAACCAAAATCAAAACACCCAAAAGTAATTTAATCCACTTAAATAATCATATGCTTCAATCCTATAAAAGTTATTGAAAGCTAATATCATATAGCTTCCTCCTATCAAACCACCTTATTAATTTTATTCTTCTCATCTTTCACCTAGTTGGTACAATGAGAATGATCTATGTGCCTTTCACTGAGTAGTAGGGCATGACGTTAGTAGGTGTAACACATTTAAAAGCATTATCTAATCTCTCATTGATAAAGGCAAGCTTATGTTGGAAAATCCCAAAGCACCTCAAAACCAATCCCTTGAAATCTTTAGGTATCCTTTTCCAAACCATGCACCTACTAAAAATGAGAGCAACATGGTTGAGTTCTCACACGATGCCATACTGTTAACATGGTTCTTGGCATGTTCATTGTTGAAGAACCTATCACCCAACCTATATGTTCCTCACTATCTTTACTTATTAAGGTAGTAAAGCTACCTTATCTTATATTGGAGACCCAAACAAAGGAATCATCTATTTATCCTCCACTTATTGAGGTAGTGGATCCATCAACCCCTCCCTTGATTGACATACCATATCATGCACCCATATTACCTTCTCCCTTAACCACCGAATAACTTATTAGCCCTTCAGAGATCCTTCCCAAAGAGTAAGCCCCCATGTCTACACCTCTCACAAAGGAGTCACCCACTCAAGCCTTTCATCATTTTATTGAGGAAAGGGATGAGGTTACCATCCCTTTGTCTCAACCTATGGGCTTATCTTTCAGGTCTACTATATAGGGAATAAAACTAGCCTACAAACCATTCTCTAAGTTAGTGAAAAATTAGAATTTATGTCTAAACCTGACATGGATCAATCTACTTTATAGAATCAATAGGGATACCTTATATCACCAATAAATAACCTCTAACCACACCTTTAGTAGGCTGACCCACAACTCATATTATCCAAACCCCTATCTTACTAACCACACTGATGAAAGCCTCTTCCAACCCAATGATTCCTCAACCATATAAGACACCTACACCCCAAGCAACCAAATCACCTTCTCCAACCAAACTTACCAAACCAACTGAGAACCTTGGCACCTTCCCTAAACATAGTCCATAATCACCCATCTATGAAAGTGGAGCTTACCTCGCTGAACCCAATAACCAAATGCCAATCTAAATCAACCAATAGAGTAGAAACACCAAAAGGATAGAGGGTCAAACTCCTACCTCACTCAACCTTTCCCTTTATCTTAAGGCCTTATCCCTCCACTCTAATTAGGAATATAGCTATCCCAACCAAGACCCAACCACTATTGTTGGTTATACTAGCACACTTGATTTTTGACACACCTATTTTCACTAAACCATTAATGACCAAGCTACCTACCTTGAAACCCCTTACCTCCACTTTATCAACCTCAACCTTACTAAAACCAAAACCACCAACCAAATTTACCACTTTACCCAAACCTTCCATCACCAAACTTACTACCAATAGGACTTCCACCTTACTGACCAAGAACAAAACCCCTAAACCCTATCCACCTATATCTAAATCCTACTCTACCATTTTCCAAATGTTATTTTAATATTCTTGATTGACCCTACCCCCTATCAAGTCATTTAACCCTCTTAGTTCAAAACCTATCTAGATAATGACCACCAATTGTGTTCTTATCATAGGTTATCAGGCCATGACATAGAGAATTACAAAGATCTCCAAACCATTAATCATCAACTCTATGATGAGGATGATATTTTAATAGATGAACCTCTGATGGTCCCATTACTAATCCAAAAACCAATAACCACTAGCCAAAAACTACCTATTCTTCCACTCTCACATCAGAGTGATGAAGAACCAAACAACTCTCCTACTCTAATTCTTCCCTCTATCCACACCATTCATGTGGTCATGAGAGTGAATTAAAATGATAAGGGGAAGGCCAAAGTGTCCATTCCATGGACATACCCATCTTTTACCTCCCAACCAAACCCTACCCAAACATCTCTACTTTCACCCAAACCTAAGGTATTTATCTTAGGTACTTCCCAATCTAACCCCTCTGAGTCCATCCAGAGAATCATGCTCAAATAGATTCACCAAACCCTAAAAAATATGATCTTATATGAGTTGATTACTACTTCACTTCATCATCACTAAGCAATGATAGAGGTATTGCAATTCATAGAGGTCCAACCTAAAGACCCTCAACCTCTGGTAGCCTTTATTAACACTCTTAAAATTTCCAATCTCATCACTTTCAATGATTCATAAATACCTTATATCCATCTTGATGACCCATATCCCCATCTATTTATTACTGTGTACATCAACCAAACCCACATCAAATAGGTCATGATTGATGGGGAAGTTAGTATTAATATCATTTTCTCCCATGCTTATACCAATTAAACCTTCTAGACAATGTCATGTCCAAAAAACTTAGTCATCCTCTATTCCTTTAATGAAACCATGACCAATTACCTAGGAACATTTGTCCTTCATATCTATTAAGGACCCCACACACTCCCTAAACTCTTCTATGTAGTGGAATGTGAATTATAATATAATGTTTTATTAAGATGACCTTGGATCCACTCCATGAGTTACATCCCCTCTACCTTTCATTATTACATTAAATTCAAGCATGAGGTCCAATTCATCACCATCCAAGCTAACCCAAGTCCCTTCTCGACATGCAAAATGACCTACTAACCTAATTATGTCCTCTTACCCCCATTTAGTACACCCTCCTTAACCAAAGATAAGACCTCCACCATAAAAGAGGAAGCCTTACCTCCCTCTAAAAATGAGGCATCCACTGGATCATCCATCTTCTCTGATTAGATCCCCACCTTAGACCCCTTATAATCCACATTCCAATATCTTTCACTAGGGGAATATTGCCTCTTTGTCCTTGACACTTAGCCTACTCCCCAAGAGTATGGGAAACTTGACCACCAACTTGGGTATGACCCTAATGTTAGGAAAATTTTAGAACCTTCTTATTTTCAAACCCATTTCATTTATGAGGGATGTGGCATACCACTTTTCATTTCTACAACCTCCTCTTCGCCTCAACCATTCACCTCTAGCTTTTCCTATCTAAACAAGCTGAGTTTTGCCAAAACATACATCCATAGGTGTGCTTGGAAAGGATTTGGTCTTGGGTGGTATGAGCATGGCCCATATGAGTTTATTTCCATTGAGAAAAAAAAGTATCATGATAAACATGACCTTGGTTTCATTCTACCTACCAAAAAGTAAACCAAATCACCTACCACCACCATTATTGAGGAAGATACTCCTTCCTCACTAACCTCTTCTCCACTTACATGTGCGGATGATGGCATCATCCCACATAAATTTTTTTTCATCAACATGATGAACCTTAGACCCCTAACTTATCAAATGAAGGGGGAAATTGTAACCATCCCTTTGACCCATCCTAAGATGATAACCAATCCTAAGATGGTAGGAGATGACTCCCCTACCATTAACATTGTTTATTATTAGGATGATGATTCCATTCTCATATACCTTGGTGTACTAGATTATTCCATACCCAAATCCCTTCCTATAAATAATTCAACCATGTTGAATGAATCCACCATGGATATCAACTTGGGTACTCCAAAAAATCCTACATTATCAAAATTAGCTACTCATTGAATGCCGAGGAACTTTAAAATTTCCCCTCCCTCCAAGATTGTAACATAACATTTATCTAGTATTATAGTGATATTCTTGGAATTGACCATACCATTGCTACCCATAACATAGTAATCCACCATGACACAAATCCCATCAAGTAGAATCTTTGATGCATGCACCCTTGCATAGCCCTTCTCATCAAAGAAAAGATTCGATGTCTTCTATCTATCAATTTCATTCAACCCATTGACTATCCCTAGTGGGTCTAAAATGTCATGATTGTCACCAAATCCATAATGGGACTATGCATCTGTGTGGACTTTCATGACCTCAACCTCACTTACCCTAAATATGACTTTCCTCTATCTAACACTGACTAGCTAGTTGATCTTCTATCTAGCCATGAAATTTTATCTCTCATGGATAGATTCTTGAGTTACAATAAAATCCTAATTTCCCCCAAAGACTAGCACAAGCTCAACCTTACCACCCCATGGAGAACCTTCTACTATAGGGTCATGCCTTTTAGATTAAAGAACATCAGTATAACCTACCAACATGCCATGACCTATATTTTCCATGACCTTATCCATAAGATTGTAGAGGACTATATGGATGACCATCTCAAAAAATCCAAACTCTAAAATGAAAATTTAGCCATTCTCAAGATCATATTTGAGTGACTTATCCACCAACATGTGTTCCTCAACCCAAAGAATTTCATTTTTGGGGTCTTGTCAGAAAAGCACCTTGGATTTATCATTTCCCTTCGAGGAATCAAAGTCGATCCCACCAAGATCAAAGCAATCCTTGACATGCTTCCCCTAATCAAAGTTAAGCAAATCCATAGTTTACAAGGGAAGCTTTGATCCATTCATTACTTTATCTCCTAGATTTTGGATTGATGCCAACCCTTCCACCACATTTTCAAGAAAGATGTATCTTTCAATCAGAATAACAAATTTCAAAAGGCCTTTGATTCACTCAAAAGGTACTTTTTGTCTCCACCTATCCTCACCCCTCCCAAGGATGACCAACCTTTCTACCTTTATATCTCTACCACTAACCACTCCCTAGGGGCAATGCTTGGTCATTAGGATGAACAACACAAAGAGCAAGTCATCTACTACATTAGTTACACACTTATAGAGTATGAGACTAGGTATACCCATACTAAAAAAACTTTTCTTATATTTAGTCTTCATGGCCACCAAACTTTTCCACAAACTTCTTAACCACAAAACCTATGTCATAACCAATATTGGCCCACTCAAGTATATGCACTCTAAGCCATACCAAAACTAATGTATGTCTAAGTGGCTTATGATTTTAGCAAAGTTTGACCTTGATTTCATTCAAGAAAAGTCTATGAAAGGGTAAGTCATTAACAATAAATTGGCCAAGGAACCATTAGTAGATAACCATCCTCCTCCTCTCGAGCTACCTGATGAGTCCATCATGATCCTCTCTTCAGCAAACTTCACCTATCAATTCACCATGTTCTTTAATGGATTAGTGTGTCAGTACAATTGTGGAGTAAGTATCATCATTTTTACCTTTCATGGTGAACCTTTTATTTTGTCCTTAAATCTTGATTTTGAATTTACCAATAATATGGTTGAGTATGAAGCCCTAATCATAGGCCTTCAGACCACCTTAGCCCTGAGAGTCAAAATAATCAATATCTTCGATGATTCCTAACTTGTGGCCAATCAAATAACTGGATCCGACCAGTGTAAAAATGATGTTCTATAATAGTATAAGTAGCTAGTTGATGAAATCTTGGCATCATTTGAACAATAGTACCTATTGTCAACCCCATGATCTACCAATAAGTTCACTAATACCATGGCTTCCCTTACCTCTCAAATCTCATCTACACTCTATGACTCTAACCTATCCATCATTATCCATATACTTACCCATCATTCCTATGTCAAACTAGATTCTCTTATCATTTTTAATGTGGAAGAGACCCAGCCTGACCTTTGATATTAGTAGACCTTTGACTACCTCAAGCTTGCTATCATTTATTTTATCTTCTCTAGGAATGCTCAAAGAGTGTTTATCTATAGCACCTCATGCTACACCATTATGGGACGAATTATTTATAAACATGGCTTCGATGGTGTCCTCTTTCATTGCCTACGTATTCATGAAGCCTCTCACACTATTAGGGAAACATATGATAGGATCTATGGGGGACACTTTAGTGGCCTCATCATAGCTAAAAGCATCCTTTTACTTGGTTATTACTGGCCTAACCTTAACCAAGACTATTTTTATTATGTGAAAAGGTGTGTTAAGTGTTAGCAACACAATAATTTGCATCATGCACCTAGCCATAGTCT
>JARHVA010003409.1:685000-730000 GCA_037957365.1 Torreya grandis | reverse complement strand
GGTAAGATCATCATCTCACTAGTTGGTAATAAGAAGGTGTTCATAGATAGATCCCATCTCTCAATGAGAGATACAATCATGGATGCATCTTGAGGCACATGCTAAGAATGCCTCATCACTCCTAGCCTAACCTCCTCCATATAGGCCTAGTCATCTGGTGTCATCCCTTACTATACTTTTGCAAAGATGCACAACACTCAATCATGCATCTATATTTGATCCCAAGCTTGCAAACATTTATTAGCACATAACTTAGTTTCCTATACTATTCACCAACTTTACCTACCCTTCACCTATTTGACCATCACCCTACTAGCATTTACCTATTTTACTACCCATTTGCTCTTTGCTATAATTTAGAAACATTTACCCAACCCACCTAACTGAAACCATCTACAAATTTAACATTATCTCCCACTCAACCTAACCCCAAACCTTTTTTTAGCATTTATACAAAAATTAGATGAGTCAAATGTTAGCAATCATTGTGACCACCAATGGTTAGGTGTCCTTAGATTTATGGGTATAGACCATCGACGGTTGGACTCAATTATCAATAATCACTATGGGTGTTTTGCTAATGAAACACCCAAAACCCTAACTACCCTATCAAATTCCAAATATGTATAACCTTTCATAACATATAACCTAATACCTACCCCTACCCTAACTCATCTACCCCACCCTATCAATTTCCCATTTCACCTATAAATTTTCCCAAATATAAAAAAACCCTAACTAGGGCATAACCTTCCAAATGACCACCTTCACACCTAAAGTAACTACCATATCAAGCTAAGATACCAATTTTAAAGCATTCCCTACCTCATTTTGTGAATGCTACCATGGATTCAGTCATAGACCTTCCCATCCTCATTTGTACCCATGTGCTCCCTACATCTTTACTATTCCCCTAGGTCCTCTTGATCATGCCAAATTATTATGTCTACCTCGGCCATCATCATCAATAATTCCTCACCTAATATGCCAAATAACTAGAGCTCCAAAGTCAACAATGGAAAATGTTAAAATGAGTTAAAAGTAATTCAATTTTCACTTTTAACCTGTGGCCTTTTAGGGTATGTACCTTGTCCATCGATGGTCACCCTTGAGTACCCTAACCATCGATAGTCGGGTGACCCCATTTTTCACTCTCAACTTAAGCAATCCATTTTAAAGTTGAATCAAGTCAATACACCCACCCATGGAGATTACCTTCTCTACCCACCCCAACCACCTCATCACCTTGCCATTGGTCCACTTCAACCTAACTAGTGCATGTTTTGTGACAAATTTTTACCTAGTCCCTTTGACCACAATGACAACATTACCATTTTTCACACTTTTTGAACTTGCACCATGTTGTGCTTACTATGCCCACTTGTGTCTTCTTGGGATCACTTCTTACCTCAAATATCTATGACACTTGACCAAGTTTGTGTTTTCACTAGGAGCACTTCCTATCTTAGATAACCATTAAAATACATATGTCATTTAGGATACTTACAAATGTTCCCATCCACCTTGCCTAAATTCCACATGGTCCACTTGTCACATATTATTTTAGCACTAACCTTTATTTATACTAGCTATAAAAACCTCATTAATGAATGATCTTGGTTATTGCACTTTTTATCAAACTTTATGTACTTTTTTGTGCTTTAGTGCCCAACCTATCATCCACCTTTGTCATCCACCTTCATCCACCTTATAAAACCCATACTTGATACTATTTTACCTCATCGACTCCTAGTTTGAGGGGGAACACCTCTTCCCATACTCAGGGCAACTATGACCTTTGACCAGCAATCCATTTTTGTTTTGTAGCTTGTTGATTCAAAGAAACATAATAAAAAGGGTCAAAATGTAGATAATGAAAATCCATACACCATGATTTTGAATGTCAAAATTCCCCTAGACCACTTTAGGACCCCCTTAGGACCTATTTGACCCTTTGACCCCTAACTAGGCCTAACCAATGGTTAGTTTGCCCAACTATCTTATCCTAAATTTTACCCACTTTCTTACCTTCACCCTCGACCACTGATAGTTAGGATAACCACCAACAATCACCTTGACTATCGATGGTCAGGGTGCACCTCCTTAACCAACAATATGCAAGTCACTCTACCTTAATTTTCTAAATATATCTCATTTAAATTCATTACATGTATGACTTATAATTAGAAGGCCTAGTTAATGTATTTTTACAACTATCTTACCTTGCCTATAAAAAAAGAGGAGTAGGGAGGTAAAATCCATCTCTAATTTCTATCAAGAGCTTGTGCATCTAGAGTTTTTTATTTTAAAAGTCAATCATCATTAATAATCTAATGATCTAACCATCACGTTATAGATCCAACTTGTCATCACCACTCTTCCAAAGTGTTAAATATTGTTACTCTACTAAAATCACGTCAGACTCCACTAACGAGTCTACCACCTCAAGCACCCACCTGATCAACTTTATAAAAGATAAGTATTTTTTTTAGTATTTAATTACTTTATTTGATTTTACACTTAGCCCAACACTAACCCATCTCTTAGAATCCAAATTTATGATTTCATCAATCTAACCATTTACCAACATAGACCTACACATAATAATCATTGATGGTTGTCTCAACCACTGACAATTTACCTAACCAATGATGATCATCTTGACCGTTAACAGTCACCTTAACCATCAATAGTCACATCAACCAGTGATGGTCACTATGCCATAAAATAATAAAAATTTATTTCCACCTACCTATCCTTAGCCTAATCTAATTTTATGCATCCCTACCTATTCACAGACCCTTGCTTGATTTTTTGAAATAGACTCAAGCCTTTTAGCACTAATATTAACTTGTTTATCACTATATTTGTCATTTATAGCCTACTTATTTATCAAGAATCTCTTGTTTTCAATTTTAGTAACTTTTGATTATTAATGCAAGTACTTTTTATTCTGTTTATAAACTTAATTATTTAAAACATGTGGATTGATAACCCCCAAAGAAGCTCTTGCTTCTAGGATCTAACTAGTGCTAAGCAATCCACTCAGCTATTTATTTAACTAACCATTTGCTTTAGTGTTGTCTTATTTGTAAGTCAACCTCCCAAGCTAAAGATCAGTTCTTCACAATCATCTAATTCAATGCACACACAACCAAATAGGTTTTTCAACCATACCCATATTTAGTTTCTTCTTCTTCTTCTTCCCTTTTCAATATATAAGTAGAAATTCACTAAAATAGTACCAGAAGTTGAATTTATAAAACTAAGATAGGTTATTAATGGAAATTAAAACTATACTAGATATATAAATTACATAAAATAAATTACTTAGCTATGTTTGAATTTAATATAGTTTTATATCTAGTATAGGAAGGAAGTAGGTAAGTTGATAGTTTTGGATCAATCATGAGATTCTATATTTGGTGCCTTTGGATCTCTAGACACTTACATCAGCCTAGGATAGCTACGTTGATTCTAGTTTTTGGGTTTGAAGATAGTGTCCTTTATAAAATATGTGTTAAAATAGGATATGACCACTTGAATGATTTTGGGTTTGTATTTGCCTTTACTTTGGTATATTTAGATCTAGGTCATATACTATCATTCTTCATGAAATGGGAAAAACCTAGTTTTCCATCATCAATGTGACCTTGGGGGATAGTGTGTTAATGGGCACATGGTGTTGAGATGACCTAAAATGACCTAAATGGTTATACCTACATATCTAATACTTTAGAAGAGGGCCTCATACTCATGTATTTATTCCCTACATGTTGGCTTGTGTGTGAATCATGTAATGCATAAAGTAAGTACAACAATAACCTAGCTTGTAACTTGGAAAATGTGACCTTATGACTAATATTTTAGTAATTTAAACCTATAATTGGGATATTCCTTTGACTGATATCAAAACAAGGTAAAATAGGAAAGCTTCTGGTAACTTTATTATTTCTTAATTGCTTCTTGAGTACTCTTTTGCTCTACTTGCTAGGTGAGGAATGAATGAGGGTTAATATTATATTTATACCAATCCTAGTAGAATATAACCTACATTAAAGCATTTAGTTCAACCATTGTAAGACATTTCATTTGTAAATTGTATGAATTTAGGACATTGGACACTTGCATCAAGATAGGACAATAATGTCAATGGTATTGTCTGACCCAAATATTGGTGTTTAAGGGGAAGGAGAGTAGGCATAGGCTAAAAACTTGCATAGGTATAATATAAGTAAAATTTAAGCATTCTGGGCAATATGGGATGTCTGTGTCATTAATATAAGGTTATTCAGACTAAGACATAGGCCAAGGGGCATAATATAGAGTAGGTGTGATCCTTAGGAAACCAAGGCATGTGTAGAACTCAGAGGAATAAGCAGTGTCAAATTTTTCCAAGTGTAAAAGACTAAGGTGATACATAATCACAAAATATAATTTACAAAAAATGACATACACAATGTATATTTTTACCCATGTGGAGATTTAAAATTTTGAAAATTACCATTTCATGACATGTAGATGGATCTAGCATGTGTCAGTAGATGTGTAAAGTGACATTATCTAAATTTACACAACCCTTTATAGAGAATGGGAATAGTGATATGAGATAAAAAAATAGTTCAATAATGATATTAATTTATTCATGTAGACTATTTAAATCCTATGTAATAGTAATGGTTATTTGTGGAGGTCAAGCCCATATATGGATGAATGGCTAAGGAATAATGCCATCAAGATTCATGTATGGGTGCATAAGTTAAGTATGTTAAATATTGGTTAAATTTGATATTTTCAAGATTATAATACCAAATATGAGTGTCTACATTTAACCCCTTTTATTATATTAATAAAATTCATAGAAAAGGATAGAAGATGATACCTAAGGATAACCATGATGGTTGTTCTTAAGTAAATATTGGGTGTCATGCCTTGTTCCATGTAAACCTATAATGAAACATGTAAAAAACATTTTTTAATTTATGTTATAAATTAAAATTAAAATTTTTAACATATGCAAAATGAAATATTAAAGGAATAAATACACTTGTATGTATGTAAACCAATATATATATATATATATATATATATATATATATATATATATATATATATATATATATATATATATATATATATTGGATACTTGTCTTTTGGAGACAATGGAAAATGGGGTGATTTTTCCCCTTGGAGATCTTAGTGTTAAACCATGGGTTGTGTTGAATATGACCCAATCCTCATTGAAAATGGATAAGTTCCTATAAGTTAAGTCATGAAAAACTTTAGACCCACATAACTCGCTATATCTTGAAATTGGAATCCATTATAGGCTCCAAAAAATATGATAAATGCCTAAGAACATGTGTAAAGTTTTTGAATCATCCACTATAGATAGATTATATGATTCAATTTTTATTGATGTCTACGTAATTATTATGTAATGATTGAGTTTAATTTTTGTATAATGTGTCACATATTCTCTACTTATGTTTTCAATCCAATTACCTATGTAATTTTAGTCCAATAACTTGTGTTGAAGTATCATAATCTT
This sequence comes from Torreya grandis, assembly GCA_037957365.1. Taxonomy (NCBI): domain Eukaryota; kingdom Viridiplantae; phylum Streptophyta; class Pinopsida; order Cupressales; family Taxaceae; genus Torreya; species Torreya grandis. The sequence goes on along the minus strand of JARHVA010003409.1, from coordinate 724,449 downwards.
TGTGAAGATAAGTACATTTACCTCTCATATGTCCCCTATCTAATGATATTTTTAATCCAAATCATATAACTCATGGGATACTCATACATAATATTTTAAATGATACATTATTGTAAACTAATTACATATTCCCTAAAAATATACACAATCATGTGTCAAACTTGTCATAATTTGAGTAAAACCTATAATAATATACATAAATTTATACCACTCTGAAGTAAGATATGATCAAAATCTTGAGTATTTGAATGTGAATTCTTAGTCTCTACTAAAATCCACTATGTATGCCCCCTTTTTGAGGTGAGATATGTAGTCTTATAATTAATCATATCAAAAGTAGGTGTTATACACACCATTTTATATATAAAATAGATACAAATTGTAAAACATGTGGATAGCATATCATCATAATAGTAATAGATCATCTAAGTATATATAAAGCATGCATCCTAAGTCATACAAGTTTAATGTGTGTGTGTGTGTGTGTGTGTGTGTGTGTGTGTGTGTGTGTGTGTGTGTGTGTGTGTGTGTGTGTGTGTGTGTGTGTGTGTGTGTGTGTGTGTGTGTGTGTGTGTGTGTGTGTGTGTGTGTGTGTGTGTGTGTGTGTGTGTGTGTGCATGCGTGCATGCGTGCGCACGCGCGCATCCATGTGTAGCATTGAGGAACATACTGAATAGTAAACATAATAATGAGCATCCATAAATTGAATAATAACTATGTGTAAGGTACATTATATATCATGTCACTAAAGATGAGAAGAGGAGTGTATGATAATGGATCGGGGCATAAAAAAGCTTAGTAAAAAATATTATATTTTTTCACACATAACAAATAGAATCATGACCATGATGCACACAATAAAACACACATAATAGCACTCAATGTCATACAAGGCAAGAATTGCACAAAATGGATAATCAAATATCACACAAGGTAAGAACCACTCAAAATGGTCAACAAAATGTCACACAAGGTAATATCCACACACAATGGTCAATCTAATATTGCACATGGCAGGACCCACAAACAACAAACAATAAAATTTTATATTTTATAGGAGACAATTAGAGAACAGATAAATTGTCACACAAATCAATAAAAAAATATGTATGACATCACGTAACACACAACAACATCGATCATGCATTGAATATGCAAGGATAATCTAAAAAATAAATGTATGTCATCATCACATATATAAAAATATAATATACATTGAAATATAAATATAAATAGTATGACTCAAAGTAATTCATGTATAATCAATGCAAAGTAGCTCAATATGATCACTGGAAAAATGTATAGAATAATAAAACTTGTGTAAGTTAGAATGATGCTCCCAATGTGGTAACATATCTCCTAGGTGTATCAATGTCACACAGTCATATGTATATGTCATATATGACCTATGTGTCTTAAATATCACTCATGTATAATCAAAAACATGTGTATATAAAACTATATATATAGTCTAGCATATGTGATAAAGCATAAATATATCATGTATTTTTGAAATACATGTCATGCATTAGTGTTGGTTTTTTATTTAGTTATTTAGTTTTTTGGATATTTTTTAAATATATGAAATTATGAAATATATAGATACAGTAAAGCAATTCCAAGTAACAAGGATTATAAAATAAAATATTGGCATAGATTTAAACAATCTATAACATGTTTTAAGGCATAATGTGCACCAAATTTAATAGCATGACAATGTGGAATAAGTGAATGCAATCAATGTGTTCCCACTATAACTGTGAATCACAAAGTGGTAAGTTAAAATCATATGTATAAATAAGAATATGACACCCCCTATGGAAATATTTATTATATTCTCATGTAATATGTAAATATAAATGAATTTAATTGTGTAAGATCAGTCTAGTCCATAACATGTATAGGTATTCAATATGTAGGACCAATAAAATAATATGCTTCAAAATGGTGTATCATATTATATAATTAGTGTGAATGATGAATCATAATATAAAACATGTCACATATTTTTGGATCAAGATAAACTACCAAAATATAGGAGTCTATCTAAAATAAAGCCAATGGATATAATAATGATTATTATAGAAGTATATGTATACATTTGTATCGAAATAGAATAGTAGAGGGAATAAGTAAGATAGAAAATATTAAGAAGATATTTACTTTATCTTGGTAGTTGGTATTTGGTTCACAAGAATTGGTTACATCATATAACCACCCATAAAATCTTTATAATCTTTTACCCTCCTTGTAAATAATGGTCTCTCGAAATAATACTTTATCAATTTTGTATGAAAAGCCTTATTCATGATGTAGTTTCATCTTGTATTCCTAGTGCTATTAGTGGTATCTGAGCCCATGAAAAATAAAATAAAAATTTGATCATGAAGGAGGATAAAAGAAATTAAAAAATCTTAGTTATAGCAATGGAAAATTGAATGCACTCTTATACAGAGAGAGGAAAGAATAATTAAAGCCAATACATGTAGTTATATGGTGCCATAATAATTTAGATAGTGTTGAGGTGATATTTGATATATTTTGGCATCTTACTTTCTCCAATAAGTGAATTTAAAAATTTGATAATAGTACAAATTTATTAATACTAATGTTATTGTGGAGTTTCACTACTGAGTTAGACTTCTATATTTCATAGACCTCATTAGGAAGATTGAAGGCTTTATAGAGTATAATAGTGCCTTTCTTGAGCAATACAGTGGAAACCATATTATTTAAATTGGCATTTTGCAATGATTCAAAGAATTATTCTTTTTAGGTTTTAAAATTCATAAAGGAGGTAAACATAGCAAAGAGGAAGACAATCTAAAATAGATTCCAATGCTCCCAAAATAATACTCAGTGATTTCAATGCCTTATAGAATATACAAAAATATTAGACTTATATGGTGTCTCTAGGAAAATTTGTATGGTGTTTAATGTAGTGATCCACACTATATATAAATATGGAATCTTCTAGGGAAAATTTATTTAATTTATTTAAAAGTATGTGGTATTTTTTTATATTTTTTATTATAGCATATTGACAAAAGTCCAAAATCTTGTCAAATTTTATATAACCTAAAATCTAAATGGGTCCCTTCAAGTACCACATCAAAACTTTTTGTCAATAAAACAATAGAGAGATATATTTTGTTTTTACATGCATTAATTTTTCCAAGTAAATTAATTTCACATGCATGTAATTTATTTTATTTTATTTGACAAAATATAAGAATACACCCTCAAATATAGGATATTTTCATTAATATCTTATAAATGTTTGTAGAGTGCTTAGAAAAAGATATTTTGTAAAGTCTTTGGGAAAGTGGTGGTCCAAGTTGCAAATCTTTCTTTTAGTTGAAATTATTTCTTCAAAAGAAAATAAATCTCTTTGAAATAAACTCTTAAAGTCATAACTTACATGTAATAGGAGATATAAGGGTGTAAGTGGTAAGTCACTCCTTTGTTTAAAAGTGATCATGTGACCCAACAAATTATAGGTTTTTGAACATTTTAGACACATCAAAATGGTTAATTTTATGATTTTAAACCTATTTTTATGTATTTTGTGACAAATATATTAAATGTTGTGTAACGGTGCATTTTTGATAAAACATGACAAGTTCAAAATGACAATTTTCATAATGACACATCATGCTTGTGCTCTCTAAGACAATATCATCCTTTACGGGTCCATCAAGATCCTTGTGATTGAAAAAATGTAAGCATAACATTGAAGGTTGGAGGATCCATTAGAGATTAGAGGACTATTACCCTTCACCAATTAGTTATTCTCTTGGAGTTTGGGTTTAGTGATTAAATAGAAATTTTGGTATCAATAGTTTGATTATTTAATTCTAATTTTGGATTTATATCCATGATATTCATGACATGAAACAAACATTATTGTTTGATTTTGTTTCTCTCATTGCATAGCTTCTCACCTCTCACCTAATAGGGGAGAAAATATAACATTGGTTGGTCTTCAATCAGTCATGACTGATAATATGAGATGATAGGGTTTGCTAGCACTAACAATGTTTAAAAAAGGTCATCAACATTTATTGGACATTATGTGGATGTGCCATATACAATATGGTTTGGTCACTTTGACATGATTTTTGGTGGAGCCTTATGTGGATTGATATAATTGGACAGGTTTGATTATGTTCCACTATATTAAGGTACAATGATCATAGGGGATGAGTAGGCCTTAATCATGTTCATAAAACTTTTATGACATAACTCATAAGGAAGGATTTTCTATGCGGTGACATTGGTTTTGGTCAGTACCAAGATGCATGGTGCACTAGTTTCAGTTGCTTCAAAGTTTCTTTGATGACTATTGTTTTTCTTATACACCCATTTGGATCAAGGGTATTTTCTTGGGTCTATTTATCCAATAACATTTACATTATTTTTTTTTAGGTTTATGTTAGTATTTACTTTTTTTTTAGTTATTAGTTCGTTCACAGGAATTGGTTGCATCCCATAACCACCCATAAAAGCTTTATAAGCTTTCACCCTCCTTGTAAATAATGGTCTCTTGAAATAATACTTTATCAATTTTGTGTGAAGAGCCTTGTTCATGATGTAGTTTCATCTAGTATTCCTGGTGTAATCATATATATCATTATCATCAAGTATGTTTCGATATTGGTCTTGTAAAGTAGACATGTCATTCCAATAATATTATATATCATTAATAGGATATGCAAAGCCAAATTCACCATATTATGGAATTCATCTATTGGATATTTTTTGATCTTTAATATGTTTAATGTTATTATTATCATGCACCTATGTTATGATTACATTAGATGTTTTTTTCTTTACTAATAGTTAAGTAAAGGTTTTTCTCTTTTTGTTTCTTGTTTGAATATGTTGCATCTATTTAAATAGTAGTAGTCACATAATTTAATTCAAATGTAACATATTCATGATTCTTTCCAAGTGTGGTACCCATTCTATTTAGTCATGAATTTCATAGTATTGCATTGTATTGAACCAAAATAGGGTCAATATGAAATATAACAAAACATGTTTTGAGACTAGAATTACTATAAACCTAATGGATCTAATACATTTATTATGTTCATTAATATTATGTAAATTTTGAATACCCAAGATATTGGAGAAAATTAATGCTACATACATTGATTTCATAAAATTTTGTGATCTCAACATTAGTGCATTTCATGCCATCTATGTAAGGGTTGAGAATAGAAGGATCTATATATAAGAATAATTTTTATCTCCCTTAAAAATCATTCTTGTGATCCTATTATTCTTAAGTACCTCTTTCATAAGTATGGTTTCTTATTTATCATGCTCTTATTTTTACAACTTCTCTTTTCATACTTTTTATTATTATAATTTTTGTCATTGTAACCTTTGTATTCGCAATATTTCATTTTACAACTTTTCCTTCCTAAATTGTTCCTTGTTTTTATTTTATTTACAACGTGTAACCATAATTTTAATAGGTTCTTATAGTATGTGTGCTTGAATATAATGTTGATTTAATGGATGTATCTAATGCAAGATCACGACTATAAATAATATTTTATATTCTACTCTTCAAATCCAAAAAAACTCCATATAATGTCCATAGATTATAGGATAAGAACAATAGTATTTAGATATTTTGACATGATACATAAGAGGAAAAGTGATTAGTTTGTTTCAAAAATATTCCCTAATTATTTCACTTGTATTATTATCATGCTTATGCAAACTTCTTGATTTACTAGTTTAGATTCTTGTTACTATGTAACCTATAATTTAGATGAAATGTTTTGAGGTACAAATTTATTAAATGTAAAGTTATAGTTGTAATATAGACTAGTATATATAGGAAGATTTATATGTTCAATATTATCCTCAAGTGATTTACCCTTTAAACATTTCATTTTGGAACTCCTCTATGGACTCCCTCATAGTAGCTATTTGATTTAGTATGGCTTCACAAGCACAAACACTAAACACTATCAATTGAGTAGGCATATAAAGACTACTAGGTGGATTCATGGGAGGTGGATGGTGTGTGTGGAATAATATTGTAATGACCTACACTTTATAGTATAGGATGGACCATCCTACCTCTTGGTAATGATGGTAGACATCACAAACTTAATGAGGACTGAAATAAGATATACTTGAAGTACTAATATAGGCTAAATATTATTCATGATTAGTTTCATCCTTAGAATGATTGTAAAATAATTTGACCTTCTTTATTCCATAGTTGTTAAATATATTTAAAATTAAAGGAAAGAAACATATAATTATGAATATCATAGATTGAATTAAAAAATATACATTGTGCATATATTATAGCTTTGATGTAATAAGGGGAAATTATAAAGCAGGTCTTAAAACCAAAGATAAATACATAAATCAAAAATATTATGAAAGAAAAAGGAAACCCTGACGAATCTAGGGTTTTCTATGTTAAGCATAGGGAAAAAATTCACCAATATATTTTATCTATTTTTTATTATGCGTACCTAATAGGATAAAACTATATAATAATATATTCCATAAGATATAACATTCACATACAAATATGTGTAACTAGCATATTTTTTCTAATTTATTGCAACTAACTATCTATCATAATAATAAAGGAATTGGGTAATTAGATTTTTTATGGAATGTGTAGGTTTATAGTAGAGTATTTACATTATCAAATATTAAAAATGTTCCAATGAATGACTGGATAAGGAAATGGAGTGCCTCCATCTATTGCATAGGTTCACTAGGACATGTTAATGCTTCTTAGATGCTTCTATAAGTGCATAATCATCTACTAGTTGTAGAACCATTTGTTCTGACTACAATAATTAATTGATTATTTCATCATTGTGTATATGTCTACTAGTGATTCTAATATTTAAATACATATGATCTCATGAGAACAAATCTATATTCCTTATCATTAATTCAAAACCCTATTTATTTGTATTATAAAATGAAATCACTATAAATGGGGAAAGCATGTGAAATTTAATAGTTTGACTTGACCTTAGAAACCCAATATGGATAAGTGTTACCTATATATCCAATATTGAAAAGAGGGAATTCAAACCAAATGTATTTCTCCTACATAGGTGAGTGTGTGCAATTAATGTAATATTAACATGTAGTTTAACCTTGTGTATGGCTTTCAAAACTTGAAAACCTAAGTTTTGACATTGAAATGGTATTCATACTTAGATAAAGTATTGATACTTTGAGGGATTTCATATTTATAAGCTTTAGGATACTTTATCTTTATGTTCAAATTGATTTGTAGTCATAGATAGACAAGTGCTATATAAGAATTAAATTTGGCTTGATATTTTTATATAACTAAATCTTTAGATAATTTCCACTAAAAATAAATGTGAAACATATAAGCTAACTCACATGGAGAATTCAAATTTGGTGGAATGAGTTTTAAAGGGCATGGGCACATATATGATCCATGTGGACAAATCTATAGTGTGAAACTATATTAGGAAGCACACACTTGTCCATAGAACATGAACAGTGATATGAGATCAAGGGGCCATATGAGAATGCTATTAAATTTTTCAAATAGAGACTAAGTAAATATTGTGTAGTAATAATGGAAATTTAGAAATATTGAGCCCATATATATATGAATGGATAAGTAAAAATGTGAATAAGAGCCATGTATGCATGCATAAGAAAAATATGTTAAATATTGGTCAAATATAACACTATAAATTGTCTAACACCATATATGAATGTCAAAAAAGTAGTATCAGAGCTGCTAATTTGGGAAATACTTTTGGATTGAGATCAATGTCTGTTTGGTGTTGTTTAAGTATCTAGAAAAGATAAATTTTGATCTAGAAGAAATTAAATTTTTTATCATTGAAATATTTATTTTTATTTTTATTTGAAAAGGTCTCAATTTTTTTCAAAAAACTTTGTACAAAATATAGTTATTGGAATCATCATGATGAGGGAATCATAATAGCATGTATTTATATTGACCCTATTTTTTATGCATTTTCATGTTTTTTAAGGATTTTATACCCTTACACAATATATTAATAATTAGATTGGTATCAATGAGATGATCAAATTGATATAATTCTATAGTAAACCTATTTTTGAGCTTTAAAACCTAAAATATTTTCATGGATGGTCTGCGCACTAAGGGTTGAGACATGGATTCAAACATGATAGGAAAATTTTAAATAAGAGACAAAGATAAAAATTGGTGTATATTATGTTCTATATCTTTATTATATTGATCACATAATGAGATATATTGATTATAGTGTGAAAAACATTCAAAATTCAATGGACATTAAAAGGTGATTTGGATATAATCAATCATCAACTAAATGATATCTAAGAAAGATTTGATCAATTATTTATTATAAAATAGAATATGTAAAAATCACCTTAGTTCACCAATACACAACCTATATAATGTGGATCATCTCATTATTCCTTTATAAATTTAAATAGATTGCAATTAGGGTAGTTATAAAATGTTACTCAAAGTGGGCATATGTAGCTTCATTGGAAAATAATCTAGTCACTTTGATCAACTAAATGGATTGTTTGGATGTAGATCAAATTGCATGTGGATATAAGGTAAAAATTAAATCCTTATATTTATAACATGATAAATTAATTTGGTATCATATACTATTTTCTTAAGATAATAAAAAGGCTCTCAATATCACCTGGTCATTTTATACTAATAATTTTTTGATGCACTATCACAATAAGGTGATGTAAAATCATTTAAGCTAGTGAGTAAAACTACATAAAATAGTATATGTAAGGTATTATATTCATCATTTCCAAAATATGTTCATGTATGTGGATACAATCACATATGAGAACTAGAGCAACCTATTTCTTGGGGGACTCAAGCATCACATCCAAGATTGGGTATACATGTTTAATCCACTTACTATATTTAATTATATTATCATAACTTAAGGATAAATAAAATATCATCATTCCATCAAATTACTTGATTTACTCCTCAATAAACTTAAGATAAAATTGAAAAAGGGTTATTTTTTATATAAAATATATTCATGGGAATAAATGTGTTTAAAATAAGTTGTTATAAATTGAAGGAACTAATGAGATGAAGATGATGAATAAGTAGAATTAGAGGGCGTTGAAGAGACAAATTAGGAGACATGAAATTTCAAGGTAGTGGGTTTCATACATAAACTAAAAGGATATTTTCCTTATTGACTAAAAAATCACTCATAACATTATAGACATGTGTCTAGATCTAGAATTTAAAGTCGTGATTGTATATGGTAGTACACTCAATTCTACCTAGAAATGTCATAATATTAATCTAACATTAGGATATTAACTTTCGTATTTCCCTATGTTCACAATTCACATGTGAAGCATAAGCATTGTGTTAGGATTCTAATGGATTACTAACTTTAGAATGATCAAGTTGTATTTCTAGGAATTTTTTATGAATTTTCATTCAATAAATACATTATAAATACATGGGCTACATTCTAAGTCCCCATAGTTTATTTTTTGTCATCAAATGCATATTATTGTTAAAAAGGAGAAAATGGGTGTGTAGAACATTTTATTATTATTATTATAATCACTACTAGAAACATTTCTTACATCCCCAAATCTATAATAAATTATAGAGGGGACTCAATAGTTTTTTGAGATATTCTAAAAGGATTACCACTTAGAAAATATCATGATCATGTAATTTAGCTACTATGAGGGATACAATCACCCAACATATGAAATTATAGGTACCCATATGTATAGAAGAGTGAAATTAAGAAGATATTATAAAATATATATTTTGGTAGGAATTATCTAGCATATTCATTGTGCTTAATCTTCTTCAATGGTGACGATGCATAAAAAAGATAACACCTAAAACATGTGCAAATTACATGTATTAGATGATCAAAGTTATAATTATAGTAATTGATGATTTTTTAGGTGTTGTATATTTTATGAAGCTTGATATTCATTCATATTATCATTAAATCAGACTAAGATGAGGATAAACATAAGACATATTTAAAAACTCTTGAAAAATAGTTTGATTTTTTTGTGATAACCTTTGGTCACAAAAATGTACCTTATACATTTTATAATTTGATTAACTATATTTTTGGCCATTTTTAGAGAAATTTGTTTTGGTTTTTTTTATGACATTTGAATATACACAAAAACATGGGTTAAAGATTTGAAACATGTTAATCAAGTTTTAAATATTCTAGCATAATAATAGATGTACGCTAAGACTACCAAATGTGATTTTGGAGTCAATGAGGTCGAGAAAATCAATCACACTATTTCCCATGAAAGCATAAATGTGGATCCTAATAATATCAAGCCCATGGTTGAATGGAAAGATCATAAAACCCTCAAGATTTTATATGGATTATTAGGGCTCATAATTTATGATCATTGATTTTTATAAATTTATAGAAACATAGGAACACCACTCATATAATTATTGAAGGAAGACTCCTTCCATTTGAGAAGCTAAAGGGGACCATTACACCATTACAATTTTATCTTCCTTATATTTTTCCACAACTTTTTTTTTAATGTGATGCTTCAAGGTATGGCATGGGGAAATACTCAAGCAAGAAGGATGACTTATTTCTTTTTAGAGTTGTCAAATTAAGGGTACATTTTTTTATAAGTCCATTTACAAAAAATAAATAATTGCTATCCTTAATGTAGTTAAACAACAAAGACCTTATTTATGAGAAGACAAATTAAAGTGAAGATAGATCATGATAATCACAAATAGATTTTAAAATAAAGGTTATCATTAGAATAATAATAGAAAATGGGTCATGAATATGTTGGTATATGAATTTGTGATCATATATGAGAAAATAAAGGAGAATTTAGTGGTAGATGAAATATACAAGAAGAATGAGTCCATAAAATCACTATTGTGTGCCATATCCATATTATAGGCAAATTGGGTAGAGGAGGAAAAATGGGAATGGTCTAATGACATAAATACACACTATCATTTAGAAAATTCAACAATATCTAAGCATGTTAAAAAAAATTATATCTAAAATGGGGGCATATGGTATAAGTATTGGTTATACCTATGTAAATTATTGACCCTTAATAAAAAGGTTTTAACAGAGCTACATGCTTCACCAATTGGTGGGCACTTATGATTTTAAGGACTTATCAATAAATTAGAATTATTTAAGAAGGGATGAAATAAAAATTCTATAAAAATTTGGTATAATGCATGGTATGTCATAAAAAAAGGGTGAGAATGGATTCTTATAAAACCATTTTTTTCCTAGTTAGAGGTGAGAGGAGGTGTTGATGTATTTCATCACAGGGATACCAAAGTTTGAAGGGAATATTTTCATCATGGTTTTCATGGATATACTCACCAAATATGCCCATTTTTTTTGCCTTGTCACACCCTTTTATATAATTTATAGTAACATCAAATTTTATGGATATGGTTCAAAAGCTATATAAGAATCCATAGATCATAATAAGTGATCGTGATCTTATACTTACTAGTGAATATAAGACTAATTTATTTTAGTACTTGGATACTCATTTGGCTCATAAATTTTGACATCATTCCAAATATGATGGAAAAATTGAGGTGATCAAAAAGTGTTCAGATGATTATATTAAAAATGTTTCTTGTCTTATAAAGAATAAAGATGGATTTAATGGCTACCACTACTAGAATGATGGTTTAATAATTATTCCCATGTATCATCTAAAATTTATCCATTGTAGGCATTTTATGGGTACTAACCACCATCTATCATCTCATTTATGAGGTTTCAACCAAATTTTAGGGCATTTTAAGACACATTCAATAGCATAAGATTACCTCTATAGTCTAAGAGATAATATAAAAATGGTATAGAACCAAATGAAGTAGCAAGCTAACTAATACTACATATAATGTTTTTTGAAGTAGGAGATTGGGTTTTTTTTATATTAAAACCATATAATAAAATGTATTTGAAAATACATAATAAAGAAAATAATATTTCACCTAAGTATTATGGGATTGATCAAGTCTTACAAAATATTAAAATATGTAGCATGAAAACTAGAGTTATCTCATTGAGTAAAAATACATCTAACATTTCATGTTTAATAGTTGAATAAATTCATTGGACATAGATTTTAAATTCAAAAATATTTATAAGATATTTATTATGATGGAATAAAAATTTTAAACATGAGGACATCATCCAAACATGCACAAATAGGTTACAAATGAGAGTGATTGCAAAGTATCTGATCAAGTGGAATAATCTGGCTAGTGAGGATGTGACATGGGAGGATGATGAGTTCCTATATATACACCCATAGTAAATATTGATTAATTTTTTTGTTTGAATGGTATGTGCACGCTTCACCCTTAATTTATGACATGTATTAGGATATGTGTTTTTGACTTTTTGATAGCATAACCTTTTAATTATAAATATGATAATTTATATATCTTCATATTGGTAGTAGTTTCATCCTACTAACAATACATAACCTTAAAAGTGTGTGTGTGTGTGTGTGTGTGTGTGTGTGTGTGTGTGTGTGTGTGTGTGTGTGTGTGTGTGTGTGTGTGAGGTAGTTGTTAATATTATGTGATCATATTATTAAATATTTTTTTTTATTGTAATGTTATGGATTTTTCCCCCTCAAAATTTCTTAGTCATATATTTCTAGTATTATGATTTTCTAACTATCTTCTTATGTGGATCTACTCTATTATGATCTTATTATTGTTATATATTATCATTTCTCTAATCTTAATATTTATATTTCCATCCATTGTACTAGATTTTCTTCATCTATCTAATTTTTTTCAATACATAAAAATATATAATTTCATGTCTCATTTTCTACTATTAAGACCTCAAAACACAAATGTATGATTTATGCTCTATTCCTAAGTGTATTTTTTTAGTATGGACCTTAGTCACAGAGTCATTATATGAAAATGTCTTGTGTGTCTCTTGTGCACTTCTTGTAGTATTTTTTAATAGTTTCATGGCCATATCAATTAATCAATCTTCCAAAAGGGGGCTTATACCTTTGTAAAAAAATTATTCAATGTGTGTGTGTGTATTCATCACCAAATTTATTTGGAAAGGAGGTAGATATCTAATAAAATTCATTATGCATGCTACAAGGGTTGAATGCCATAGGATTACTTTTATATAAATTTACTAAAGCACGAATCATAACACATTATCTTATACATCCCTTTTGATTTACTTAAGTGTAGGAACAATTTAATGATCAAACTTTAGAATATAAAAATCCTTCATAAAATTGGTCTTCGTTGAATCAAAATCCACCTCTTTTGCATTGGGATAAAACTTCCTATACTAGGTATTCACATGATCTATAAGTTTCATTACAAATTGAATTGATAATTTAACCCCCTTAGCTCTTAATTACTTCACTTATTTAGATATGATCTGAAGCATCTTAAATACCTTTATATTCTAGTTATTTTATAGACATTTTTAGCTTATAAATGTTTCCTATGAAAAACATGTATATGTTAATCCTCCACCTAATCCACTTGAAGCTCCTCCCACACTAGTTTTTAATATATGTGTACCTCTTTGAGTCACACTTTATTTCATTATAAATGTAGAGTTCATGAATGTATTGATATTAGTCACCAATAACTTTGATTATATCCTAATCCACATATGGTCCCTTTACTTGGTAGTGTTGGACTTGTTATATGCACTTTCTTACCATTCCACACACTATCTTTCATAATTTATTTACGTGGTTTTAAGGAATATATTTCTATAACACAAAATATTCACTTTCTTCCTAGTGAAATTTTATCAATCTAACTTCAACTTCATTTTAAATTTCCCCCTAAGATAAATGTGTACATGTGAGCATTAACTAGTTTTAGGGTTAGGATTGAGTTTATTTCAAGACTTGAATAATATACCTTACCTCTATATGGACCTAATTTTATTCCTTAACTTGGATAGTATTCACATATGAATCATCTTCTATGTACCTCATTTTCCTCATTAGAGTGCATATTAACAATGTGTAAACTAATCATGTGCCCTTATTGACCTTCATGGGGTACTCACAACATCTATCTAACTTGGATATTATTTTTTCTCTTATATTCCTTGAAATTAATCACCCTATCTTTACCTTAAATATATATAGACAAAATAAAATTCCTTCAGACCTGCATCATCCATTATGCTACTATTAATTTTTTGTGTAATCTAACTCTTGCCTTTATCCTACCAACCAAATACCCATTTATTATATATATTTATCCTTATTTTATTAGATTATCAATACCCAATTATACTAAAAATATATTTTTATAAAGGGTAATATGAGTGATAAAAAATCCACTCAATTAATGCAAAAACTGAGACTATGCTTCTTTCAAAAATGTATAGGTTGATGCTATGAATCCAACACATAACTATTTGGCACACCTCTCCACCACACATAAATCACATGATTCCAAAACTCTTTTTTATTCTTTAAATTTTATATCCAAGATTTTCTCCAAGCATATATTCTAGTAATATTTGAAATATGACCCATAAGATACACCACTAACCATGTGCAAATATGCTCAGGTAGCTCCATAAAGAATATTTCATAAAATTAAGTATTAAAGTCATCATACAACCATTTATTTATTAACTGATATCCTTGTAATTTTTATTACAAAAATTTAGGGTTTTACATTAAAACCATGCTTTGACACATTCTAAAGTGATGCATTTCACCAAACAATTCAATGATTGTCATAACTAATTCAAACAAGGTCCCAACAACAAAACCAAAATGTTGAGCTTATTTGTCATTCATTTTATGTTCTATGTACATGTTCATTGTGTTAAAAAAATATGCACACACTATCAAATCACTATAATAAGGATCCCACCAAATTACCCATTGTGAGATTCAACCATGTAGATAACTTAATGCTCTTAACATATTTCATAAACCCCATCCACAACTATGAAATGTGTATTAAAAAATTACAACATAACATACATTCCATTTGAAAAATATCACTACATATCCAAAAGTTTCATATATTCATCCATTATAGAATCATATTTAATAGTCGAGTTATAATATCTATGATTCATATAATTTTAAATTATATAAAATGCATAATATAATATTAAATTATATTTTTATCCTCAGGCTTCCTTCTTATTATTTCCATATTCTCAATTAGCCCCAATCTATGTGTTATCTTATTTAATATCTCATCTTATTATGAAGGGGGTACTTATAGTACTCATTTACCTCCTCTTTCTAACTATCTCCAAGATGGATCTTGTTACCCATCTTATAGAATATTTTAGAATCTACTTTGTATATAGATATATCATTATCATTCACAAGATTCCTTGTCTATATGCCTTTCATTTTATCAATTTCCTGCATTTATTTTCCATTCCTTCTATCATGTGCATGGGTCCATGTGTGACCTCTCATCCCATGGGGTTTCATTTTTACCCTCTTACATTTATGTGCATGTCACATGTAAAACTCCATTATTTGTCTTATTACTAAGATTATTATTTTTATGTGCCACATTTGGGTCAATAAAGCTTGTGCTTGCATCAATATTACTTGTGAAAATGTAGTATTAATTATAAATGAGATTAATTGATTAATTTCCATACTATTTGTTAATGGTGTATAAATTATTTATCTCTAATAAGAGAAAAACCACCTCCACACAGATTATTTTAGGATATTATAGTTACATAACTTGATTGAATTGCGTGTTTATAGATATTTTGGAATTAAATGTAGTGCCTAGAACATATAGAGGTAACATTTACTATTAGATATATTTATATATATTTATAATGTAATTAAATGATTGTTTATTTGAACAAGATTAATCAAATATCAACACATGGTTTAAAATAAATAAGAAACATAGGGTCTCTACATTATGTGATATGCACCAATAATTATAATTAAGCACTACAAATAATGTTCTTTTTTTTTTTTTTTTTTTTTTTTTATGACTATATCATAGGTGCCTATGTAAAATGTAATACTCCACATCATGGTTATGTGGGTCATTAGAATTAAACTTTTATAGTTTTGGATGATAAATATGGGTTAGATGAAGATGGGGAATTTGAAAATCATCTTTTGATATCACTTCATTATGACCTCATATTTGGACTAGTTAATACAAGTATTTTCACATCTACCCTAGATACGTAAAATTTCTCAATTTTTAAAGTTAATCATGTACATGTATATAATTAATGGGAATTAAATTTAATTATAAGGTATTTTTACTAGATATTTTTTTAATTTTTTTTCTAATGAAAATTTATATAATTTTTAATTTAGGATAAGTTTTGGTAGTCATTTTAGACAAAGAAAATATTAAATTTTTTTTTCAATTATTTGTTATAGTGATTAGAAGAGAGGAAAAAGTTAAAAATAAACATAAATTGAAGGGAAATTGAATCCTTATGGAACAATTGTAAAATACGGAACACATTTTAAAAAATGTAAATAAATCCTAGCAGCGTTCATTTTATTGATTATGAACCACAAAATAAGGTATTTTAATGTAGGTTCCTTGTTATTTATATTGTCTTATATTTCCATAAAGTGACACCAAACATAAGTGGAATATATATAGATAAGATAATGAAAATATATTACATGTTATTGATGATGGAGCTCAACTAGTTTATGTAGTCTAGTTGTTCATATACATACATTTAATTTTCTATTCCTTAGTTCTTTAGAATAAAACTATAACATTATACTACACGTGTATGTCCTCTGTTAATGTTTCATTAGATCAAGAAATTTATGTTAAGTAATCTATTTCATAATATGTTATTTCAATTTCAATATAAACTCATATTTCATGTATAAAATATAATATTAAAATGTTAAAGTCTTCTGCATGTTGGTGTAAATTACTAATTACACTATTAGAACCTAAGTTAGCTTAGTTAGTAAGAATATTTTATAATATTTTGTATTTTTTAATTTATTAATTAATGTATTTATAAATTAAATATATTCAAAGTTTCACACACAAATGTATAAATACACTAAATTTCAATTGGCACACCAAACTGGATTTTAGGTGAGCACACCAAAGTGGAATTTAGGACTCCATTTCTAGCCACTTGAATTTATTCAACCACTTTTATTTAGGAGGCTCTTTAGAGTGTGTGTGTGTGTGTGTGTGTGTGTGTGTGTGTGTGTGTGTGTGTGTGTGTGTGTGTGTGTGTGTGTGTGTGTGTGTGTGTGTGTGTGTGTGTGTGTGTGTGTGTGTGTGTGTGTGTGTGTGTGTGTGTGTGTGTGTGTGTGTGTG
Source organism: Torreya grandis (assembly GCA_037957365.1). Classification (NCBI taxonomy): domain Eukaryota; kingdom Viridiplantae; phylum Streptophyta; class Pinopsida; order Cupressales; family Taxaceae; genus Torreya; species Torreya grandis. Next base: position 707,057 of record JARHVA010003409.1, on the reverse strand, counting down.
TGTGTGTGTGTGTGTGTGCGTGCGTGTGTGTGCAAGCCTCTCCTTACCCATTTTGGTAGTGCCATATGGGAATTATTATGCAAATATTTATATGATTTAATAAACAAGAGAGGTTTTTTATTATGTCAAAATGACATTGGAGAATATTGCAATGTAGCTCATTATAGAAATGCGGTTTTGGAGTTTAGAAGTGTTGAAAAAGCTTGCATATTTTTAGAATCTTCTACTTATTTGATATGACATCAAAGTGAAGTTGTTGAAAGAGCTATCACATTCATTGACATTGTATTATTCCATTTGATTTCATTTGAATCCACTTTGCTCTTCCCTTTTTTTGTTTAATTTTGTGGTTTTCTCATAGTTTTTATGTTTTTTAGACACTTGAGAGGGATTGTGCTACAAGTTCATTTTGGGGAGATTTAATTTATGCTAGTGCATTTAGAAGGTCCTAAAACCCATAGGATGCCTTTAAAATTTCACGGGTTTGAATATGTTTAAAAAAATGTATTTTTGTGATTTTTATCCTTTTTAGTTTTTTTCAAAAAAACTTTTAAAAATAATATTTGTGGGTAGGTAATTTTTATTTATTTATTTTATGGTAAAAAAATTAGTAGATATCTCCTTTTTATATCTTTTTATCATTATTCATTATTAGTTTTATTTTAAATAAAATTATTTTATTTAATATATATATATATATATATATATATATATATATATATTTCAAGTGATTAGGAATTGGCTACTACCCAGATGACTCCCAAACATCCCCATGCCCCAACTCCCTCCATCATCTCATATGCGGTCAAATACTGTCAATTACATGTGTGTAGGTCTACTTGGCCTACGTCATTTCTTACAAGATGTACTTCAAGCTTTAGTCCTTTTTTATTTATTTTTATTTTATTTATTTATTTATTTTTATGTATAAAATTAAAAAAATAAACATCATTTTTAAAACTTAAAAGAATTTTTTTCCAGTTGTATACATGAATTGTTTCTTAGCATATTGGATAATTAAGCTTCATTAAGGAATTATAATTGGGGGACATCAAGGGTTCATACCCCCTTCCTCTTTCCCCACTTTTTTTCACTACTAAGCATTTAAATCATTTTCGATTGATGAAGATGGGAAAATGGGTTAAGTGTGAAATGTGATCACACACCCCACAAAGGAATCATTTTTCCTATCAACTTTATTGAATGGTGTTATGGAAAAAATTACACTTAAATTTTATCTACACCAGGTACTCATTTTTCAGAGGCCTTTTTTTAATAGTTCATAATTTTTATCTTAGATTTCATATTTTTTATTGAATTATTCTCATTATATATAAAAACTATTTTATTCAATTTATCATTGTAATTGCACTTCTAAGCAGATGATTTTTCATCTAATTGTTGTTGTTGTTGTTGTTGTTGTTGTTGTTGTTGTTGTTGTTGTTGTTGTTGTTGTTGTTGTTGTGTGTGTGTGTGTGTGTGTGTGTGTGTGTGTGTGTGTGTGTGTGTGTGTGTGTGTGTGTGTGTGTGTGTGTGTGTGTGTGTCTGTGTCTGTGTCTGTGTTATTTTCTTTGTGTACACAACACCAAACACACTTATGGCTCTTATTTATCATGTGTGTGTCTATTGTTTTGGAATTGTCATTTTACACAGTATGATTAAGAATCCACCTATGCTTACTCATAACTTTTATGATTTGAGATTAAAAATTATTAACATATTAATAATTAAAGGTCTATATAGAGTCACAATTGGCACAAAATAACAACCCTCTTAGGTCATTGAGAGGACCAAATGGTTTAATAGGTGTGACAAGGCCTTTTGTTTCATATGTTTGTCTATATCACTTAAGCTATTATTTCACATTGAGTCTAGCACTTCTGTAAATGCTTCATGGACAAATCTAAATAAATTGTATGAAAAATATAATGAAATTTGGGGTCATTGACTTAACTTATAGTATCATCTGAATCCAACCAAATTTGATAACATTCAAGACTTTATTTCCTAAATTCACTCTTTACAATTATAAATCAAGATTAAAATTAAAAAATAACAAAGATGAACAACTTAACTATTAGTTTTTGTCTAAATTAGATGAAAAATAATTTATTTTTATATGTATCTTTTAATACAACCAAGATTATTGGGGTAATAAAATTAAAATTACCACATTTTATAAATTAGTGAAAGGTTAACTCATGAGAAAGATAATCTCGTTCATATGGGCATTATTTCTAAATTTGAAAAATCACTTTTTCTTTTTGTTAAGGAAGCAAAGACTATTAAAGTACCTCCAAAACAATATAAATGAGGTCTAAAATCAAAATCATGTCAGATAATTCTACTTTTTCATCTAATGTTTCTAAGAAAAATAATTCTTGTGTGACAACATGTAGATTTTGTGAAGTAAATGGACATCATAAATCTAAATGTTTTAAGAAACTTTTTACACTTAATGAGGAAATGAAAGATTGCAAACTCGATTTTCCATATACTTCCTCATATTTTGTGAAAGGTAAGGAAAATCCATCTTTTACATTGTTTTTGTTTCATCTATAATATTTAATGGGAACTTGACTCAATAGCCACTCACCACATGGATTGATTTGCATACTTGTTTTATTCTGTTGATACTTGTTCTCAACAATAAATATTTGTAGGTGACTCTTATTATCTAAATATTTAAGGATAAGGTAATATTTATATGAGTAATGACACTTCCAAAAAAGCATTTTATGTTCCTTTGATATCAAAAAATATTATTTTTGTCTATTAATTTACTCAAGCAAAAAAGACATTTGAGTTTACAACTAATTATACAATCATTTAAGAGACCAATGATCCTTCTTAGATATTTGTAGTAGGAAAAGAAAATTAACATGCAATAATACATTATTTTTATCATTTTTTACTTGATTCTCCTTCCTAAATAAAATAATTTATGGCATGAGTGGTTTAGCCTTTTGAACTACTAATATCTTCAATAGCTTCATTAACACATGTTCACTAGTCTTCCTTCCATTGCATTTTATGATGGTGTATGTCTAGGTTGTGTCCTTGGTAAACATGTAAATGATAGATATGTGAAATTTAAACCATGGAGATCATATTAAGTTATTCAAATTATTCGTAATGATATTTTAGGGCCCTTTCTAGAACCTTATTTTGATCAGGCCCATTATGTGATTACTTTTATTGACTATTTTTCAAGGCATACATGGGTCTATTTTTTGAAACAAAAAATTTAGGTTTTTTACAATTTTTAAAACTTCAATGCATTTATTTAAAAATAATATAAAAGGTGCATCAATTTTTTTCATATGGAAAATAGCAGTGAATATGTGAATTATTTCTTTATCAACTTTTGTGTTATCCATAACATTCAACTACAATATATAGTTCCATATATTCCACAACAAAATAGAATTTTTGAAATAAATAATCACACGCTCAAATAATTTTTTACTTATATGATTTAATAAATGGATATATCCAATAATTTTGGAATAAATCTATTAAATTTGGAAATTATATTCAAAAGTACACTCCACACAACTCAATCAAAGGCATGACACCTAAATAATCTTGGAGTAAAAAATAAACCTTTTGTTGAGCACTTGAATGTTTTTAGATGCACCACATGAGCACACATTCATAAATCCAAATGAAATTATTTTAAATCTCAAATAAATACTTTTGTATTTATGGAATATTAGCATGATGTCAAATTTTGTTTACTATTGCATCCAACTACACATAACTTGATCATTTCTCATAGGTTTTACTTTGATGAGCATCCTCCATATGTCACATCATATAGTCCCATATCTTATTAAATTAATGATATTTATTATAATTATGGTATTTATATTGAGGATGGCATGCCTCATGATGAAAATACTCCTCCACCACCACATACACTTATTTTTGTTCCTCAGTCCCTTCTTGATGGGCTTGAAAGACTCAAGACACATATTACAATGTACTCCATCATGCTTACATTACAACAACATCAAATCCTAAATCCTTAATTGAGGCCTTTTGTAACTCATAGTGAGACACATACATGGAATAAGAGTATTTTTCTCTTATTAATAATGATAATTGTGTTTTAGTCCCTCTTCCAAAAGGAAGAAAGATGATTCATTACAGATGGCTTTATCGAACCAAATATCCAATAAATGGTAGTATCAACAAATATAAAACATGATTTATCACATAAATATTTTCAAAGTATAAGTAATTTAATATTTTGATAAATTTTCTCTAGTTTTTAAAATAAATTCCATCTACCTTGTTATTTCAATTACCATATCTTAGAGATACACAATTTATCAAATCGATGTGGAATGTGTTTTTCTTCACAAAGACCTTCATGAGGAGATATAAATGGAAAAACCTCTTAGTTTTTTTCAAGGATAATCCCTTGTATGTTGTTTAAATATATAATTTTATGTCCTTAAGTGGGATTCATGGGCATGATATGAAAAGCTAGACTCCTTTCTTCTCTCATCAGGGTTTTCTCATTTCCCTTCTAACCCCACTCTCTACATTAAATGACACCATGGTGAGGTAATATTGATTTTTATTTTTGTGGATGATATTATTATGATAAAAATATAATTTTAAATTATTTGAGATGTGAATTATATTATTCATCATCATATTGAGAATTAGTACATTGGCATTATACATTGCATCTTTGGTTTAGAGATTACTCACTTTGACTCTAGGATATTCTTTCATAACCCAAGTATGATTTAGATATTTTTTAAATATTTCACATGTATGATTATAAACCTAAATAAAAACCATTTTTATCTTGGGTTAACCTTTAAAATAAATGTTCTAAATCCTTGGTTGATTCTACCATGTATAGGCAACTAGTTGTTAGCCTTATTTACTCGACTCACAACCACCCTGATATCTCTTTTGTCATTGGATTAGTTTATTTATTTGTGAAATAACCTCATGAGATTAATTATAAATATACTAAGTATATTATCCACTATATAAAATAAATTCATACACATGTAATTAACTATTCATTAGGTTTTTATACATAGTTAGTAGGCTAAACTAACTCTGATTGAGTAGGTAATCATGATGAACACAAATTTCCTTTAGACTATGTATTTCATCTTGTCTTAGGATATATTATTTACTATGAAAAAATAAACATGCATTATACATATATTACATGGAGGAATAGTATCAATGATTTTCCAATACTACCACAAAGACTATTTAGATTCATAAGATTTTTTCATATTTTAGCATCAAACTTCATCAATCTTTTATCATTTAGTGTGAAAATTAGAGTTATATTCACATCTCTAGGAATTTTGTGGGGAATAAATGCACCAAACATATAAAGGTCCACATGCACTATATCTAAAAACTAATTCATGATAAAAGCATTGATCTTCGTTTATATTACACCAAGTTATAGGTGGTTGACATCTTCATTAAACCTCTCACTAATTCCATGTATGTTCATCTTCTATAAATATTAGGGGTGAATGAATTTGTCCTTTTGAAGGTGGGGGGGTGGGGGGGGGGCGGTGGCGGGGCAGGGTTTGTTCATATTATTATAAGTTTGCCTTTCTATTAAGCATATTTTACATGGGTAGTTCATCAGTCATTATTGTTGGGATCAATATTTGATGTTGATCCTCAAGTTTTTTTAAGCCTCCATAAGTTTCACTTAGGGGGTATTAGTGTAAATTAAAACCATTATGAATTAAACTTATTTAGTTAGTAAGAATATTTCCTAATATTTTTTGTTTTCTTATTTAGTAAATAATGTATTTAGATATGCAACTTAATCAAAATTTCACACCCATATGTATATAAATACATTAAATTCCAATTAGTACATCAAAGTGGACTTTACGCAAGCACACCAAAGTTGAATTTATGCCTCTAATTATAACCACTTTCATTTATTTAACCACCTATATTTGTTTTGGTAAAATACTTGATTTAATTTGTATAAAAAATTAAAATTGTTTTTTCAATCAATATTATTTTTTACATCTAATTTCAAATAGGGCATGAATAGCCCCAATTTCACATAAATGACATCCAGTTACAATTAATTTTATTAATTATACACATAATTAGGATAATTATACATCTAATTTAGGAGTTTTTATTTCAAAATGTACATACATTAAGACCATTTTCGGTCAATTATGGCTAATTAGTCTCCAATTGACCATAACTAGTTGAAAAGGGTTCAATTGGGTTTGCTTATCTCCCCAATGCATATGTATTATTATGATATTTAAGAGTGTTTTGGAGTTATTTTCATCTAAATGGGTGAATTATTCATCCAATTTTACAAATTTTTATCACATAGAGTTTTTTTGGGCATGATTATCCTCATTTTTGGTGAATTGTGTGTAATTTCAGTGTAATAATTGATTTAAAGTTGATTGAATATGTCCTTATGTTTTTATTTTAGTCATTGAATTTGTTCATGTTTTTACAACCCCCTTTTCTTATATTTGTGATTTAACTTGTCAATAAACATGTTAGGAGATGATGTATAAGTTCACTTTCATAGCCTCATAGTTTACAATGTGTAGGTCCTTTCATCCTTAAAAACATTTTTTTGTAATTTTTTATTAAATTTAAACCTTATTCATATTAAAATATGATATTTTGGATATTAAACATGATAGGGAGACAAATCTAATTTTAAAAATTGATACCACATATTACAACCAAGACACCAATAATGTAATTATCTTTGAGAAAAATATAAACATGATCATTATGCACTAGTAGGAAATGGATGTGGAAGAATTAGTTAGAGATTAAAATTATTAATGTTGACCATATCATACATATAACTTGAAGTGTTATATGGAGTGATTGGTTTTATCTAACACATTTTGGGCCACATTATGTGCCTAAAAAATGTAGAGATTTCTTGTCTATTTTTGTCACATTTTTTTACTTAATGAGGAAAAATGCTTTCAAAAATAGAGATATAAACTGAGAAGGTGATGGTTTTGATAGTTGTACCCAAATATAGGTATAACAAAAAGGGTCAAAAGGATCCCCCTAAAAACCAAGTACATCAAAGAGGATTTGAAGGCTCCCCCAACCTTTTACAGCCATAACAAGTGAATTAAAGGTACCCACGACCTTGGCAAGACAAGAGGGTTTTATGGATCCCACAACCTAATAAAACTAAACAAGGAAGAACTAGAGGGTTTGGAAGCTCCCATAACCTTGAATAACATGAGGGTTTAAAGGGTTCCCACAACTAGGAGTTTTAAGAGTCCTGAAACCTATAGTACACAAATATTTTATGAAATAGAGAATTTCAAAGGACTATCACACTTCGTCATGTCTTCCCTAGGGATATTGTAGAACATAAGTTTAACTAAAAAAGGAGGTCTTCTGCCTCTTGGGTCATTTGCATGGCCTCCACATAATTGATTTATAACAAGTGGGATGATCTTCCCACTAAGATCCACAATCTTTTCAAAGTATAACAAGGGGGTTTTGAGTCTCCCATTGCCATTAGATGATGGTTTTAAGGCTCTTGAAAACATTAGATGAGGGTTTTAAAGGGTCCCATATCCTTAGCATAGTCAAATATATTACAAAATAATGAAACAACTAAATATCCTTTGCTAGGATTTCCTAGAGGCTTACTTTGCATGACAAGAAACTACTCATAATAGAGGATATTCTATCATTGGGGTCTTTCACACACCTTTTTTGAAACTAGAATAAAACAATTAGGCATTTCTTCCTACTATAACCAATAAGGTGGATTCCTCTATCATCCATTCTATAAGGATAATATTTGGTTGGGAATCATATATCTATCCCAAACTGAATGGACTTAAATTGAGGAGGGTCTTCTCAAGATTTAAACTTTCACATAGTTTTTTCCCTTTCTCCACATTCCCTACATACTTTGGGAGTGCAAACATTAAGTAAAACCATAGCCCTCAAAGAGGTTATGTCCATAACAAATATGATTCCATAAAGTCTTATGATGAATACATGAAATCTTATAGCTTGAAATAACCAAGGGTGGACTCTTCTATCATCCACTCATAAATAACAAAGGAAGGTTGCCTTAAAGCAAGGTCCTTCAACACCCAAAAACTATCATTCCACAAAACTAAGAACTTTAAAACAGACCAAAATACTTAAAATTATAGGATGATATAAATGTATTAATCCATTATCTAAACTATCAAATGAGGTTAAAGCATGGACATCTCTAATAGTCATGCCACTCAAAGAACCAAAGGAGTGGGTTATTATGACACCCATCTTTCTTTGAAGAATAAACTTGGGGTGTGACCCTGCATTATCCACCTCATAAGAGGACCATAAAAGGGAAGTCATGCTATATAAGGATGAAAAATAAGGGGAAGACCTATGTCATCCCCTATATTATTGGTTCCCATGCCCAAACAAATCTCCAGACCAATTCCAACCAAAAATCTTGAAACACATGCCACACCACCAACAAAAAACTAGGTCAATGTATCAAGGTAGATCCTTACCAAGTTTAGAGAGACATGGACTACATAGGTATGTATCATGATTTCTCTAGATCACATGGATAATTCCATAGATGGTGTAGAACTTCCAAGATATGTAGGTTAATAATATGTCCATGATAATGTCACTAGGATGTTGACTAATCTCTACCACCTCCTGATGTTCAACTAACCTGGGGGGTCAAAGAAATGTTGGAGTATTTACACAAGCCTGAGTTATCACCTTTGATATTGGGGTGACATATGTTATCTTCCTATAATTTTAGATCCTATTTTGGATCAACCTCATAATCTACATCCCTCCCCTGAATAAGATTTGGGGTTTCCTAAGCCATCACCACATGCCCCTTTACACTCTATTATTTTATCCCCAGTCCCTATGCCCCTATTCATCATCCTTCTCATCTTCCCCACCTCTTCCTACCTCTTATATGGCTTCCCACCCACTGCTAATTTCAAAATTTCCTCCTATTGTAGTCATCATCTAGTTTGGTCACATCATTTGGGATTTTATCTAAATTTTTAAAACATGATATATGTTTTAATTGAAAAAACTTATAAAATTATATCAATATAAAACATGTCAAGGTATAATAGTATGTCCCACATTTTGGCATAAAGAGGCCAATATATTTCCAATCTCTCCTCAAAATTTATTGAGTTTGGGCCACTCATATTAATCAAAGATATGTGTTTTAGATTATATATACAAACATGTAGAGAATATACATTTTTCCATTTTTTTTCAAAATTGTTAAGTATTTTTAGATTTATTATTGAATTAATTTTATAAAAATATGCCTAGTGGGACACAGTATTATTCTTTTTTATTTACAAAAAAATGAATACTAGTAGTCACACTCCAATGTCACATCAACCAATTCTAAGAAATATCACATCATAAATTTAATAAAATTCAAAACACTTTTCTACCAAAGAAGGTGAAAAAACAAAGAAAAATAAGTAGTGGGAGAAAAAATAAATGATGGGGAAGGAGGTGGAGGATATTTTATCTTATCTACCCAACCTCCTTGGCTAATACCAATTGGAGGGTCTGAAATATTAGTTATAGGATTCCAACCATACCTTCATTTTTATTTATCTTTTTCTTTATAATTATATGATCTAGTAGATGAAATAGTTAGAGTTAAGTGATTAAATTTACCTTACTAAGGTGTAGATGACCTAGAGTGTCCAACACCACTACTACCAGCCTAACCACTACCACCAACACCACCATTACCAACCACGTAAGATCCTAAAGCTAGGGAAAGGAAACATCTTAAAGGCAAGCCACTACAACACCTATTTAAAAAATGAATCCTCTATTGATATCCATGCCCATGGCCCCATGGAGGTGACTTAAAATGAAGGGAGTTTACAGGGAATCTACCAACAACACATGGGGCACAACCTCGATGATATAACAAAGTATGGAGGTGGGTCACCTCTAAATTAACTTTATCCACCTGTAATTGAATATGAAGCATAAAATTAGATAATATTTTGATCCTATTAGCTATGGAAAATAAATAATGAAGAATAACATGATTAAAAGTAGCTTCATTTTTATTATTCCATAAGTGAGAGAGAATATGTTCATGAAATATATTCCAAATTTATGTATTTTTATAGAATCATGGTTTTAATAACCTAAGACCACTAGGATCCAAGTAAAAAATATTGCATAAAATGGTTATAAGAGGGTGTGAATCCACTACCTAGCTAATTATGTAAGCTTGAAAAACAAAATAATATGTTTTATTGATTTTAGGTGGTTGTATGAATTAAAACCTAGATGTGTCACTCTAAGGTTCACCTAATGTGTACCAATTGGTAATCATTGGTTTAGAATACACCAAAAAAGTGTGCTTATCTTGTATCAATGATATCAACCCACATATGATCAAATATATTCTCCAAAATTAATCTATGTAATTAAATTTCCATTTAAAATTAAGGGTATCAACTTGAAGAGATTGTGGGAAAATGAGTTGATAACCTAACCAAGTTTTATACCATAGGAATGGGGACTTAATATGCCACTTTCAATCAATCCACCATCTAAAAGGTGTTTTAACACATATAATATGTAGATGAATTAGTTCTTTAAGATATGCCAAGGCATCCAGTCTCTAATTTGATAACAAAATAGGTCAAATATAAATTTCATACCATTTTTTAAATAATTAATTATTTTAATCCAAGGCACAAGATAAAAATAAAAATCATGAAAAGTAAGAATTAGATACTGCCACAAATAATGGAATTGAGAGATATATTATATATAAACCCATCTCATCCCAAAATAAATATCTTTTGAAAATCTCCTAAGACTTTCAAATACTCTTTAGTAAAACAAATTACCACTATCATGACATGGACCTAAGTGAGTAGGAGAGTTTGGAGATTCAAGCACTTCCAAACCATGATTGATGAAATTCTTGAGCATGATTTTCTATAAATCATTACCATATAATACATAGATGATAAACTCAACACATTAAATTTCCTTGGTTTAATATATCTAATAGAAAAAGGTCTCCTAGAGATTATAGATTACTAAAAACACCCTAATAAAATTAGTAAAACCCTCTATGACCTTCAAAGTTTTCCCACTAAAGTTCCTTCAAGATTTTCTCTAGATTGGCATAGGTAACCTTTGAAAGAGCTCAAAAAGGGTAGTATACATGTGTGTTATTCAACACCTTCGATAAAAATTTCAAAAAAATCATGCTAAGGAGAGTGGATTTAAGATCCAGTAGTTAATTATTTTCTCAACCCTTTTGACTACATAATGTTATAGATCTAAAGGTGTATCTTGAAAGGAAAAAGGAATACTAGAAAACATAAATTGTTACCCAATTTGAAATTAATTCCACTTATACTAAAGAAACCATACATGTAAGGGATATAAAGACTTATAGTATAATCTAGGTTCTCTCCACTAAATGAAGGATCCAAAAGCTATACAAACCACCTATAGACATTCCATAGCATTGTAAATTAAGTTTTTATCTTCAAATGATGTGAGGAAGAAATCATTAGAAAATTTCCCATTGAAAATCTATTTCTAAGATTGAAGAAGTGATATCCCCTTGACCAGCCCTTCAAAAGTATAATTTACTAACAAATAATTGAAACCTTTAGCATAAAACATATAGAGTGAGGGGCTAAAGGAAAACATTGACAAGTATGATGAAACATACCAAACCTCTTTGATTGAATGCCATTGTTGGTGATGTAGGAAATTTCATCCTAGAAAATAATTTTAATTGAGCTAGAAAACCTAGGGCTAAACCACAAATCTTGAAGTATATACAAAATGAATTGCCATTAAATTATGTCATAGGCTTTCTTGAAATTAATTTTGATTAACAAAACATTTTAATGAGACATCCAAGTCCATTCCATCAATTCCCAAACATAAATAATGTGAGAACGGATATATTTATTGTGAATGAAACCAATTTTGTGAGGGTAAATAATAAGAGGTAGAAAATAATTAACCCTAAGAGTAAGATATTAATAAATATTTTAAAGAGACAATGTGAAGAGTAATAAGTCACTAACTGGTCAAAATCTCCAAATCCCCTAGTTTTGGAATGAATTTTATAATACCTTGATTAATAATCTTGTCAAGGGAAGGGTTTGAATGGATTTAATATAACTTTGTGCAAATTTAGACCTATTGTATCTCATAAAGCCTGATATAATTCACATGGAACCCCATCCATACTAGGTGTTTTGTCAGCAACCATTTGCATAATTATCTCTTAGATATCCTTAATTAGGATAATTCGATCACATGACACCTATTATCCTTATTTATATTTACAAGGAATTAAATGGAGGAATCTATCAAGATCATAATCATGTTTAGGTGTGTAAGGTTGAGTAGAAAACACATTATGATAATAAGCAATAAAGGCTTTCAAACTTTTAAGAATATGCTGAATATGAGACCTATCTTCTTGGATGTCTTTAATATGATCATATACTTGCTTGGAATAAAGGAGAGTAAATAATTCAGTTGAATCTCTATCTATGATTGTTAACTAGTGTATGTGAACACAAATATGGGCTTCCTGAGCTTGATAATGCTCATCTAACTTGAGTGTGTGTCATAATAAGTTAACCCACTTTTGAAATAATCATTAAAGGGTGAAAGTTCAAACTCATATGTAAATAAAATGAATCATGGTGTAAATCCATAAGATATTTATAAAATAAATTATTGCTTATCTGCCATAGATTTTGAGGGAAACCATTATCCAAATGATCAAATTTTATCAACAATCAATCCAAGGAAATGTTTCAAAGGGATAAGGATCAAGATTACATATTCAAAAAATGTGCTTCTTAGTCAAATAATGTTTAAAATAGATGATATTGTGATATACTTATATATTTACCTTCCTTAATTGAGAAAAAAAAACATTCAATTTAAAATTTTATGGGAAGGTGGTTTGAAATCAAAGCATCAGGCATGAATACCATAGGGAAATTAAAAATTTTGGAAAGAGAAAAAAATAAATCTACAATCAAAAAATGATCCAATAATTTCACCACTCTTTCATTTCATTAAAACAAATTAGACCATGTGAACTAAGGTGGTGTGGAAGGAAGATGATGATGGTGGTTAGGATAAAAAAATCTTGTGTTTATTATGCATGCGAATCATTCCTCTCTTTTTAAACATACCATCACATGGAAAGTAACCCATCATTACCCTCTATGGATTTAATAATATCAAAATCTCCATAAATTATCTAGTTGGTGTTAAGGAGTGACTCAACTAGCTAACACTAAAATGTTATTGTCTCAACCGTATCATTAGAGGCATAAATGTTAGAAATACCAATAAATTATCCATTAAATTTTATTAGGGTCCAAACAAATTGGATATTTGGGCCCAATCTATAAGAGATAAAATCAAATGAAAATAAATGGGAAATTAATGTCACCACACCCCTATGTACACTCTTATGAACTAACATTTGACAAACAACACCCAACCGAATCATTATGACGGTGAAGCCAAGTGAAAAGATATAAATCTTAACTTACTACAAGCAAATAATTTTCATGTTAATAAATAACTAACATGTATAAATTATAAATTATTTTTGGAATGTGTCTATAAGTTATCTCATATTCCAAAAGTACAAAATGATTAAGCAACCTCTTATTTTCATAGGGGTTTCCTATTCCACCTCATAAAAAAAAAATCCAAGTAGGATTTATGATTACCCTTCATAAAGCCACTTAATTTAATTTTTTTCCATTTATCTTGCATGTGGCCAACATATTTGGGTTATGGATATGGATTGTACTCTTAGTGATAAACTAGCTTATGATCAAACACCACACATTAGTATCTTACATCCATTTGTTTAATCTTAGGATAAATTTGTGTCATTTATAAAATATTCATTGGATATGGGATATAGATAGAGAAAAATTATACTTGTGGAGTGCAAAAAATAGGAGGTGTCACCACATATTGGGTATTTGGGGTTGGTTTCTTTATGATTTCTTAAGAACCACTTGTGAATTTATGTATAAACATTGAGTCCTTTCCTATTTAAAGAAATTTATTGTTATTATTATTATTAATAATAACATTCCACATTTCTAAGGATTATTCTACATTCTTAATAATCTCAAGGGAGGTTTTGGGTGGTGGCTAAGTTGGCATAGAGTTGGACATCAATGAACATTCATGAATTTTGTGGTGTGTGGTTAAGCAATGGAAACAAGTTTGGTAATATTTACATAAGTACTTAATGTGTTAAATACTTACCACCTATTTTTATATTAATGTTATCCTTATATCCTTGGAGAGAGCCACTTCAATTCAAATTCATTTCATAGGCTGAGACACAAAAAAAATCTTTCTCAAACCCTCTGAACACCATAATGGTTTAATGACTTGAATCAAAAAAATTATATGTAATTTTGTGTATATAACTTTGATGATTATTAAAATTTTATTTTAAACACTAAATTAATAATATTTCATTAAATTAGTAGACTAAATTACTAAAACATCATCATTATAAATTTAAGCAAATACAAAATTTCTTTGTATATAAACATATATTTTTAAAAAAATTATAAGCTAATTTTCTCTAAATTGTGCCATGCAATTTGGTTATATTATATGATTAATACTTTAATTTTGAAATAAAATATAATATATTGGTTCAAAATTTGATTCTTTAATTTATTTTATTTTATACATAACCAAAAATTCTAGAATAATTTGTTAAAACACTACAACATTTTTAATTATTTTATCTACATAGTTATAGATCATATAAAGATAAATTAAAAATTAAAAAAATGTATGTATCTATAGATCATATAATAAAAATAAATGTTTACATCAATAATAAATATAAATGTGCGTCTAGGATTAAAATTTAAAAAATTAAATTTAAATGTGCATAAATGTCAACAATATATGTTAATGTGTGTCTAGGCTGAAATGTACATGTATTAGGGGATTAAAAGTTATAAAAATTGAATTTATGAAATTATAAATCACAATTTTATCCATCTACTAGAGTGAGTATTTGAGGCCTAATTTATTTTATAAGAGGATATTTTGGACAATATGCAAGTTATCTCAACACTTATACACTCCATGACAATACTCCTACTTTTTAAACCACACACAATATTCCATAAAACCATTTTGGTAGAATAAGAATTACCATTGCAAAAATGGATGAGGAGAGGATTAATATTATAGATAATTATATCATTATAAATTCAAGTAGTTTCATAAATGTAAGTGGTTGCATAAATATAAGATTTTACCCATCATGATCCATTTGGATGTGTATCTTTGACTTTAATGTAATTTGTATTTCCCAAATGAGATTTATTTTATAAATAAGAAAATAATAAATTTGGGATAATTACTTAATAATTAATATTAATTCATAATGGTGTAATAAAAAATTTACATTAACACCCCCCTTAGTTGTATCTTAGGAGGCTATAAAATACTTGAGGCTCAACCTCTAGTGTGGGTTGAAAAAACAAGGACTAGTTAAGTATTTAGGTACAATATTCTGAATAAGGAAGGAAGAATCAAACCACCCTCACAAAGGGATAAATTCCTTCACCCCCTATAATTTATCTAATTTAAACATACTTGGACTTGTTGATGATTTTACTGAAGATGTTAGCCACTTGTAGCTATGTGAAATAGAACTAAATATCAATGATGTGCTCATGGATTATTTTTTAAGCATAGTGCATGTGGACCTCAATGTGTTTAGTGAGATGATTATCTATTTGATTCATATATATCTAAATAACATTTTCATTTTCATAGAAAATGATAGTAGGTTGATGATGCTCAATGCCAAATTTTAACATGATTTGAGGAATCTAAATAATCTTTATGGTGAACAATGATAGCTCCTCAATATTTTGAATCCATGGAATAAATGGATATAACATTATACTACTTGATCAACTAAAAAATAGGGTCTAATCCAATATCAAAAACATAACTTGAAGTATATTTTTCTCATAAAAATCACCTAACTAATCAAAGTCAGTGTAGCCTACTAACTCTATATAATAGCCTGATGAAATGTGAATGTCATTTGTATGAGTGACATTGATATATAATATAAGATTATTATTATATTTATAATTAGTCTCATGAATTTCATGCATAAAGTGAGAAACTAAGCCAATGGAAAAATAGATATCAAGGTGGCTATGAGTCAATCAAATGATGTTACTAATAGAATGCCTATAAATGGAAGCATCAACCAAGGATGTAGAGTACTTAGTTGTAAGATGAAACCTAGATAAAAATGTAATAGATGTAGGTTTACAATAAAATATATGAAATATTTTAAAAATATCTAAGGCATGCACTGGATGTGAAAGAAAGATCTAGGAATCAAAGTGATTGATCTCCTAACCAAGGAAGTAGTGTATAATTCCCAAGCCCTTTAGCTCAAACTATCAGTGAGGGAAAAATTCACATACTAAATAAGTGAAGATGAGTTTTATTTGAGAATAGTTTCATCCACATAAATAATAACCAAGATAATCTCACCCATATAACACTAAATTTAGACTATGGGATTAGACTAGAAATAATATAAACATGATGAGAGAAATAAGAAATTCATCTTACCATACTATGTTTGTGGGGATTTATTAAGGTCATAAATGGAGTTATTTAACCTACATATAATATAAGAGTATTAGTTAAAACTAAGAGGTTTTTACATGTATATATTCTTAGAAAGGTCAATGTGAAGAAAAAACTCTTCACATCTATTTAATGCATTGTTCATCTATGAGATGTGGCAATAGAAACAACAATTCAGATCAAGTTCATTTTATGAATAGGGTTAAATGTCTCAAAATAGTCAATTAATTATAATTTCAAAAATCCTATTGTAATCATTTTTGCTTTATATTTGATGATACTACCATCTATTGCATATTTTATTTTAAAAATCCATCTAGGACATGCCATCTTTCTTCCTTTTGAAAGAGGGACTAAATGCCAAGTGTTATTATTCATAAGAGAACCATATTATTTATCCATGGTTAGTCCCACTTTGAACTACCACTTTCCTCAATGAAGAATAAAAGATCAATTTTTTGGCTATGTAAGCATGAGGGAGTTCAATTTAATATAATCAATTAGACCAAGTATCAATAGGTTCACCGTAAGGAGAACCAATTACTTATTGTGTCTTTATAAATCATTAAGGAATGGATTGAGTAGTAAGATTAGGTGGTAGAGGAGGTTCCCCACCATCAAGATGTGTGTTATCCTCACTAGTACTTCCAAGAGTAGAAGCCATATCAAAAATGGAAAAAACATGGGACTAGATGATGTGACATGTGGAGGATGCTCATAAAAGTGAAAAAATCTAAAAAATATCAAATTTTGTGTATTTGGATGTAATAGTATATATATTTTGACATGATTAAGATATCTCATAAATATACAAGGCTTTCTCTAAGGTTATATAGCCTTAGGTTTGGTTTTAGAAATGTGTATCCATGATACACATTAAAATGATCTTAGTGATCAACAGAAGGTTTTATATCACTCTAAGATTCCTTAAGTGTCATTCCATTTATTACTTTATTTGGAGTGTAATTTTGAAGATAATTCACACAATTAAAATATTCAACCCAAAATGAAGGAGAGAAACCCCTTGATTGAATCATAAAATTATCCATTTCTTTGAATGTGTGATTCTTTCTTTCATAAATTACATTATGTTCTAGAATATATGGATTATAGTTAGATTCCATGAGTGGAATAAAAGTATATAATATAGGAATTCAAATATTCTCTATTAATGTCTACTCACAAACATTTGATGTAATTTCTATATTATTTTTCAATAATAGTTTTGAAGTCAATAAAAGAAAAAAATATTGCATCTTTTATTGTAAGAAATACACCCAAGCATGCCTAAATAATTCATCAATAAATGTAAGCACATAATGAGCCTGTAAAAATAAATAATTAAAAAGGACCTTCAAATATCATTGTGAACAAGTTGAATAATATTTGGTGCTCTCCATGATCTCCCTTTCACCTAATTATCATTTGGATGTTTACTAAGGACACATCCTAGATATAGACCATTAGATAATATAATGGAAGGTAGAGTAGTGATCATGTTGTGATGATGAATTTCCTAAAGATAACAATAGTTCAAATGGCCATACCACTCATGCCATGACTTAGTCTATTTATATGTGAGTAAGTAATACATGGGAAGGATAATCATTAAATTTTTGAAAAAAATTATATAATCATGCATGATGATATGAATTTACCACTAAAATGATCTAAGAAGGTTCATTTTTATCTTTAATTAAGCTTGTATTAGATTTGAGTTGAATTATATTCCTTATCTAAGTAAATTTATAGATAGAAAGAAGATTAGTTGAGAGAAGAGACAAACTTATTGTTTACTAAAGTGTCATTATTCATCTCAACATATCCTTGTCAATTAATATTTATATAATAAGAGTCATTCATAAAGATTTATTATGTAGAATGAGTATCAAGAGAAGGAAAACAAATTCAGATCAAGCCATCTAGTGAGTGGCTTCAGAGTTAAGTACCCATTAAGGATATTATGATGAATTAAAATAATGGGGGAGATCAATTTTGTGTTGCTCTTTTAAGAAGAAGAATAATCCAATGGAACATTTATTTTGTGCTTCTTCCTTTCCTCATTAATAATAACAAATTTCTTAACATGTTTAGATTTAGGATGTCCATTTACTCTACAAAAGTTTCATTTTGTCACACATGCATTCTTTTAGAATCAACATATGAATAATAATAAGTGTGTCTATGTGATTGTGATTTTGGACCTTGATTATGTTGTTTTATAGGTGATTTATTATTATTTATCTTTCTTTAAGAAAAGAACATGTGATTTTGTAGATGTTGAAATAATGTCCATTTGAATTATTTTTTCTTGCTTATGAGTTAATCTTTTGTAAAACCCATCAAATGTGATAATTATAATAATATCACCCCAATAATATTGGTTGGACTTGAAGTTAGATACAAAAACTAAGTATTTTTCATCTAAATTTGATAAAATGCAATAATAAGTTGTTCTTTTTTCACATCACAATCTTGAATTTTTAATATTAAGGAGTTAATTTTTTAAATATAGGCCTAAATTTTATCAAAGTCAGCTAGATTAAGATTAATAAGCTTTGAGTCTATTTTATGACCCCTAATTTATCAATCTTTTCATACATTTATTTTTTCTTTGTCCATACAACATTTATAATAGCGAAAAAATCAATGTGAAATAATAGGCTAGGTGATACACATAAACAATGAGACCAAATATCTCGTTAGATTGATTAAACCATTTGTGCTTCTCAATAGCCTATGTATGTTATAATTATATGTTGATTGTGACTATATATAAACCTTTTATTCTTAGTATGATAATCATTTTTCATTTCCAAGTGTAAAATTTATAAGGAGTTAGCATTGGTGGATCATCATCTGTAATATGCAAATGAAAATACTAAGCACTAGAAAAAAAGTGACATGTATGACTGGTGTTGTGCACATGAAGAATATAAAACTAAAAACAATTAGAAACAAACTTCAAGTGTGCCAAAAATAAAAGCAACCCCAAAAAAACACTTTGTATTTTGTGTGTTGCTAATAAATGCCACCCCCCCTGAACTACTTATAATTACATAATTTACAAAAAAAATCCCTACTTACAATAAAAATATAAAATGAGAAATTCGAAAAAAAATTCTATATAGCATATAAATATTTTGACCACAAATTTAGAATCTATGCATAAAATATACACTTTAAAAATATATTATAAAAAATGAGCTCCTAGTGTACAGATAAGATAAGCTGAAAATTTGTAAGAAGTGTTGGTCAAATGCATTAAGAGAGAAAAAAATTCCCTATGTGAGTGGCCATAGCGGGACCACTCACCAATTATTGATAACATTATAAAATGCCTTGGTGTACCAAAAGTGTTCAATGTGTGCAATTGTATGTAATAAGGACCCCCTTGAAAAAATTCCATCCCTTTTATTAAAAAACACACCACTTAAAAATAACCCCCTCCATAAATTGTTTTAATATAAATAAAATGTGGTTAAGGGTAGTAAACCCCTAACCTATTGAACTGGAAAAGTCATGAAAAATAATTATAACCACTTCTCGCCTCAATAATTTTTGAATACATATAAAAAAAATTGGTTTTTCTAAAAAATGATAATATTCTTTAATTAAAAAAGGCCACTGGGTATGGTCGTGTAGGCTTGTGGTGGTGTGGATTAGTACCATGTTAAGTTTAACAATAGGGTCACATGGCAGTAGGGTTACAACCTTCATGGTACGGGTTGTCCATGTGATTGGATGATGGGAGCCAACTATGATGAGGTTATCTGATAGGCATCAGGGGTATACAATAGTCTAAGGTTAATGTTGGGTGGTGGAAAGTTGTGGGGCAATGTGGGAAGTTGGTGGGTAACTAGGTAAGTGGTTATTAGTTGGCCACCATAATTTGATAATTCTTGTAACTTCTATTTTTTTAATAAATAATAACACAATTTTAAAAAATAAACAAGATTCCCTGCCTTTACCCCCTAGTTTTTTTTTATTAAGGGTAAATTTGGGGGTTTTAAGGGCCCAAACCCTTATTACAAAAATATCAAAATATGTGATAATGAAAACCAAAACAACAAAGACAATACATGGTTACAAAATAAACCAGACAAAAGAATAGTTGTTAAACAACCATCCAAAATGTAGAGCATTCTAAAAAGGACATAAGAATAGGAAAAATAAAAATACATTATAATTTATGTTACTTGTGTTTGTTTCTTATTGGGATGGGATTCCTCTTCTTCAAGAGATGTAAGGTAATAGTTTTGAAACTCATTCTAAGATAGTATCTTGGAGTCTCAAAATTTTGAGATTGTTCTTATACTTTATAAAAAACCATCTCCAAGTTGCTTGTAATGTGCTAAAATTGATTTTTAAGGAAAATTTATATTGATCGCTACCTTATTTGGATGGATCCTAAGCTAACCCTCTATAGAAGGAAGGATCCTCTACTAACCTGATGGGTAACTTGGTTGTGGTTATTATTTATATTTCATTGGTTCTTCACTAGGAACACTAAGAATACCCCCAATATTTATCTGCTCATTATTTATTTTATCTTTTGACTCTCTATTGATGCGGCCAGTTCGGAATTTCCTCTTTAAGTGACATCTTTTATAACATCCATAACATTAGATGATGATAATATTATAGCCAATTGGTTCAACCAATTTCCCTCGCTTAACCAAAGAGTTACACTTTGTTGACCTAGAGAAGTCATAATTCCCAAGACCACTATTCTAACTTTACTCATGTTGACTTTATGTTTCATATTCTCTTCTATTTTCACATCATGTATAGGTATTATCCAGTGGCATCCCTTATTTTTGTGAATATTCATTCTCCCCAAAACTCTTTAGGAAGAGCATAAATGTTAATCAAAATAAGGATGATGTGTATGTTTTCAATATAGGGGTTAAATATTATCTACCATGGTTTAATTAATAAACCCCTTTGTCTAATGAACTTGATATATCTATATTCCATTACATAGTTTCTAACTTTTAAACAAGAAAATGCTAAAACAAATAATCTCTTAGGTAAGAAAATATCTTTGAAATATATATGAGTTCATATCTTCCTAACTTCATTTATTACTTTCTCCATATTTTGTCTTCTTCCTCTGACCATGTATATGATTGTTCATCCCTCAAAATCATATAAATCTATCTTTAAATCATCATTTTTTATTGTGATTATTTTTTGTGTAGTTACAATGGCCTTATTCTCTTTGAAGGTTGCATCTGCACCCTTGAATATAGCTGGTATTAGTTTTTCCCTATTTTATATTGACTAATTCATAAACATTTCATTGGAGAAAGGCCCTATA